>CM038792.1:140426343-140920282 GCA_021764765.1 Vicia sativa | reverse complement strand
GAGACCTCGATCTCTTTGTAATGTCATGAAAGAGAGTAGTCATTGCCTCTGTAAGTAGCGCGCATTCTTAGTCCAAATGGTATATTGTAGCGTATGGTGCCTCATGGCGTGATGAAAGATGTCTTTCTCCATATCTTCGAGCCATTCTGATTTGATTAGAACCGAGAGAACCGGCCCATGAAGGAAAAGACGTTAATTTTAAAGGTCTTACTAGCATGTCGATATGGAAGTGGAAAATCGCTTTTTGACTAGCTTTATCCCGTAGTCAATACACATTCACCTTTCATCTTTCTTGGATATGGTGTACTATGTTGCTAGCCAATGAGGATACTTGGAGTGATAAGGAAACCATACGAGTAAGCTTGAATCTCTTGATTTTTCAAGCTATTTCAGATGAACTTCCTCGCTTTTTTGCTTAATCGGATATTCGTTTTAACGGTAAGTGATGTTCCACGATGCGTGTATCCAATTCTTGAACTGTGACCAAGCAAATACATCAACGTATTTTTGAAGGTTTATCGCTTTGTTTTGACATCGCTGTTGAGTGAAGTTCATGTTTACCTTTTATATCTTCCTTTAAACCGTTGATTGCTAGAGGTTCTTGTGAGGTCAATGATCCTTTCTCGTGTTTAAGTAGCCTAGAAATTTCATCCGAATCTCTTCTTCTCTCTTCTCATTGGGATTTCAAAGTTGAGAGAGCGTAGAGTTATTGCTTTCAATGGATGTCCATTTGTTTAATCTGTATTTTTGATTTATGTTTTAAAAGTTTTTATCATCATTTTTTTTTGAAAGTTAATGTGAAAGTGTTGGATTAATTTTTCATTATGATTTTTTTTTTGAAGATTTTGTCATTGTGTTTTTTAGGATTATCATTTTAAAAGGTAAAATGAAAATAAAACAAGTAGAGGAAACAAAACAACGATTTTATTTATGCTCACAATATGAATGTGGCCCTAAAATATAAACTCATTTGTCAAAGACAAAGAGAAATTATTTAAAAGCTAAACTTATAAAATACATCTTCGCTTAAGCGTTAGAGTTCAAAATAAAAAGCAAAGATAAACTATTTAGAGCTATGAATATTAGTCCTAATCTTGTGTTTCCAATAGTGATTTAACTCCTTGAAGTCGAGGTACTTGGTAATTTTCGCTTGGTTTAACCTTTGAGTAAATCTTTGATTGTTGGCTGAGTGCTTTGAAGACTTCTGATTATTTTGTTGAAAGATCTTTCTGATTAAGTAGATTCGAAGTATGAGAGATAGCTTTGTACTTCCCTGCTGATCTTGTGTTGAATAGATGTTCCTTCCATTTCTTTGAGTGAAGAGATTGTTGTCGCGATACTTTCCGCATCGTATCCTGAATCATACTCCATCTTCTTGATCATGTTGATGTAGTGGTAACCGTGATCCGGTAAGTAATACGTGTTGAAATGTAGATCTTCATTTGGGACCTCGATTCATGATTAGTTTGAGAAGACGGTATTCCTCTTCTCGATTGACTAGGTAGTCAAAGTCATCACCCCATCCTGTGGGTTGATATCTTCAATCCTGATTTTGAGTTTCGCGCAGTATTTCACCATGTAGTCGATTTGCTACTTGGTTCTCCAAGGTATCCCAAACTTTTGGACCTATGGATTTTCATGGCACACAGGACATGTCTTTGAATTGATCCGTCTTGTGTATATGATTCCTCTTGAGACATATACTGTGGCTATTCAAATAAGTGTTCCATTCTTCGATTCAGATGGATCATCTTCATCCTCTTCAATGGTTACAACATTAACCTCTTTATGGAACAATTTAAGAAATTGAAATACTAACTTGTGGGAAGTGCTTTTCATCTTTCTTGTTTTTGTAGAATACAGGTGTGAACCCAAGTCCGGTTTTCATTTCATTCTTGACAGTTTGATAACTTGTCCCCATCCTCGAGTATTGCCATCTTTCACCATTTTCAGCCGCTTTATAATGAAGAGATAGATGATCCGCTTTTAGTAGATTCATCTTCTAACGGATTTTCCGAGAGACGGCGCTCAATGTCATTAGCAGTGATGAAAGAGAAACTGGATAGATGATTTATAAGCAAAAGCACCACCGATGGTCACCAACTTTCCATTTATCGTGAATTTTAATTTCGATGGAGAGTGGTTACCGCCCCGCATCGTGGATCCAAGGTCTTCCTAGCAAGCAAACGCAAATGCACGCCCATGACTTGAAGGTAATTTGAACGTGTGAGGGCCAATTGTCATTGGGAGATCAACTTCACCAATAACTCGACTTTCGATCCATCAAAAGCTCTTACTATGATGTCGTTGAACTTCATTGATGCCTTTGTAAGCTAAACGAGCGAGCGCTTTTGGCATTACGCTTTAGATGAACCCGTATCTACCAATACATTTGACAAAGAACTGATTGGCAAATCATCGATGTGCAAGGCCAAGTTGTGATCTTTCCTTCCTTCCTAAGTTCTTCGTTACTAAACTCGTATTGTGGTGTCGTTATGTTGAGACGATCCCTCCAAATTGGTCTCGTAGTCACATCGTGATCCACATAAGCCTGGTCTAGTATTCTATCAAAGCTTCTCGTGAGCTTCTGAGTTAAGGAGTAAAGACAAGATTGAAATTTTGAAGGAGTTCCATCAATTGGTCTATGACTGATATTCGCTTCTTCTTGATTAGTTTCAGATCTCGCCAAAGTCTGAGCTGATGTTGGTTCCATCAAGAGAACCAATGTTTGTGCTTGCTAACAATGGGAATCATGCAGTGATTCTCGCAGGATATGTTAACTTGGTTTTGTTTAACAACGAGCCGAAGGCGATTTTGGTGGTAATGGAGCGTACTGCCCACTTCTGCATTACTCGTCCGATTTCTGTTATATTGACATTAGCGGAAGTGTAGGTATGGGTTTCTCCTTCCCATCCTCTATCAAGGTTGCATTATACTGTAAGGAATTGCTCTAGTAGAACTGCACGGAACAGACTGTGGGCAAATCACCAAAGGAGATGTTGGAATGTTGGAACCACTGACGCGATCTCCACATGCTCGGGTATGTTGAAACAAGGATCACAACATTTCGGATTTTCCGAGTTGATATCCGAGACTAAAAGCTCATGCGGAAAATGCCCTATTGTATTTACGCCATGGTCATCTCTATTTTCAGAATTTGTAGGTCACCAATGTTCAACAAATGTTGAATATCCGCTTCTATGGTGGGACATCCATGGATATTCTTGAGCAGTATATAGCAAGCGTATAATCATGCTTAGTGAAGGTGCTCATGGTATCGTATGCTTCATGAAGATGCACTAAGTTTCCTTTGACTAAGTTTCATCTGACAGGTACCGCTGTATTCTTAGCATTAGATTCACCGAGTGTCCACTATGGCTGGAAGTGATTGGCTTGCATATTCGGACTTGTGTTTCAAGGAAAGAAGATTAGCTTCACTAATCTTCGTATGCTTCTTCAATGCTATGCAATGCCAAGGTCATGGCCCGGTGCCCTTGGTGAAAAGGGCAAGACATGTCGCCTTTGTACCACCATGGTAGTTTTGGACCGAGGTGGTAACCTTGTTCTGATTAGATTCCTTTCTATCGCTGTGGTAAAGTTCGGTACGTTGGGAATTGGGTCGAATCAGCGAACCGAGGCGACGGTTTTGGTTGTGAAACCGCCGAGCTCGCTGACGAGGTCGTTGAGTTTGTTGATTTTGTTGAAATTGCGAGCAATTTCGAGTTGTGTTGACAAGGGTGCTATGGCGCCACTGCCGTTGTTGAATGACATTCTGCGTGGTTTCTGGATACCATTCCTACGCCATGTTCTTTTTCTTGGGAAACCGGTTCCAACTTTCTTGGTATTACTAGAAGATCCTACTTCCTTGGTTAGACTCCGTCCGAACCCTTCTTCTAGTCGCATTCCATGCTTACCATTTCGTTGAAGTTCCTGGAGCTTAGCGATCATTCGCCATAGTAGAATGAGTTTAGAGTATTCAAGAATACCTTAGTCATCTCTTTCTTCCAAGGGCGGGTTGACTGGGCAGCAATTTCCTCCATCGCATGCAAGATATTCCTTGAATGTCTCTCTTTCCTTTTGAGACATGGAGCGGAGTTGATCCCTATCAGGAGCCATATCCAAGTTGAATTTGTATTGCTGGACGAAGGCTTTACCTAAGTCGTTGAATGATTGGATATTCGTGCTGTCTAAACCCATGTACCACTTCAGTGCGGCACCGGTGAGACTATCCTGGAAGTAATGAATTAACAACTGATGATCCTCATTGTACGTAGACATTTTCCTAGCATACATTGTAAGATGACTCTGAGGACAAGAATTCCCTTTGTACTTTTCAAAATCCGGGATTTTGAATTTCGCAGGTATTTTTACACGAGGGACTAAGCAGAGATCCTGGGCGCTTTTCCCAAACAATTCTTTCCCTTGAATCGTTTTTATCTCAAGCTGCAATTTGAGGAGTTGTTCCTGGAGATTCTCCATTGAACCACGAGCGTTCGTGTTATTTCCTGGAGTGTGATGAACTTCTTCGTCTGCGGTAGTGTGCACTACGGAAGCTGAGTTCAACATGATCGGTTGAGAAACCGATATTGTTACTTGTGAAAGTTATTCCACGTGTGGAGTGAACGTGAGCGCTTGCCGCAAAGTAGGTATTTCAAGCGAGGTTGTTTGAGAAGTCGGTTGGCGAACCCAATGCCGGTTAAAAGGCATTCCTATGGATAGCCCTCGCATGCCGAAGGTGAACTACCGCGATGTAACCGAAATCGAGTAGTAGTATCCTCAAGTTGCTATTTGGTTATGACCGCCGATGTCGCTTGTTGACTTTTGTCGCGGGCAAGCGAGTTGACCAAAGATGTGAGTCTTTCCACTTCTTCTTGTAGCGTAGTTACCGCATTCACGGAGTTCAACATTTTCTTGCTCAAAATTTCCATTACTTTTCTTCTTTTGATCTCGTATCGTGACGCTCGAGTTGGTCATGGACGCAATGAGAAACTCTAAGACGATACTTGACAATTTTCTATCTCGAAAAGTGATAGTTCAAACTGTGAATGATTAGACTCTAGATGGTAGACTTAAATGCAAAGTATGATGCATGAATATGATTGTAAAGAAAAGAAATTTCAAAGAATTTATGCTAAAAGAGATATTTCGCAAATATTTGATGGAAAACACAAATTTTATTGATTAATGAAGGAAGATTACAACAATTGTTTTTTGTTGGAGCATTGCTCACACAAATGATACAATAAATGATAAAATACAAACTAAATTAAACTAATTAAACATCTTCGGATGACGATCCAAAGGCTTGATGACATTGTGATTTCCTTCCCATAGTGAGCTTTTAGTTTGGCTTTCTGCTTTTAGCTTGTTAATGACTCTTTTCCACTCGTTGGGAGCGGCTGTTGGTTGTCATTTCTCAAGCTTTTTCCTTTCTTTGACGATTTGATGGCGTTATCCTTCCGCGATCTTCTCATCTTTCTCCATGAGCCATTCATCCCGGAAGTAGAGCGCCTTTTCATGATCTTTGACTTGCTTCTCGAGCCATTCTCAAGGTTAGTCTTAAGGAATTTGCTTTCCAAAGCTTTCTCAAACCTTATCTTGGTCAAGGCTTGGTATTCTCCACAGCTTCAACGGAAAATTTGTTGATTTGGAAGCGATCGAGAACATGGGATCCTCATAAGCGTAAGGCATTCAAATTCTTCTCTTCTTTATCCAAGAAGTGTAGGTTTCCATGGCTACACAATTCTTGCCTTACCTTTCCCTTTCTTCGGATGTGATGCCAAGCTTTGATCATCCTAGTCTTCAATCCTTGGGAATCCTCTCCTTCATGATAGAAGTAGCTTTCACCAAAACCGGAGGTTTACCGTAATTTATGATCCGAGCCGACGCTTTGCTAGGAATGGGTTGTAGTTGATTCCTCCTTTCGCACCAATGAGAGGTACGCTGGCAAATTCTCCATGCCTCTCAATGATTTCCATCTCATTGTTTGCCAAAGTATACCAATGGATATCGCTGCTTGTAAGAGACATGAGTCTTCTGGACCAATGCCACTGCCTTTGTTTTCGGAAGATAGGAGATTTAGGGTGTGAGACAATCCATTTGAAAACAGAGGTACACAACACACGATAGTTCCGCCTCCTTGACGATTCCTATGATGAATAGAGACGACGATCACCAAGGTGGTGGGAACGGATTTCCAATCGAAAGATCCTTATGGCGCTGATATCAACGAAATTGGGACGCTGGGAACAACACCAATCCATAGAGGAGTAAAGCTAAAATAGCTTCAAAGGCTACCATACTACCGCTTCGTAGAACTTAAGAGCCTCTCCATTAGGAACTTTGAAGTTAGTCCTAAGAGTTTTCCTCCGTAGTTAGGTTTTGTCTATCTCGTGTTTCTTTAAATGAGTCATTGTTGCAATGACTTGTGACTTAGGAATGGCTTCCAAACCATTGAAAGGCACTTTGTCTGATACTGAGATTCCTAGGATATGCGCATACTCTTCCAAAGTAGGCATCAACTGATAATCAGGGAAAGTGAAGCAGTGATAGACTGGATCATAGAACTGAACGAAGGTTTTGAGAAGTCCTTCATCGACGTTATGCTCAAAAGAGTTAAAAGAGTTCCATAGTTTTCTCAAACCGAGGATCTTCTACCAAGGATGCTAACTCTTTCAACTTTCCTACGTCAGGAATCCTAAAACTGTATCTTTTGGTGAATCTTCCTCTGACGTCCATCACTCTAACCTAAAATATTTTACAAAGAAACATCTCTAAATTCTTTGGAAATGGAGAGAGAAATGAAGTTTTTTTTTGTTTTTGAATGAATGCATGAATGCATGAATGCAACAAACATGGTTAGTAGTTATACACACGGGCAAGCGTTCGAAGTCACGAGCATGAAGCCAACGATAAGAATCAACGGGGTTAAGTTCTAAGGGCTTATTCATCCGTGAATCGGTTCTATCGATAATACAGCTCAACACTCCCTTCAAAACATTATTGGATTTGGTGAATACCGATGGTCCAATAATATTTTCAAGAGAAACTCGCCTCGATCGTAGTATCGCATGACATTACTCCAGGCTTACCAATAATCTCTCGCACTACATCCTAATGGCCGTGATGGTTTATGTTTCTGTACCACTCATTTCTTAAGTTCTCCGAAAATACGCCTTCGCAATTACTTGCTTAAACACAATATCCTCAAGACAACCTCCATCGGGAAATATTAACTCGAAAGCATTGAACTGCTCACGATTAATACCTCCACCTAGATCTTAAAATGTTTCTAAACCGGTTAGATTTCTTTCCATCAAGTGAAATCGCAAACACACAATAAAGAAAACATGATATATGCAAAATGAAAAGCTTATCCCTTTTTCTTTTGAAAACAAAAAGCTTGGTGCCTCGGGCAGAGTAACGCTTTTTTTTTGAAAATCAAAGTTTAAAACGCATCCCGCAGAGTCGCCATTTCCTTCCGCGTCAAAGGTGACGCCGAGGATGCGAACGTGAGTTCGGATCTTCCGCACGCAACGATTTAAATCTTTTGATTTGTTTATAAAGATGCCGCGAGCATCAAGCTTTATTATTTTCAACACAAGAAAGATGATTTAATGATTATGAAAAGGGAAAGTCAAATACCCTCAATTGATATTGGTATGCGAACGACTAGCGCAAACTAGACATAACGCATCGGGAGATTCCGGTAAGGGGATTGGTATATAAAGGAATAGATGGAGCACCCTAAATATATGTAGTTATCTACAGCTTTATATATGAATACGTTTGATATGTTGTGTGTTTTTAATTGCTATTTCTATGATTGGGAAAGTTTCTCCTTTGGATTTTAAGAAAGAGATTATGTGGGATTCTAGGTTTTGTTATTATTGTGCTCGCAAAGATCCTGTGGATCTTCCAGACACATATCCCCAGTGGGAATCGAGCATTTGTAGCTCGGATCTGCTGTGGTTCTATGGTTTGTTTGGTCCGAGGGAGATAGAAATTTGCTCGGCAAGGATGAGACCTCAGGCTCACGATTCTCAAAAGGATGTTGAGAAAGTCGAGCAATCGTAGTTCCCACTTATGCTAGTGGAAAGCAACGGATGTTAGTAAGAGATGATAAATGTCATCTTAATGAAAATGTATCTAATCTATTTCATCACATACATTTTTGAAAAGTTTGATTGATTAAAATCTTTCATCGTAAGTATTAGGTGTTTTGCTTGAGTGTACAAGCGTTACCACTTACATGTTTAAGAAAGATGTTTGAAAAGATGATTGAATCTTTTAACTGTAAGCATTGGGTGTTTTGCTTGAGTATACAAGCGTTACCACTTACTGTTAAGAGATGTTTGAAAAGTTTGAAAAGTTTTGAAAAGTTTTTTGACTGTATGTGATGTAATGGATGAGATACTTCTTCCATAGAGATGATAAATGTCTAAATCTCAAGGAGAAATTGATTAGATTTAAGGGATGCTTTTAAGAAGCCCGTGGGTCCTTGTATTGTTAGCCCAAGAGGAGGCATTCCGAGGGACGTCGAGGGTCATCGAGGGTCCTTGTATGAAGCTCAAGAGGAAGCTATAGGGTATGGCTGGCTTTGGCTTGAAAGGGATTTCACCGAGAAATCATCCTTTACTGAGTAAGAGCAATTTCACCGAGAAATTTTACTCTATGGGGAATTTGAAAGTGATTTCACCGGGAAACCATCCTTTCGGGGTTCTATCTTAACGCGGGTGATTCTTTGTATTGGAAGCCCAAGAGGAGACTGTTAAGAGATTTCCTATCTCTTTCATTGTATGATGCCCAAGAGAAGGCTAAACTCAATGAGGAGTTCTTTTGAACGAAGCCCAAGAGGAGGTCGACTCAACAGGGAGTGTTGTCTTATATAAGCCTAAGCGGAGGCTAACTCTGTGGGAGAGTTTCTTTGTACAAAGCCCAAGAGAAGGCTGACCCATGTTGGGGATAAGTTATCTTGTATGAAGCCCAAGCGGAGGCTAACTCATGCTGATGATGAATTGTCTTGTATGAAGCCCAAGCGGAGGCTATACTGTGGGGAACCTATTGATTAGTCTAATTGTTATGTTATTTATTAGACGGTTGTATAAACAGTGTGTGTGTGATATGTATTCACTGTGAGTTTATGAAGGAAATATAAACAATGCATGATGTTTATTTACGCAGCTTTATGAAATATAAACAAGTGTCCGTGAAACGAACGCTTAAAACGAGCGAACTTGATTATTCACAAGTTTGAACTGTACAAGGAAATGAATATGTACACGAACGAGTTTTTATGTACGTAAAGATGGATGTACATAGAGGGTGGGACTTACACAGAAGAGAGGCCCATTGATTTGAAAGCGCCATTGTGAATAATGCTCCTTTCAATACCAATGGTATTCAGTAAAATGTACAGATGAAACAGAAATGATTGATCAAAGTTTATCTGTAAAAGTATTTTCAAAGAAAGAGTATCCAGACATGTACGATAAAAAGTTTTGAAAAAGAAGTATCCGTGTTATGTATGATAAAAGTTTGTTTAAAAAATGTTTGACAAAAGTTTGATATGTACAAGGAAATATTATGTACATAAAAGAATGTTATGGGACTTACACTATGATGGAGGCCCATTGGTTTAAAAGAAATCTTGCTCAGAGAAACCTTCCTTTAGAACCAATGGATTCATGATAGACAAACGAATGAAAACAAATGAAAGAAATTTGTTTATGTTTGAATATTGACAAAGATGTTTTGAATATGTACAAATAAAGCTAAGTATGTACATAAAGGGTTGGGACTTACACTATAGGGTGGCCCATGATCGATCGAGAAATTCGAGAAGAAACGAATTCGCTTTTATCGCTTTGAATTGGATCGATTATGGTAAAAGATGCAAATTTGATGAAATGTTTTGAAAATGATTTGAAAATGTTTTTGAGAATGTGAAGTTGATTTGTGAAAGGTTTTGAAAAAATCGGAAGTCAAAACTTGAAAAATTCACCTTTAAGGAGGTTTGAAAAGTGTTCGAACGCTGCTTTGCTCGATTAAAATTTAATCGATGAAAATATTTTTGGATTTTTTGACATAATCATAAAATATATATATTAAATGACAAGTGTGCAAAAATCATCTCAAAATGAGAAGTTTTGATTGGTTAAAAATTATTGAAGTTTTGTGAAAAACATGAAAATTGAAAGTTTGTAAAAGAATGGTCTTGAGAGGATTGAACCCATGACCATTGGGGTACGGCGTAGAACCTTAAGAGCAAGCCAGACCAACCGAGCCAGCTTGAAATGTTAGTGGACCAGCACACGTGTTGATATGGTATTGGAAAGTTTTGAAGAAAACATGAAAAATTGAAAACTTTGTAAAAGAATGGTCTTGCTGGTTTTGAACCCATGACCATGAGGTGATACGCTGTCACAAAGCCTTAAAGGCAAGCCATGAACTGATCGAGCCAAACGCTTTGAGTTGTTAGTGGATTAAAACACGCGCTAATATTATATTGGTTAACTGAAAATTTGAAAATGAAGAACACATGAACACGCCAATTTTCGGGCTTGTGTTTGATTCTCGCCACGAATTCGAGCTATCTCCTTCGCTTCTCAACCAAATGGCACGATGTAAAACCAAACTTGATCGATTTTATGCCACGAACATGAAGATGCTTGTTAATTTCATTTATATTAAGCCTAGAATGATTTCGATTCAAGAACACGTATGAACCCTAAACCGAAAAATCTAAGTTAAATGATGTATGTTGAATGATTGTTTGATTTTATTGAGGGCTATTGTTCGTGTTGAGTGCGAAAACAAATGGCCAAGAGTTTTTGTCAATTGGTGCAAGGAATATGGAGTTTGAAGTTCGATGGATACCGGAAAAGTGAAGATCAAAACCTGTTCTAGAGCACTTCCATTGTTGTTTCTTGATCCTTAGAGCACCAAATGCATGAGGATGCTTTAGAGATGGCCTCGCTTGTTCGAACTTACTTCAATCTCTCCACTCAAGTCAACTGCAATCAGCTCGAAATGTAACTCAAATCGGTTAATGGTGTTAGATTGCTATTCTTGTTTTAGATCAACTCTGTGATGTTCATGGAAGGTGTATGGATCATTAGAACAATAATTGATCAAGCCAAACTTGCATTCGATTCCTAAGTCGCTTTTAAAGTTTTGAAAAAATGGAAATGGAATTTGATTTTCTTGCTTTTAGTTTGATTTTAAGTTTGGAACAAGTTTGTTAATGATCATGGAACATGTTGGACACCAATTTTCATCATGTTTCCATTGAATTTTCAAAATGCTAAATTTCTCAACTTTGCACTAATTGCTTGATTTTCAAGAAAAGAAGAAAAACATGGATTTGTGTATTGATTTTGGTGTCCCATTGAACTTGAAATGCCATCCTTTTATAGGCAAGAGGTCTGAAATGTTAGGCAAGGAAGTACAAGCCATTTGGTAACTCATGGATAACTTAGAGGGCAAGATTGGTTTTTTACCACAAAAGGAAACTTCCTTTTTTTCACCATGTGCTATATTTATCCAAACTTGATCCAATCTTCAATCATCACTTTTCACTGATGTTTATCAGTTTGATGAGTCATTTTGGCAAGGTGGCAAGTGGTTTAAGTGAAAAAACACAAAATGACCTATAATTTGAAGTTGTGAACTTTGAAAATTAAGTTTCATGGAACCTTTGGTTTCAATTTCAAAAACATATCTAGCCTTCATGGATTTTGAAGTTCTTGGTCTTTTTGGAATGATTTTTCCATGATCTACAACTTTCATGTTTTGAGTTTTTTCAAATTCCAATTGGAACTAGGTGAAAAAATGGCTTGAAGTTTGGAAAAAATGTGAAATTTCAACACTTAGAAAATTTTTCTAAGTTATAGAAATTTTGACTTTTTGTTGACTTTTCCAAATTCTTTGATTTTTGATGATCATGATGGATCATTTGAAGTATTTTGATGATGGAAAAAGTTTTGTTTTGAAAATTTTGACCAAAAGTCAAAGTTTGACTTTTCTGTGCAGATGAAATTTCATCAGATGTTTCTGAAAACGATCGATGAATTTCGTGAACTCGTGATGATTTGAATCCGTAAATTAGGTCAAGAGGTTATATCTAAGATATGATGACCAATCTCTATCCAAAAAGTCATCCATCGCTCAAAGTCGAGAATTCTCTTGCCCGATCAAACCCTAATTGGTCGATCCTCGATCGATCCGTGAGAGAATTTTGTTATCCGATGATCGGGGTTGATATTTTGATCAAGATAGATCAAATGAGATGAAAAATCTCAAACCCTAATTGGTTAGCTCTTGAATCGATGAAAATCGATGAAACCCTAATTTTGACCCGTGAATGCTATACCCGACACGCCGCTCGAATCAGTAGCTATGAAATGATGCAAATATATGGTGGTATATTAGGTCAAAATTGGGGTATGACAGTCGCCCTTTGTGTTGTATAAAGTTTGCTTTACGAATCTGTGTTGGTGATTGTCTTAGGTTTTTACTCTATCTTAGGGATTTGAGCTTTGCTAGATATAGATCACTTAGATTCTTACCTAGGATGATTATCTGTTAGTTTCTAAAAGCTAGAAATGAGTTTAGAGCTGACATTCATTTATGGTATCTGAGCTTAATGCCTTTGTGTTGGTGAAATATGCCAGAGATGAGTTTGGAGGTGACGTAGTTGAATTCTCAATTTGGGTTAGAAATAGCTTAGGTTGTGAGAGGTATGTGATGACACATACGAGTATCGTAGGCTGAGTATAATTGGACGATAGATGTAAGTCTGTGATGGGTAGTGTGTATTCGTTCCAGACAAGTTGTCTATCCTTTATACTTTTTGTTCATTTAATTTTTGTCTTTTATTTTCAACTCATTTAATCTCAAACTCATTAACGGTAAAATTGTCGAACGACAAACCAATAACCAATCTCTGTGGACACGATACAATATAACCTAATCGATATATATCACCCGGTAAAAATAAATACCAACTCTTTGCTTGTCGCTAATAACGCAGCAACAAAATCATCACCACCGTGGAGCTTCCTAATGTTCCGTTAATTGATCTCAAGGTTGTATCAATTATAACCCTAGGTTGGTTCTCAAGCAATTTGGCTACCCTATGGAAGTCTACTTAAGGAAGAATTTCAAAAGAGCTTATCTTGCTAGACTTTAGGAAGGAAGACCCTGGTTTGCCGAAGTAGATTCAGAAATCTTGGACCTAAGTCCATAGGAAAGGTAAAGAGCTCAAGAAAAGAGAGGGTACTAATAGAGAACCTTATGGCCCATAGATACCGTAAGGGTAGCGTAGTAAATTGCATTTAATGTGGAAATTCTTTTGATGTGCTAGAACCTCGAACTCACTCATGTTCCTAACAAGGAATTCAACAAGCTCAAGGCCACCGTTTCAGAGATGAAAGCTAAGGAAGGACGGCAACAGGAAACCCTTACTCGTGTTTCTCGAGAAAGAGATGATTTGAGGCAAAGCCTCAAAGAAAGACATGTTGAGCTCTTAAGAAGTCAAGAGCAAGTTGAAAAAGAAAGAAAAGTGAAGTTTCGTGAAGGATAATCTAAATGCATCCAATTTTGAATTAAGTGAATTCCACCACAAGATGGCTAAAGTTGAACAACAGAGGGTTGAAGCATATGCAGACGAGAAGCATGCCATTGAGGAAAAATATGACTTGAGGGTAACTCTTATAGCTCAAGTTCGAGAACTGCAAGCTGCATTGAGAAGTGTTAAAGCTAGGCTAGAACAAGAAACTTGTCTTATAGACGCTCGTAGGACTGCTATCTTGACCTTGAGAAACTTGCTCAAAAAATCGAAGATTTGACCATTGCAAGACAACAGGTAAGCCAATAGGCGGTAGCATATGGAGATTTAGAGATCAAGTGCAAGGAGTGGATTGATGAAGCTTAGTATCAGAACGGACATTGGAAAGAGCGAGGTGAAATCATTTTCACCTTAGAGGAGTAGAATAAAATGCCATATGATAAATACTCAGGGCTAGTAGGATTTTGCAAACAACTGTTGGTGGAAGTCCCATGAAGACTTTAATCAACCATTGAAGACCTGGAGGAAAATTGTGTACCTTCAGCTGTAGAGTATTTTCTTTTCCTCTGCAAGGATGTAGTGGTGCGTTTCAAGAAGGAGTATGGAGACCTCAGGCCTCGTAGAGGACATCACTTTTGATTTTTGTCTTTGTACCAGCTTCATATTATGTTATTTGAACAAAAGAAGACCTGTGAGTCTTTCTAGTTATATCTTTTTCTTTACAAAGACATTGTCTGTATGCGACTATTAATGTTTGGAATGAAGAAGTTGTTTATCCATTTGTTGTGCTGATGATTGCTTGCAAGCAAACGAGTCTAATAGGAATCCTTGGAAATGGGAACATGATCATAAGCATTTTTGCATTAACCATACATAGTCATGCATTTTTTGTAAAACAAAAAATACCAAGCTCATTTCATTTCATCTCGTACAGCATGAGAGCTAACACAAAGAAAGAAATGGATCAATACGAAGCCAGGCAAGTTTCTATGCAAGGAGATGTCGACGGGTTGAAGTCCAAGATGGACCAACTTATGGAAATGATGACTGCTCAACATAGGAGGAAAGATGAACGAGATGCTAATGAAGTTGATGTTGTTGCAACTGCTGTAGCAAACAATGTTGCTGCTACTTTCAATGTTCCCACAATAAATCATGTTGCTAACACTATCGGGACATCACTTTCCACCAATGTGGCGACTACTACTACTCCTTCCTTTGCTGTCAGCGCGAGAGTTCACCGAAATTCCAACAACACTCTGTCTCATTTGGCTAGTGTGCTAGTGCCCAACCCATTGCTTTATGGGCTGCACCCTGGTTTCTTTAGTGGAGCAGATAATCATGGAACTCCTGCATCGGTGCATGTTGCTACACAGGTTATGGGAAATAATGAACAAGAGCGGGATGAAGATGTGAAAGAAAACAACAGGCCTGTGTCTCATCAAGGTGATGAAGAGATTTAAGATGATTACATGAAGCAGTATTACCAAGGTGCTATACCGATGGTCAACCCTGTTCCTTTCTAAGACGTGGCTGCACAAAAGATGTGCAAAGAATTGGCTGAACAAATGAAGGAGCTAAGAGGGAAGAATACTATTGGTATGAGTGCGTTGGATATGTGCCTTGTACCTGATGTTATTATACCACCAAATTTCAAAGTACATGACTTTGAAAAGTATAAGGGTGTAAGTTGTCCAGATACTCATTTGAAGATGTACTATCGTAAGATGGCGACACACATTAAAAATAGCAAGCTGATGATACATTATTTTCAAGATAGTCTTTCAGGGGCATCTCTTGATTGGTATATGCAACTGAAGAAGTCTGATATTCGCCTCGATGATCTGTCTACGCTTTTCCAAGCAATACCACTACAATACCAATATGGCTCCTAATCGTATACAACTACAAAATATGTCTCAAAAGAAAATAGAATCCTTTAAAGAATATGATCAAAGGTGGAGGGAGGTGGCCTCGAGGATTCAACCATGTAACATGGTGAACTGACTTTGAGATTTTTGTATCGCAAATGTGCGGATAGCAAGAGTCGCCGCCGACTTTTCTTTTATCCAATTAAGGGAAGGTAAAAAGTACAGAAAAAGACCTTCGTTAGATTCTGAGTAAGGGAGAAGGTTATGAAAAGGGAAGGTATTAGCACCCCTTTTCATCCGTAGTTATCTACGGGCTCTTAGTTGCTCTTAGATCATTTTTAAAAAAGGTGCTTTCTGTGTGTTTGACAAAAATGTTTTTGAAAAGGCATTTCGCTTTGACTTTGTAATGATTCATGTAGGAATGTATACAAAGTGTTCGGAAATGTTTCATTTTGAAAAGAGTTTGAACTTTGACAAAAGTGTGTGGTGTGAAAAGTATTTTGATAGAGCAAGCAACTAAAAGTCTTATTACCTACCGTAATGGTCGCTGTGTTATTTTACTCCTCTAGAATAGAGCTATCCATACCATTAGTTGGTAGGTAACCCTATTCGCTGGATGTAAGCGGACATTTGAAGGACATCGATGGTCATAAAAGCAACTTGTAGGAAGTATCCTAGCACATTCGAAGGGACTATCATCATTTTTCGTAGGCGACAATCGAGGGTCAAGATCATGTATTCGAAGGCGACATCGTGGGTCTATGATCTTTGTTTCGAAGGAACTATGCTGATTTGTTTTGAAGGCAACGGTGCTAGAATACCTCTACGTTCGAGGGACTTGACCATTTGTATTCGTAAAGGCAACGAGAGAGAAATACCCTAAGGGGTGCATGTGTGAGAGAGTGTGTCAATTCAAATATGTTATCTTTGAAAATTATGAGTGATCTATGTCCGATTTTATCTTGCCATACACGCCTAATTACTAGCAGTTTATAGGGTGCGGAAATTAAATTGCGGAAAGTAAAGTGCGGAAAGATAAATGTCCTACGCTATTACATGGCTTTGGGGCAGATACATAATATGAGTGCGGAAAATAAAAGTCCTAATTAAACTATTACATCCCATAGGCAATTACATAATTGGAAAAGAAAAGCAGGAAAAATCGTCCGAAACGGTATAACCTGTGAACAAATACAAAATCAGAAAACGGAAGAAAATTGCATAAGAGGAAAATGTTAGTAAAAATAAATATTTTTGGATGAGGAAAAAGGTTTTGTGTTAGTAATAATATTAATATGATAAGATAAATTTTTGGTAATTTTTGGAATTAATTTGATAATTTAAAAACAATTAAAAGTCAAATTAATGATTAATTAATAATTAAATTAAATATGCATGCAAAAATAATAATTTTTATATTAAAAATTAAATAAACATTTTTCTGATGATTATGCAAAATTAAAAGAGAATAGAAAAAGTAAGTTAGTTTGCAAAAGAGTAAAAATAAGATGGTCTTGCCAGGGATCGAATTGGTGACCATTGAGAGAATCTGCACATCCACACGCCTTTACCACTGAGCCAAAGTGCACTTTGTGATTGGAAATTGCAAAGGTGTGAATATAAGTGTACGCGTGTCATGGATTTTTGAAGTTCAACGCACAGTCAGCAAGTGGACCCCAGGTGGAACGGATGAGCGAATCGGAATGAGCCAAACTGCCACGCATGCCTCGCCGGTCTTCAGATGAGTCAACGACGCCAGAGCCCTAGCTCCGGTCGTCTTCTCCGACGATCCAAAATGCCAAACCTGCAAAATACGAAAAATAAATGGCAAAGGGATACCCTATCCCCCTAAATCGACCATTCCGAGTTCAATGGTGGTGTTGGTTTTGATTGAAAGTGCTTGTACAAGCCGGTTCGAAGAAGACAGCTCGAAAAACCCTAACTATGGCAAATCGTGATTTTACGCAAGCTCGAGAACGATGACCCGATCACATCTATGGAACCTCATGAACACATTAGAGTGGTTAGTTTTGATTAAAACACGTAGATAATAAAAATGAAATTTCAAGAAAAATATGAATATGTATGAATGTGTATGGCTCGATTCAAGCATTTTTGGCCATGACTTTTGATGTATACTTACTCAAACTTACCCTAGGAACACAATGGAGTGATTGAGAGAGGCTGAAAGTGGCTGGAACAAGAAACATGATTTTTGCAACTTTGAAGAAATTTTTGAGAGAAATAAGGGTTGTTGTAGGGCTAGGGTTTCGTCCTTTGTCTTGTGCAGCATGCTTGGTATTTATAGAGTGAGGAATGAGTGCAAAGAGAGTGAAAAAAGATATGGTATTCAATGTGAAATTAATTCCTTTCAAATAAAATCAAATTTTGGAGAAAATTTGATTTTCTTCCATAAGCAAGCTAGCACGAAATTGGTAAGTATTGTGGGCTATCTTGGACCTCAAGTTTGATAAAAATCCAATCCTTTTGACAATATATCTTGTTTTCATATTTTATATAATTTAAATTTGAATTAAATGGTTTTAAATTCAAAAATAAATTAATAAAATAGAATGTGGTCATGGCAAGGCATCAATAGGTCACAAATAATATTATGATCAAGTTTGGATCAGAAAATTATAGGCCCATTTGGAAAAAATTGGATTTTGACAAATATCTCCTTTTGTGCAATTGTTCAAAAATGCCCAACTTGTGCAAGGTGTATTTTTCTCAATTTTCCACATTTTTGAGTGTTCCTGGACTTTTTAGAAATCTATAAGTGTCCTCTAACCAACCTCTTTGGTTTCATCTCAATTGGAGTTTCCATGCTCGATAAATCTTCAAAACAAAGAGTTGACTTTTTGTTGACTTTGAAAAGGACCTGTAATGTTTTGATCCATACCTTCCAAATGAAGCATTTTTTGAACATTCTTGTGAGACATGAAGTTGTAGAGAATTGAATTTCCTTCAAAATGAGAGGTGGTGGAAAAATTTCTGAGAAAGTATGAAGAAGTTATGCTCAGTCAAAGTTCAGTTGACTTTTCCCCAAGAAACCCTAATTTGGAAAGTTTGACTTTTGTGCAAATCTCGAGTTTTCTTGATGAATCATGATCAAACCTTGATCAAATGATGAATGTAACTTCAAAATGAGGATGTTGACCAAAAATCATGAAGTTTGACTGTATGTTGACCACAGTTGACTTTTTGTCTAATACAACTGATTTTCAACCATCTAAGCAATTGTCTGAGGAAACTTGACTTGTGAGGCTTGAAACTTGACATGGAGAATATTTGAAGCATATGAGGAGCATGATGACCATTGTAGATGTTGGAAGTCCATCTGGATCTGAGGATAGCCAAACCCTAGTTTGGGTTGATTGTCTAGGAGTGGGTTTGTTTGATCAACCCTTGAGGAATCCTTGAGTATGGATGTATGAAATGTTTTGAGAAGTAGGAGGGAAAATTTTGGGGTATGAAAGCTGCCCCTGTTCAATCTTCTTGTACTGGAAGGGTTAGATTGGTATGCTTGCTGTTTGCGTTAAAAAGTGACGCGCGAGAGAATCGAATCGGAATTCGGGTCCTCTGGCTCGAAACGATTTACTCTTTTGATTTGTTTATAAAGATGCCGCGAGCATCAAGCTTTATTATTTTCAACACAAGAAATTATGATTATGAAAAAGGGGAAAGCTGTTAATACCCTCAATTGATATGATATCCGTAACGACTAGCATAAACTAGACGCAACGCATTGGGGAGATTCCGGGTAAGCGGGTTTGTTATATAAAGGGAATAGATGGAGCACCCTAAATATATATAGTTATCTATAGCTTTATATATGAATAAGTTTGATATGTTTGTGTGTTTTAAATTGCTATTTCTATGATTGGGAAAGTTTCTCCTTTGGGATTTCAAGAAATATAGATTATGTGGGATCCTAGTGTTTGTTATTATTGTGCTCGCAAAGATCATTGGATCTTCTGCATACATATCCCTTAATGGGAATCAGAGCATTTGTAGCTCGGATCTAGAGGGATCTATGGTTTGTTTGGTTTGAGGGAGAAAGAAATTTTCTCGCCAAGGATGAGACCTTGTGCCTACGTATTCTCAAAAGGATGTTGAGAAAGTCAGAGCAATCGTAGTTCCCACTTATGCTAGTCGAAGCAACGGGATGTTATTAAGAGACAAAGACAAATGTCATCTTAATGAAAATTGTACCTAATCTATTTCATCACATAAATTTTTGAAAAGTTTGATTGATTGAAATCTTTCATCGTAAGTTATAGGTGTTTTGCTTGAGCGTACAAGCGTTACCACTTACGAGTTAAGAAAGATGTTTTGAAAAAGATGATTGAATATTTTTAATTGTAAGCATTGGGTGTTTTGCTTGAGTATACAAGCGTTACCACTTACGATTAAGAGATGTTTTTGTTTGAAAAGAGTTTGAAATTTTTTTTGATTGTATGTGATGTGATAGATGAGATACTTCTTCCATAGAGATGATAGACGTCTAAATCTCGAGGAGAAATTGATTGGATTAGAGGGATGCTTTTAAGAAGCCCATGGGTCCTTGTATTGTAAGCCCAAGAGGAGGCATTCCGAGGGTCATCGAGGGTCCTTGTATGAAGCTCAAGAGGAAGCTATAGGGTATGGCTGGTTTTGGCTTTAAGAGGGATTTCACCGGGAAACCATCCCCGTAGGATTAAGAGCAATTTCACCGGGAAATTATACTCTCTGGGTTCTATCCTAGCGCGGGTGATTCTTTGTATTGGAAGCCCAATAGGAGGATGTTAAGAGATTTCCTGGTCTCTTTCTTTGTATGATGCCCAAGAGAAGGCTAAAATCAATGAGTTCTTTTGAACGAAGCCCAAGAGGAGGCTGACTCAGCAGGGGAGTGTTGTCTTATATGAAGCCTAAGCGGAGGCTAAACTCAGATGAATGAGTTTTCTTATATGAAGCCTAAGAGGAGGCTAAACTCATATGAAATGAGTTACCTTGTACAAAGCCCAAGAGGAGGCTAACTCTGTGGGGAACCTATTGGTTAGACTAGTTGTTATGTTATAACTAGACAGTTGTATAAACAAGCGTATGAAGTTTATTCACAGGAGTTTATGAAGGAAATATAAACAAATGCATGATGTTTATTTATAAGAGTTTATGAAGGAAATATAAACAAGTGTGTGTAAAACGAACGTTTAAAACGAGCGCAACTTGATTATTTACAAGTTTGAATTGTGTACAAGGAAGTAAATATGTACACGAACGAGTATTTATGTACAAGGAGGTGTGGATGTACATAGGAGGGTTGGGACTTACACCGTAAGGGAGGCCCATTGGTTTAAAAGCAGTTTCACCGGGAATAATGCTCCTTTTAATACCAATGGTATTCAGTGTATATACAAGCGAAATGAAAACAAACGGACGAAGTTTGTCTGTACTTGAGTATTTACAAAGATGTTCGTATTATGTACAAGTAAAATAGATGTGTACATAAAAGAATTGGATATGTACAAGGAAATAATTATGTACATAAAAGAATTTGGGACTTACACCGTAAGGGAGGCCCATGATCGGTTTAAGAAATTCGAGAGAAAACGAATTCGGTTTTATCGTTTAAATCGGATCGGTCATGGAAAAAGATGTAAGTTTTGGTGAAAAGTTTTGAAAAATATCTTGAAAGTTTTTTTGAAAGATGAAATTTACTTATAAGAAGTTTTGAAAAGAATCGGGCTTCGAATGTTTGAAAAAATCACCTTTGAAAGTGCTTTGAAACGTACTCAAATGTATCGTTTTCGGCTCGATAAAAATATAATCGGATGAAAATTTTTCTGAAATTTTTTGACACTATCTTAAAATAGATATGTTAATTGACATGTGTACAAAAAATCACCTCAAAATGAGGAGTTTTGATTGGTTTTTAAAGAAGTCAAAGTTTGAAAAAAATATGAATAGAAAAACAAAAAGTTTGGCAAAAATGGTCCCAAGGCTACTCGAACCCGAGACCATTAGGCAAGGCAAGGCATGAATGACTTAAGAGTGAGCTGGCAACCGCTGGGGCGGCAATACATCCGTGTATTGAAATCAAACAATGCAATTATATTATAAACCAGATTTTTGAATTTGAAAAAACGCGCGCAGGCTTCTTCTTCTTCCTCCAATCTTCAATCAGCCATGTATTCTTCATTTCTCCATGAAATTGCTCGATGTAAACATCAAACTTGATCGCTTCAAGCCCAGAACATGATGATGTCATTTAATTTCATTTATTTTAAGCCTAACATGATTAAATTTCTCAAGTACACGAAGAACCCTAAATCGAAAATCCTAATTGAAATCGTATGGTTGATGAATTGATCAATTGATCGAGGGTTATTGATCGCTGATAGCGTAAACAAAATGGCCAAGAGCTTTTTGAACTGAAATCAAGGAATCATGGAGTTTGAAGTTCGTGTTCTTACCTCTTGAAGTCGAGATCGAAATTGATGATGGAGTGTTTCCATTGTGTTTTGATGATTCCTACAAAGACCAACGGACTTCAAGGATCGTGAGGAAGGTCCGCCACTGAAATTGCTTGGATTGTTCTCGACCAAGTCCACCGCATATGGTTCAAAATGAAACTCGAATTTGATGTTAGAGCTATTACAGGTTGAAGTTAATGATCCGCATCATCCATATGGAGTATGTTGATGATGTTTGAGTGAAAAATCACAACTTGCTCGAGCCAAACACCCAATTCGATAGTTAAGGCGCTTTGGGCAAGCTTGGAAGTGTGAAATGCAAATCTGATTTCTAGCTATTCTTAGATTGATTTTAAGTTTCAAACCAGTTCTATTAGATGTTTATGACATGTTAGACACCAAATATCTCATGTTTCTTCACAAGTTTTCAAAATGCAAGAATTCTCAAATTGAAATAAGTTACTTGAATTTTAAGAAAGAAGTGAGAAAGCTTGTTTTGGCATAGCTTTGGTGTAGTTTCAATGGCCAATATGACCTCTATTTATAGGTCACAAGTTCTGAATGGCAAGTGAAGGAGAATGGCTTTGGTATTTACAAGTTGCCTTAGAGGGTAAGGAAGTCATTTTTGCAATAAATGCAAAAGGAAGCTTCCTTTTAACCATGGTTAATTTTTCAACTTGATCTTATCCCATCATAATTACTCTCCATCTGATTTTTATCAGCTCTATCCTCTTTGCAAGGTGGCATGGCTTCTAGAAGAAGAAACTCAAAATGACCTATAATCTTGAAAGTTGTACTTGAAAATCAAGGATTTTGGAGCTCTATGTTTCAAAATCAAAAGCATAGCTAGACACCATGGATTTGAGAGTTCTTGGACATTTTGGAAAGCTTGTTTCAAGGGCTACAACTTTCATGTTTTGAGTTTTTTCCAATTCCAAGTGGAACTATGTGAACAAATGCCATGAAGTTTGGAAAAGTGTGAAATTTTAACACTTGAAAAATTTTCTAAGTGTTGAAAATTTTGACTTTTGTTGACTTTTCCAAATTTCTTGATTTTTATGATCATGATGGATCATTTGAAGTATTTTGATGATTGAAAAGTTTTGTCTTGAAAGTTGACCAAAAGTCAAAGTTTGACTTTTCAGTAGATGAAATTTCATCGATGATCGTAAATGGACCGATGAATTCGTGAACTTCGTGATGTTTTGAATCCGTAAATTAGGTCAACATGTTGTATTTAAGATATGAAGATCAATATCTAATCAAAAAAGTCATTCATTGATCAGAAAATCAAGAATTGCTCATCCTCGATAAAACCCTAATTGGTCGATCCTCGATAGATCATGAGGAAAAATTTGATATCCAAGATCGAGGTTGATGATTTGATCAAGATAGATCAATTGAGGTGAATGAAGCTCAAACCCTAATTGATTGCCTCTTGAATCAGATGAAAAATTGATGAAACCCTAATTTCGACCTGTAGAAGCTACACCCGATTAATTCGGTTCTAAACTGTTAGTGATGCAATGATGCAAATGTAAGGTGGTATATTAGGTCAAAAATTGGGGTATGACAGATGCCCCTATTTAAGTTTCTTTAACCTGAGATATGAAGATGAATATCTTCGTTTTGATAGGTGTAAGGAGACTTAAATATCAGAATACGCAAATTTTGGACCTAAGATACCAAAAGATGCGAATGATGCAAAATGATCGCAATAGGATTCTGTGATACGGTGAACTGACTTTTTAGTGTTTGTATCACAAATGTGCGGATAGCAAGAGTCGCCACCGACTTTTATTTTTATCCAATTAAGGGAAGGTAAAAGTACAGAAAAAGACCTTCGTTAGATTCTGAGTAAGGGAGAAGGTTATGAAAAGGGAAGGTATTAGCACCCCTTTCCATCCGTAGTTATCTACGGGCTCTTAGTTGCTCTAAATCACTTTAAAAATTGTGCTTTCTGTGTGTTTGAAAATGTTTTGAAAAGGCATTTCGCTTTGACTTTGTAATGATTCATGTAGGAATGTATACAAAGTGTTTGGAAATGTTTTGTTTTGAAAAGAATTTGAACTTTGAATAAAGTGTGAAGTGTGAAAAGCATTTTGATAGAGCAAGCAACTAAAAGTCTTATTACCTACTCAGAATTGGTCGTTTTCGTGTTGTTTTACGTTCCATTAGAATAGCGTTAGCCATACCATTAGTTGGTAGGTAACTCCATTCGCTGGATGTAAGCGGACATCGGAGGGACATCGGATGGTCATAGAAAGCAACTAGGAAGTATCCTAGCACATTCAAGGACTATCATCATTTTCGAGGCGACAATCGAGGGTCAAGATCATGTATTCGTAGGCGACATCGTGGGTCTATGATCTTTGTATCGAAGGGACTATGATGATTTGTTTTGAAGGCAACGGTGCTAGGATACCTCTACGTTCGAGGGACATGACCAATTGAATTCGTAAGGCAACGAGAGAGAATTACCCTAAGGGGTGCATGTGTGAAAAGAGTGTGTTGATTTCAGATATTTTATCTTTGAAAATTAGTGGGCTATATAGATTTTAGTCTTGCCATACACGCCTAGTTACTAACAATTTATAGGGTGCGGATATTAAAATGCGGAATGTAAAGTGCGGAAAGGTAAATGTCCTACGCTATTACATGGCTTTGGGGCAGATACATAATTTAAACTTGCGGAAAATTAAAACCTAATTTAAACTATTACATCTCATAAACAGTTACATTATTGAAAAGATAAAAACAGTAAAAGAAACCGTCTGAAACGGAATAACCTGTAAAAGAATGAGAAATCGGAAAATACGAGATGAATCGAATAAGAGAAAAAATGTTAGAAAAATGCAAGTTTTTGGATGAGAAAAATATGACATGCTGGAAATAACATAAATATGCTAAAATAATTTTTTTGGAATTTTTGAATGCAATTTAATAATTAAAAACTAATTAAAAGTGATTTAAATGATAAATTATGAATAAAAATAAATATGCATGCAAAATTGTATTTTTTAATTTTATAAATTAAATAAGTATTTTCTGAAAATAAATGCAAAAGGAAAAAATATTTTTGGTAATTTTTAATGCATAAAATAAAAATATGAAAAGAAATTAAAATAGGTGCAAAATATTAAATAATAAGAAAATATGAAAAGAGTTGAAAATATGAGTTTGTAAAAAGGGAAAACAAAACCAAGGCAGTGAGGTTCGAACAGGGACCTTGAGAGTATCCGCAACAGAAACGCCTTAACCACTGCACCAAGTGACACTTGGTGTTTGGAGAATAAAATCAATTGAATTTGAATGTCAACGCCCGGGAACATTTGAAACACAACAAGGGGTCCATGACTTATGAACGGACGAATCAAATCACCCAACCGCCACGCCACCCTCGCGGTCAACAAAGTCCACGACGCCGGAGCCCTAGCTCCGATCGTCTTCTCCGGCGGCCTCGATCATCAAACCTGAAAAGTACACGCAATAAAGAAACAAGAAGCACCCTACCCTCCTAAATCGAGCATTCCGAATCTAATGATGGTATTGGTTTTATCGAATCGTCAGATTGGTCGGCTCGAATCAAACAGTTCCTTGAGCCCTAACCATGGCACTATGTGATTCTTACGTGGAAACTTGCATGTGAGGCATCAAACACAATCTAATGAATACCCTGGACACAAACAAACACATGAAAACGGTTAATAATGCATGGAATTTAAAAATCGAAATTGTAAAAAGTAGCAAACCGGTGAGAGTTCAAGGGCACGATTCTGGATGGCTGAGCTTCAAGCAAGGATTGGGATCGATCCCTGGAGACCTCAGGAGCAATATAGAATGCTCAAAACACCTTGAATTTGGCTGGAAATTGGAAATCGAAATTTGACAATTCTTGGAAAATTTTGACAAAATAAGGGTTGTTGTAAGGGCTAGGGTTTCCCTTTTGGCTTGTGTACTTGCGAGTATTTATAGAGGAATTTGAGAGAGGAAAAGAGTAAAAAGATTGATCATTGAATGTGCAATATTTCTTTAAATAAAATCAAATTTTTAAAATTTGATTTTTTCTTTCCATATGCAAGCTATCACGAATTTGGTATGGATTATGGGCTTTCTTGAACTCCAAGCATGATATAAATCCAACCCATTTGAAAAAAATACTTTATTTTCATATTTTATATAATTTAATTTGGAATTAAATGGTTTAAAATCCAAAATTAAATCAATAAAATAGAAAATTGCCATGGCCAAGCATTTATGAGTCACAAATAATGTCATGAACAAGTTTGGATCAAAAGATTTTAGGCCCATTTGGAAAATTTTGCATTTTGACCAAAATGTCCTTTTGTGCAATTGTCCAAAATTGCCCAACTTCTGAATGGTGTATCTTGCTCAATTTTCCACATTTTTGAGTGTTCTTGGACTTTTTGGAAAGCTCTAAGAGTCCTCTAACCAACCTTTTTGGTCTCATCTAAATTGGAGTTTCCATGCTCAATATATCTTCAAAACAAAATGTTGACTTTTTGTTGACTTTGAAAATGACCTGTAATGTTTTGAGCCATATCTCTCAAATGAAGCATTTTTTGGACATTCTTGTGAGACATGAAGTTGTAGAGAATTGAATTTCCTTAAAACAAGAGGTGGTGGAAAATTTCGAGAAAGTATGAAGAAGTTATGATCACCAAAGTTCAGCTTGACTTTTCATCTAGAAACCCTAATTTAGAAAGTTTGACTTTTGAGCAAATCTTGAGTTTTCTTGATGAATCATGATCAACCCTTGATCAAATGATGAATGTAACTTCAAAATGAGGATATTGACCAAAAATCATGAAGTTTGACTGTATGTTGACCACAGTTGACTTTTTGTCCAATACAACTGATTTTCAACCATCTGAGCAATTGTCTGAGGAAACTTGACTTGTAAGGCTTGAAACTTGACATGGAGAATCTTTGAAGCATATGAGGAGGCATGAAGACCATTGGAGATGTTGGAAGTCCATCGTGATCTGAGAATCACCAAACCCTAGTTTGGGTTGATTGTCTAGGAGAGAGTTTGTCTGATGAACTCTTGAGGAATCCTTGAGTATAGATGTATGGAATATCTTGAGAATATGGAGGGAAAATTTTGGGGTATGACAGATTCACCCAGAAAATATCAAAGAAATGACATGGTGGGGAAACATTTGTGAGGATGACTCGATCTTTGTCCAAGAAAAGAGAATCCTGTTTGTTGGGGAAACAAGTAATTTGTTCCACTGGGAAAATAGATTCACAATGGATGTGAATATCTGTTTCGCTTTGGGAAACAAAGAGATTACCTTCTGTCAGCCTTGTGACAATGTTTAAGGTAAGTGAAGATGATATTACCAATTATCAGCCTTGTGATAGTTTATGGTAATGAGTTCTGAAGATATTACCAATTATCAGCGAAGTGATAACTATAACAAGGTAATTCTTGAGAAATTTACTGAGTATTCAGCCTTGTGAATAAACAGTCAATGATGGAAAAATATCTCAAATGAGTTTCTATTTTTTTACATCTACAATCTTGCCGGGGATCTCTCTTTTAAGAAGATGCGGGCATTTTGATTGAAAAGACACAGGTTTTCTTTTTAGACAGAAAGACAACTGTGGAGATTTCTTGAACTTTCATGATTTGAACTTGCTGAGAAGAACAAACACTTTATGATAAGTTTCAAAATGAAAAGGAAATAAGCGGCTCAGATGATGAGGCTATTGCTTATTGTTAGCAGGTAGATTTTTCTGTGAAATCTAAACCTGAATTGGTCAGAGACGAGGTTCTATCCAGGAATGAACTGGAAAGAAAAGGTCAATCAAGATTTCGTTCCTAATGAGGAATGATATCAGCTGGGGGATATGGTAGAGAAAAGATGTATTTCTCTTCTTGGGGATAATCTGCTGGAGAGATGACACATCCACATGAGTAAATGTAATCTAAACGAGTGATATGGAAGCAAACATTGAGGAATGCAGAAACGCATTAATGATGTTATTATGTATGAATGTTATGAATGTCATATGCATTCTGACAATACTTGACAAGACAATAAAGAGGATATTTGGGAAAAGGACTACGTCACAGTTCGAACAAATACTTAGCAAAATCTGCAGCAATGGCGTAGATGTTACTGTTGATGAACATGAGTTGCATGCTTTAAACTTTCTGAAAAAGGCATTTTATTGGCAACCTTGTTGGGAATTCTTTTTGGATAAGAATACCTTCCTTTGATGATCTCTGCTAAGGAGAAGAAGACTTCTGTAGCAGCTATTCTATCTTCCGGAGATCGAAACACTCGTGGAGAAAACTGTTGAAGTTCCTTCTGTGTTCATAGTTCAAAGGAAAATTTTGCTTTTATTTCAAAATTTTGAAGTAAAATTCATTTAAAACTTTTTTCAAAAGTGATTTTCATAATAAAAAACGTTATTTTGCAAAATAGAATAAAGTAAGAATCGCAAACAAACGGGAACAAGGCTCAAATTTTATTGATAGAATGGTAATCAGCCAAAAGCGTGATTCCACGAGCTATTTACATGAGTTGGAAATGATAATTTATTGAGAAAAGGCTACATTGAAAGCAATAACCACTATCATCCCTAACAACTTTGAATTCCAACTGTGCTTGTTGCTTCAGAAGATTTGGTTGAAGATCCGTTGATGGAAAATTCTTCAAATTGACGAAGTACGGACTGATTGCAGTTACTTTGTCATTTTTGTATCCTTATTTTTTTTGCCTAGATTGCCTTTTCAGGTTTTCAATCTACCAGGATAATTTCTGTTTATTGTCTCTAATTTTTGCCTGGACCGCCTTTTTAGGTTTTCAATCCCCGAGACGCTATTTTTGCTTGCCGCCTTTTCGGTTTTCGACTTACCGAAATGTTCTTTTGTTTTTTAGACAAAGTATTTTTAACCGCATCAACATTCACGTGATGCGGGAGTTCATCACCGTCCATGGTTGTGAGAGTCATAGCATCGCCGAAAAGCTTCTTTGACGATGTATGGGCCTTCGTAATTAGGAGTCCATTTGCCCTTAGAATCGTTGAAAAGATGTAATCTTTTAAGCACGAGGTCACCTTCTCGAATTCATGAGGTCGGACCTTTTTCAAAGCTTTTCATTCTTCTTTGATATAGCTGTCCATGACACAAAGCGGTCAAACGCTTTTCTTCGATTAAGTTCAACTGGTCGTATCTGTTTTGACACCATTCAGCCTCAGATAACTTAGTTTCTATGAGAACTCTCATTGACGGAATCTCAACTTCTACGGGGAGCACTGCTTCCATGCCGTATACTAGAGAAAAAGGAGTTTCCCACTGTTGAAGTGCGTACTAAAGTACGATACCCATGCAGAGCAAACGGAAGCATTTCGTGCCAGTCTTTGTAAGTGATGACCATCTTCTGGACAATCTTCTTGATGTTCTTGTTGGAAGCTTCAACGGCGCTGCTCATCTTTGGCCTAAGGAGATGAGTTATGATGCTCGATCTTGAATTCCTCACACGTTCTTTCATCATTTTGTTGTTCAAGTTCGATCCATTGTCTCAGAATGATCTTGCTTGAACTCCATATCGACAAATGAGGTTGTTCTTGATGAACCTCACAACCACTTGTCTTGTAACGCTACGTAAGATGCCGCTCGACCCATTTGGTGAAGTAATCAATAGCCACTAGTATGAAGCGATGTCCGTTGGACGCTTTTGGTTCAATCATCCCAATCATGTCAATGCCCCACATGGAGAAAGGCCACGGAGAGGAGAGAACGTTGAGTAGAGTCGGTGGCACATGGATCTTATCTGCATAGATCTGGCACTTGTGACATCTTTTGACGTGTTTACAGCAATCAGATTCCATTGTTATCCAATAGTATCCTGCTCTCAAGATCTTTCTGGACATTGCATGCCCATTTGAATGAGTTCCAAAGGAACCTTCATGCACTTCATGGATTATCGTGTCTGCTTCTTGTCTGTCGACGCATCTGAGCAGGACCATATCTAAATTTCTTTTGTATAGCACATCTTCATTCAGGAAGAAATTTCTAGAAAGCCTCCTTAGAGTTTTCCTATCTTTGTACGATGCCCCGAGTGGGTATTCCCGAGTTTGAAGGAAACGTTTGATATCGTGGAACCACGGTTTATCATCAAAGACTGCTTCAGTTGCAAATACATATGCAGGTCTTTCAAGGCGTCTGATACGGATCTTAGGCATATCATTCCAATCGTTGACTTTGAACATAGAGGATGGAGTAGCCAAGGCGTCTGCCATTCGATTCTGATCTTGAGGGATATGATGCAGTTCCACTTTTTTGAAGAAAGTCAACAAACGTCTTGCATAATCTCTCTAAGGAATCAAACCAAGATGATGAGTTTCATACTTGTCCTTGATTTGGTTGATCACAAGGGTGAATCTCCATATATGTCAAGGATCTTGATCCTAAGTCGATGGCTTCTTCAATACCCATGATACAAGCTTCAGATCTCGCGTGTTATTGGTGCAATCAAATAGTAATCATGGAAAACGGATGTGAGAACCCTCGAGTGATGATGACTTCCCCAATTCCATTGTCAAGACATTAATCGCTCCATCAAAAATTAAGCCCCATCTAGATTCTCGAGTGGACCTTCTTCAGCAATGTTCATCACAATCTTTCATTTTCAAGTACATAACATCCTCGCGTGAAAGTCAAATTTGAGAGATTGGTATTCGTGATCGGCCGATAAGCCAAGTGATCGATAATGCTTCCTTTGACCGCTTTTTGAGCTCAAGATCGGATGTCATATTCAGATAATAGCATTTGCCATCGAGCAATTCTTCCCTAAGGTGCTTTTCAAAGACGACTTGATTGGATCCATTTTGGAGATTAACCAAGTTGTGTGATTGATCATGTATCGCGGAGAAGTTTTGAAGCCCACACCAAAGCACAACATGTTTTCTTGAGCATGGAGTAACGAGTTTCACAACTGTGAACTTTTACTCAAGTAGTAAATGGCATGCTCCTTCACGTTTCATCTTGCTGTCCAAGCACGCATCCCATGGAATTTTCTAGCACGGTAAGGTACATGATTAAAGGTCTTCCTTCGACTGGAGGAATCAATATTGGTGGTTCTGACAGGTATTCCTTGATACTGTCAAACGCTTTTTGGCAATCTTCTGTCCACACAACCTCTTGATTTTTGCGAGAAGCTTGAATATCGCCCACGTGTAGCAGCTATTTGAGAGATAAACTGAGATGTAATTCAACCGTCCAAGAAATCCTCTTACTTGCTTTTCTGTATGTGGCGTTGGCATTTCTTGAATAGCCTTGACTTTGTCAGGGTCAACTTCAATACCTCTTTGACTGACGATGAAACCTAGGAGTTTTCTAGATCTTACCCCAAAGGTGCATTTGTTAGATTCAGCGGTTCAAATTTCCTTAGTCGAAACAACTTCAAGAGATATTCTATATGCTCTTCTTTAGTGTCAGACTTTGCTATCATGTCATCCACATAAACTTCAATCTCTTTGTGCATCATGTAATGAAAGAGAGTAGTCATTGCCCTCTGGTAAGTTGCGCCTGCATTCTTTAATCCAAACGGCATTACTTTGTAGCAAAACGTGCCCCATGGCGTGATGAAGGATGTCTTCCATGTCTTCGGAGCCATTTCGATCCGATTGTAACCAGAGAAACCGCCCATGAAGGAAAAGACGTTGAACTTTGCAAGACTATCCACTAGCATGTCATGCGTGAGTGGAAATCATCTTTGGACTTGCTTTGTTCAAGTCCTGTAGTCACACACATTTCGACCTTCCGCCTTTCTTGGAGACAGCACTATGTTGGCTAGCCATTGAGGATACTCGTATGACGAGGAAACCTCGAAATGCTTTTGAACTTCCTTTTGATTTTGTCGGCCATTTCGTGATGAACTCTTCTCGCCTTTGTTTAACTGTGGACACTTTGGCTTTAATGGAAAATGATGCTCCACGGCCGGTATCTAAACCCGCATGTCTTGGTAGGACCAAGCGAACACATCAACATATTCTTTGAGAAGATCTATCGCTTGCTTCTTGACGTTGTTGTCGAGCCAAGCTCGATGTTTACTTTTTTTGTCTTCCTTAGAACCCAAGTTAATCGCCCAAAGGCTCTTTGTGAGGTTGAATGATTCTTTCCTCATGCTTAAGTAGTCGAGAAATCTCGTCCGGATCTCTCGCTCAACTTCTTCCCATGACTTCATTGGGGATTTCAAAGTCGAGAGAGCATAGAGTTATTGCTTTCAATGGATTTGTCCATCTGTTAATCTGAATATTTGATTTATGTTTGATTAATTAACCCTTTTTTATTTATTTTTTATTTTGGCAAAAAGTTAATGTGAAAGTACGCAGATTATTATTGAAGATTTTTATTGTGTTTTTTAGGATTATCATTTCCAATAAAGGGTAAAAATGAAAACAAACACAAAGTGTGGAATCAAAACAACGCGTTTTATTTATGATTCACAATATGAAACAGGGCCCTAAAATACAAACTCATTTGTCTTGGGCAAGACAAAGAGAAATTATTTAAAAGCTACACCTTATAAAACATCTCTTCACTTTGGGCGAAGCGAGAGTTCAAAACAAAAGCAAAAATAAACTACTTAGAACTATGAACATTAGTCCGAACTTCAACAGGTTTCCAGTAGTGGCGAACTCCTTGGAAGTCGAGGTATTCTGGTAGTTTTCCATTTGGCTTAATTCTTGAATAGACTTTGGTCGTTGGTTGAGCAGGCTTTGAAGACTCTGGACGACGGACCTTGCCTTTTGTGCTACTGAAGCGATCTTCTTCTGCTTGATGGACAGATCGAGAAGCATGGGATACAACATATGTACTTTTATTGGCATTTGCGGACTGGGATGTACTCCAATCTTCGAGTGAAGAGACTCATTGTCGGCGACACTTTCTAATTCGTATCCCGAATCGTATCCCCGATCTTCAAGAATTACGCTTGATGTAGTGATAGTCAAAACTGTTTAACAAATTCCACGGAGCGTTAAAGGAGATCTTCATTTGGAACCTCAATTGGTTGATGAGATCGGGAAGATGTGTACACCTCTTCCGCTTGACTAGGATACTCAAAGAATCACCCCATCCAAAGGATGGATGTCTTCAATTCGATTTTGAGCTTTGCAGCAGTATTTCACCATGTAGTCAAACTTTCCACTTGGTTCTCCCAAGGTATCCCAAACTCGTAAGGGATAGGTGGATTTTATTCTTTGTAGGGACATGTCTTTGAATTGATCATTGAGGATAGTATGTGCGCACGATTCTTCCCGAGACACATATTCGTAGTTTAGATAAGTGCTCCATTCTTCGATCCCGAGATCTTCATCACCTTCATTGGTAAGAACATTAACCTCTTGAAGAACAAGGTTTAAGAAACCCCACCGTGGAATACTTCGATTGGGCAAGTACTTTATCCCTTTGTTTGTCTTTAGAAATATCGAGCAAACCCGAGTCCGCTTTTGTCTCGTTGTTGATGTGTTTGATTACTTGTCCCCAACCCGCAAAGATTACCATCTTTCACTATCGTGCCGCTTCTTTGTAAGAGGAGATGATTACTTGTAGATTCATCTTCTAACGGATGTTCGTGGATCGTGTCCTTCAACGCTGGTCGTGATGAAAGAAAAGATGGATAAATGGCTTACTAATAACGCCACCGATGATGGTCACTAGCTTCCCATTTATCAGAACTTTAGCTTCGTGGAGAGTGGAAGTCACCGCTCGCTTGTATCCATGGTCTTCCTAGCAAACAACTCAGTACCGCACATCCATGACTTGGAAAGTGATTTGAAGGTATGCGGACCGATTGTCATCGGGAGATCGACTTCCCAATAACTAACTTCCTTGACCCATCAAAGGCTCTTACCACTATGTCATTGAACTTCATTTGTTTTTTTTTGTAAGCCAAAGCAAGAGTCGCGGCATTACGCTTAAGGATGAACCAGATCTACTAGTACATTGGACAAAGAATCGATTGACAAATCATCAAGATATGCAGCCGACAGATCTTTCCTTCTTCGAGTTCTTCATCAAGCTTAAGTTATTGCAAGTCGTTATGTTGCCCACAATACCTCCAAACCGTTCGTAGTCATGATCTACATAAGCTTGATCTAGTACTTTCATCAAAGCTTCTCGTGAGCTCGGAGTTCAAAAGTAGAGATAGTATCGAATCTTGAGGGAGTCGCATCACCGATCCACAACTCGCACTCGCTTTTCTTGATTAGTTTCAAAATCTCATCAAAATCGAGTTAACGCGGTTCTATCAGCGGACCAACATCCGTGCTTGATTAACAACGGAATCTCGGGATTTCGGAGATACATTAACCGGATTTTGTCTAACAATAGAACAACAAAGTGGTCTTGGTGAGTATGTACTCATCCACTTCGCTACTCGTCCGATCTCAATTATGTTGACATTGAAAGAGTTGGCATGGGTTTCTCCTTCCCATCTTCTATCATAGTCGCATTGTATTGATAGGGAATTGCTTTGTTAGAACTGTATGAAACAGACCGTGTTTAATTACCAAAGGAGAGAACGCTTGAAATATTTAATCTCCACATGCTTATATTGAAACAGGGACAATAACGCTACTTCGGAATTTCGAGTTGATATCTGAGACTAAAAGCTCATGCGGAAAATGCCCTACCATATTCACATCATAGTCATTTCTATTTCTGAAGATCTGTATGTCACCATTGTCTAATAATCGTTGAATGTCTGCTCTTATGGTTGGACATCCTCGACAATCCTTGAAGCAGATGTCGAAGTCGCATAATCATGTTTAGTGAAAGCCCCCATTGTACTGTATGTATCATGGAGTTGTACCAAACTTTCTCTGATCAGATTCACATCTGTGACGAGATACCGATCTGTATTTCTAAGTATCAAATTCACGGTATGTCCACTATGACTGGGAAGTGGATTTGCTTGTACGTTTGGATTTGTATTTCTAAAGGAAAGAAGGTTAGACCTTACTAACTTTTGCACTTCGGCTTTTAGGGCGATGCAATGCTCAAGATCATGACCCGGTGCCCTTTGATGAAAAGGGCAAGATACGTCCGCTTTATACCACTATGGCAATTTGTCTGGGACCAGAGGCGGTGACCTTGTTTGCACAAGATTCCTTTCTATTAATGCAGGATATAGTTCTGTGTACGCCATTGGAATTGGATCAAATTACAGACCGGGCGCATTTCTCGATTGTTGAACCACGAGCTGTTGTCGAGGTCGTTGAGTTTGTTGAATCATGTGCAATTCCTATATTTGAACTTGTATTAACAATGGGTGCTATAGCAGCTACCTGTTGTTGTTGACTAACATTCTTTCGCGGTTTCCCTCGAGATACCATTCCTATGTCATGTTCCTTTTTCTTTGGAAAATTGGTTCCAACCTTCTTAGTTCCACTAGAAGTCCCTATCTCGGGTCAGTGTCCTGCTCAACTCCTTCCTCTAGCCGCATTCCCATGCTTACCATCTCGTGAAATCTCCGAGCGCTGGCAATCATTCGCTCGTAGTAAAATGGGCCAAGAGTGTTTAAGAATACCTTGGTCATTTCCTTCCTCTAACAAAGGTTGACTTGGGCAATAACTCCAACGCTATGCACTTTGAATGTCTCTCTCCTTCTCGAGACATGGAGCGGAGTTGATCCCGATCCGGAGCCATGTCCAAGTTGAATTTATATTGTTGTAATAAGGCTTCACCTAAGTCATTGAATGTCCGGATATTCGCGCTATCTAGCCCTGTATCACTCGCGGCGCCGTGAGACTGCTCTTGGAAGTAGTGGATTAACAATCGGTGATTGTCGTGTACGTAGACATTTTCCTACATCATCGAAGATGACTGTGGATAAAAATTTCCTTTATGAAATTCGGCAGCAGATACGTGATGTCAGTAGAATGTTATGACACACTATCCGACTCTAACAATTCACACAATAAATGTAAACAACAAGAAAGAACACAATAAGTTGTTTACCCAGTCAAAGGTCTAACTACACCTACATCCGGGGCTACCAAGCCGGAGGAAATTCACTATTAGTAGAATTAATTCAGAATAAACCAACCAGCTTTATCTCCTTCACTTAAAACCTACCCAATGCAACTTTAACCTAAGTCCTACTTAGATCTGAGTACCTACTCACTCCCCCTCAATCACAGCAGTGATATCAACCTATTGAATAATTGAATTGTGAAGACACACTTCAATAAACTATCTTGATCTTGCTTCAAAGCTTTCAATCAAGAGACAAACACTCGTGCTTCAAAGCTTTGAGTGATAAACTACCCTTACAACAAATCCTAGTCCAAGGCACTTATCAATTGATAATTGCTTGGCTCACAAGAGATACTAGAATTACACAATACAACTGTTAACTCTCCTAACAGTACACAAATAACAACCTGCTATATCTTCAATAAATTCGGAGGCGACCAGCATTGTGTGGTTGAATTTTTATAGCCACCCGAAACTTCAGCTTTGGCTTCCATAAAGATAGCTAGGTTCACTTAATTTAATCCTAAAACATGGTCTTTTCAACAACCAATTTAGGTTTAATTAAGATTAACCTAGCAGCCACGTGAGCATGCTTTCTAATAATGTAAAACAATATTTAGCACCAACAAACTTCTCGAAAGTCTCAGAAAACAGACTGCAGTATCGTCACATCGAATGTCATAACATCCGTTATGACATCGATCGTCTCGCATTTCAAAGACAACTTTAGCTTCCAGCCTGAAATGTTTTAACATCCTTAGCAGGTAGGATTTATCTTCAATCTCTGAATGTCATGACATCTATCATGACATTGCTAAAGCCTAGTTTTACCAAAATTAATGCCAACCAAAACACTAACAAACTCCCCCTTTGGCACATTTTTGGCTAAAACTACTTAACCTATCAGAGAACCTATGCAGCAGAAGACAAACTAGTTCTAAGCTTAAAGAAACTAGAACCTAGAGATAAGATAAATTCTACCCATACAGAAATCCCACAATTCCCACAATTGCCCACATACAAAATTTAAAAATCCATACAGTTTCCCAAATTTCCCAGCCACTGTTCTACAATAGTTCTTCTACCCCTTTTTAGCCACAAAGGGCCAAAGGAAACAATACAATTACCCCAAAATTTCATTATGCAATTAAGTACCGGCATTGTTTAGGGGTACATTTCTATCAAGGCATTACAAAACTGTCAATAACAGGAAATTACAATCATCCAAAGCAAAGATTGGGAAAATACAGAACATGAAACAAGATTAAACAGACAAAATCAACAAAAACAAGGACCATCATAGAACAGATCGCTTGCTCTCCTTCCCAAGAAGTATTGTGATCATCATCATTGTGAGCAACACCATCAAGAACTTTACCCTACCTCTTCACCGAATCTTGAAGCGAACCTTGATCGACTCAGCTTCATGAGCCTTTTCTTGGCCATTGGTGTCCTCTGGGCCTTGAGCTACAAACAGATTTGACCCTATACTTCTTTGAAGAAGTGCCGCTGGTCATCCGATCAACTTGAGCACCGAGATACCACCCTTTGTCAGGACAGGGAATCAGGAGTAGCAATGTCGAGTCCACGCTCGACGGGATCTCCGATGTCTTGACATTCTCTGTGACATCTCGGATCAACCGCTAAGCTAGGGCTAGCGCACTCTTGGTTAAGGGGACAAAACCTAGGTACAGCAGTGATTTTCGCCTAGGATTCGGTGACTATCCTAGCAATGGCTTCTTCTACATACATGGTACCTTCCTATTTCTTATCTCGGGGAACAAATGAGGATGAGCCAGAAATCTTACCAATGGAAACTGATGATCTTTGGGTATTCGCATGCCGATTCTCGGTCTTCTCGATAGTCAGTTGCCATTGAACCCTGAGGAGAGGCCTTCATAGGTTCAACATTCATGGCTGCAGCAATTGCCCTAATCTCAGCCATGGTAGGAGATGGACAGTCAGAGTCTTGGGATGAAGAGGATGAAGAAGACATGTTTCGCTGAGAAAAGTTGAGAATCAGAGACCAAGAATGACAAAGCGGTTGAGAGGATCTTTTGGATGAAGAAGATATGATACTTTCAAATGAAAAGTCTATTATATGGAGGAGTCTTTTCATATTCTTGAACCTTATAAAAATAGGAGGGAAATAATCAAATGACCCACTTATAATTAATAAAAGGTCTCTTCCCTTCCTTGGAAGCAATCTTAATTGCTACAATTCCTCATACTGACAAATACCCAATTTGCTCCTTAAATTTTCAAATTGACTAGCATCAAGAGCCTTAGTAAAAATGTCAGCCAGTTGAAGTTCAGTGACTACATGATCCAATTTAATCATTTTCTCCTCCACAAGGTCTCTGATGAAGTGATGTCTAATGTCAATGTGCTTAGTCCTACTGTGTTGTATAGGATTCTTTGATATATTAATAGCACTCAGATTATCACAGTACAATGTCATGACATCCTGTGTGACATTGTACTCAGACAACATCCGCTTCATCCGCACTATTTGAGAACAATCGCTACCATATGTATTCACTTCAAGTGGACAAGGACACATAGTTTTGCTTCTGTGAACCAAGAAACAAGGTTGTTTCCCAATAAGAAGCATCCTCCGGTACTTTTTCTCACATCAAGACTACCACAACAAGATCATAATAACCGTAAAATTGGTTCACATCCATGGGAATACAGGATACCATAATTGCAAGTTCCACTCACATACTTCAGGATTCTTTTCACCTGGTTAATGTGACTTACTTTAGGTTCAGCTTGGTATCTTGCACATACCCCAACAGCAAATGCAATGTCAGGTCTGCTAGCTGTTAGGTACAACAAGCTTCCTATCATGCTTCTATATAAACTTTGATCAACCTTTTCACCACTTGTGTCCTTGGACAACTTCAAATGTGTGGGAGCAGGAGTCCTTTTATGGCTGGCATTTTCCATTCCAATCTTTTTGACAATATTCCTTGCATATTTGCTCAGAAAGGAATGTTGAGTCTTCCATCCGTGTGACTTGCGTCCAAGAAAGTAGGTCACTCTCCCATGAGACTCATTTCAAACTCAGCTTGCATTTGATTGGCAAAATGTTTCACCATTGAGTCTGACATTCCACCAAATACTATGTCATCCACATAGATTTGAGCCACCATTATCTTACCTCCTTCATTCTTAACAAATAGTGTTTTATCCAAGCCTCCTTTCCCGTATCCTTTGTCTGTAAGGAACTTGGTTAGCCTTTCATACCGTGCCCTAGGTGCTTGCTTCACCATATAGGGCTTTCCTTAACTTGTAGACATGTTCAGAAAACTTGGGTCCACAAACTTTAGGTCGTTTCTACATATACTACCTCATTTAAGTAGCCATTTAGGAAGGCACTTTTCACATCCATCTTAAATAATTTGAATTTCGTAATGCAAGCAACCCTAGTAGAAGCTCGATTGATTCCGCCTAGCCACCGTGTAAAGGTCTCATCAAAGTCAATCCCTCCACTTGAGTGTAACCCCGAGCAACAAGTCTTGCTTTATTCTCGTGACATTCCTTCGCATCGACTTGTTCTTGTAGATCCATTTTGTACCAATGATATTTGTTCTTCCGTCTAGGAACTAATTCCCATACTTCATGTTGCTTGAACGTTCAATTCATCTTGCATTGCTCCAATCCGTAATTCACCACATAGAGCTTTAACATTTTTGGCTCTATCTTTGACACGAAGCAAGAGTTTGAGATGCCTCGACCTTGTAATAACACCTTTGGTTGGATCTCCAATGATGAGCTTTGATGATCTTTTCCGATGGAAGGATCTTTGTTTGCTTCCTCCGATCTGATTTTGGTGGAGTAGGAATAGGTACATCTTCCTTATCAGTACTTGAGGTGATGTCTCAAACCATGTCTCAACATCATATGTGACATTGTGTTCTGATGATGATCATCAACAATGACATTAATAGGTTCCATCATAACTGGTTCGGAGTTGAATACCCTATATGCTTTGTCGTTAGTGGAGTATCCTGTAAAATGCCTTCATCACTGTGACATTCCATTTTCTCCTTTGATCACGATCCGTCGAATATAGCATTTGCTACCAAACACATGGAAATATTTCACGCTTGGTTTTTTCCTTCCATAGTTCATATGGTGGAGGAAGTTCCTTCTTAAGGTGACCTCAGAACATAGCAAGTCGATTCATAGCTTCATTTCAAAAATGAATAGGAGTTTCTTAGCATGAATCATGGCTCGCAGATTCCTCAGATAGTCCTATTCTTTCTTTCCACAACCCCATTTTGTTGAGGTGTTATAGGAGAAGAAAACTCATGATTGATCCTCTCGAGGAATGTAATTCATCAAACTTGTCTGTTCTCAAATTCCTTTCCATGGTCACTTATTCCAATACAAATTCCTTCTCTTTGAAGTCTTTTGCATAACTCTTTAAAGACATCAAACACATCGATTTTTCTTTGATGAAGTTTATCCGTAACCGAGAAATCATCCACAACAACATAGGCATATCTTTTTCTACCAAGGCTTTAATGATAGGCCCCATCAAGTCCATGTGCAGCTCCAAGACTTTAGAAGTGGTCGATGTCTAGACATTGGGTGTGACATTCGTTTGCTTCCCAACCCCGACACTCACCACAGACCCTTCCTTCATCAATATGGAGTCTTGGTATACCGACACCTCCATAGAGATGATCTTTTCATTCCTCCGAGATGATGTCCAAGTTTTTGATGCCACAACTTTACCTCCTTTTCATCTTTGTCTCAGAGCACACGTAAGAGAGGTTGGTGTTCTCGTATTCCACATGTAGCGCTGTCTTTGATCCGACCTCTCATAACTACTTGTTTATCATTGATTACAAGACATTCGCACTCTAGTGAAGTTGACCTTGAATCCCATATCACATAGTCGACTTATGCTTATGAGGTTAGCAAACAATCCTTTTACCAAAGAACACTCCATTTAGATTTGGAACCCGAGTACCAAGTTTCCAACACCTTTGATTTCTCCTTTAGCTCCATCTCCAAAAGTAACAAAGTCGGTAGAATGAGGTTTGACATTATTTAGTAGGTTCTTTATTCCACCATATGTTGGAACACCCACGTCAAAGTACCAATCTTCCTTGGCGTACACTCTAAGAGAAGTGTGAGCTATCGTCATAGCCTCTTCTTCCACTTTGAGTGTAGGGTACCTTGATGTTCTTAGGCTTAACATAGGGAGTCCGATTAGGTATCCATGTAGCCTATAGCGTAAGGGTTTTATGTGTCCAAACCTTCCACAATGATGACATCTCCATCTTTGAAACTTATTCATGTTTCTCTCGATCCCGATGTTGATCCCAATGTTGTGACATCTGCTTTGACATTGGCTTATTAGGTCTCGTTTCTTCCCGTTATCAATTTCTTTGCATCCACATGCCCCGAGCCAGAACATTGCTTTATGTTGTGACATCCGCTGACCTTGGTTTCCCATGCCTCTTCTTTTTCTTGTCACTAATGTTCCTTTTCACCACATATCCTAGACCATGCTTATTTCTAGCATTTTGTCCAAGTCAAGAATTTCTTCCAAATTTATCATCCCAAAGGGTCAAGATCTTGACGACTTAGTCATATGTTCAAGCTTGAATTCAACACTATAATCTCACCGTTGAGATGACTTATAGTGATTGTATTCTTCTTCTTCTCAGCTTCCACTTCACATTTTCCGCTCCAACTCCTCAATCGCCTTTTTCTGCTTTTCATTTTGTCGACATACTTCACCACTCGATACACAATTCTTAAGTATCGCAAGTTCTTCAAAGGTCACTTCCTCATCACTAGAGTCATTATCGTTTGCCACTTTCGAAGAGCAAGGACAAGTTTGGCTGATTCTCTTCGAGCCACTACTTGATTCACCATCGCACTGTGTACCATTCCTCTTTTGTTTTTAAGAAAGGTAGGACATTCACCCTAATATGGCCATATCCTTCACAACCATGACACCGGATTTCTCTCGCTTTGACTTTCTTTATCCTCCGACTGGATCTTCCACCGAGTCATAAGACCTGATGTCGATGAAATGTCCTTGACATTTGACCTTGACTTTGGATCAATTCTCTTGATGAGCTTGTTGAACTGCCTTCCAAGCATAGCTATAGCTTCGTATATCTCTCTTCATCTTCCACCTTGCATCCTTCTTCAAGATTGGATACAAGTGCTATGCTCTTGTTCTTTTTGTCAAGCTTCACCGATTCCCATCTCAAAAGTCATAAGAGATCCTATAAGTTCTTCAACCTTCAAGGTGCCGATGTCCCGAGCCTCCTCTATTGCAGTCACTTTCATTGCAAACCTTTTAGGCAAGGATCTGAGAATCTTTCTCACCAGCTTTTCTTCTGACATTTTTTCACCAAGTGCTCATGAGGTGTTGGCAATCTCCAAAATATTCATGTGAAACTCATGAATAGTCTCTTCTTCTTTCATCTTCAACTTCTCAAATTTGGAAGTGAGCATCTGAAGTCTTGACATCTTCACCTTGGATGTCCCCTCATGAGTAGTTTTGAGAGTGTCCCAAACATCCTTGGCCAGCTCACATTGATGAACTAGTCTAAAGATATTTCTGTCAATACCATTGAATAGGGCATTCAATGCTTTAGAGTTTCCCTGTGCTAGCTCCTCTTCCTCTTTGCTCCATTCTTCCTCAGGTTTCAAGACAGTAGTCCCATCTTTCACAAGCTTGGTGGGATGTTTCCATCCTTTGTCAGCAGCTCTCCAAGCCTTAATGTCCACTGATCTTAAGAAGGCAACCATACGAGGCTTCCAGTAATCATAATTAGACCCATCTAGAATAGGTGGTCTACCTCCAAATCCTCCTTCCTTATCCATTACGCCAGAAACTATTATCCCTAGATCTCACCCGTAAATAATGTGTGGTGCCCGCTCGATACCAATTGAAATTCCGGCAGCAGATACGTGATGTCACAGAATGTTATGACACACTATCGACACTGTTAACAATTCACACAATAAATGTAAACAAGAAAAGAATACAATAAGTTGTTTACCCAATTCAAAGGTCTAACTACACCTACATCCGGGGCTACCAAGCCGTGGAGGAAATTCACTATTAGTAGAATTAATTCGTGAATAAACCAACCGCTTTATCTCCTTCACTTAAACCACCCAATGCAACTTCAACCTAAGTCCTACTTAGATCCGAGTACCTACTACTCCCCTCAATCACAGCAGTGATATCAACCTATTGAATAATTGAATTGTGAAGACACACTTCAATAAACTATCTTGATCTTGCTTCAAAGCTTTCAATCAAGAGACAAACACTGTGCTTCAAAGCTTTGAGTGATAAACTACCTTACAACAAATCCTAGTCCAAGGCACTTATCAATTGATAATTGCTTGGCTCACAAGAGATACTAGAATTACACAATACAACTGTTAACTCTCCTAAAGACACAAATAACAACCGCTATATCTTCAATAAATTTCGAGGCGCAAGATTGTGTGGTTGAATTTCTTTTAGAAGCCGCCCCGAAACTTCGGTTTGGGCTTCCATAAAGATAGCTAGGTTCACTTAATTTAATCCTAAAACATGGTCTTTTCAACAACCAATTTAGGTTTAATTAAGATTAACCTAGCAGCCACGTGAGCATGCTTTCTAATAACGTAAAACAATATTTAGTAGCTCAACAAACTTCCCGAAAGTCTCAGAAAACAGATCAGTATCGTATCAATCAATGTCATAACATCTCGTTATGACATCGATCAGACTTCAAAGATGCCTTTAGCTTCCGGGCCTGAATGCCTTTTAACATCCTTAGTGTAGGATTTATTCATTCTCAATGTCATGACATCTATCATGACATTGCTAAAGCCTAGTTTTACCAAAATTAATGCCAACCAAAACATTAACACTTTATACTTTTCAAAGTCATGGACTTTGAATTTTGCGTATCCTTACGAGGAACTAAGCATAAATCCCGGCCGCTCTTCCCAAATAATTCCCTGATCGCTTTTAATCTCAAGTCGCATTTTGAGGAGCTGTTCCGGAGATTCTCCATCGACCATGAGGATTCGTGTTATCGCCGGAGTATGGTGAACTTCTTCGTCACGTAGTGTGAACTACATGTCGAGTTCGCATGATCGGTTGAGAAACCGCTATAGTAACTTATGGAAAAGTTACTCCATGCCGGAGTAAGTGTTTGCAAAGTAGGTACTTCAAGCGTGGTTGTTTGTACCGAGAAGTCGGTTGACGAAACCGATGCCGAAATTGAAAGGCATGCCCCATGGATAACCTTCGCATACCAAGAGTGAACCACGCTGCAACAATTGAAACTGGAATAGTAGTGACCTCTGAAATCGCCGCTTGATTTTGACTGCTCGATGTTGCTTGCTGACTTTGCATGGTTGCCAATGAATTGACCAAAGAAGTGAGTCTTTCCACCTCTTCTTGCAGTGTTGTCACTGTGCTACGAAGCTCAACATTTTCTTGCTCAAATCCTTCCATTACTTTTCTCCTTTTTGAACGTGTATTGTATGTTCGAGTTGGCTGTGGACGTGGTCGAGAAACTCTAAGACGCGACAACTTGGCGATCTTTTCCTTTCTGGAAAAAATTCCAAAAGATCAAACTCTAGACAATAGACTCGATATGCAAAGTATGATGCATGATTATAAATGCAAAGAGAAAGGAATTTCCAAAGAATTTACGCTAAAAGAGAAATTTCTGGCAAATATTAGGATGGAAAACACATATTTTATTGATTATTGAAAGAAGATTACAACAAATTTTGTTTTTGAGCATTACTCACACAAATGATAAAATAAATGATAAAATTACAATCTAAACTAATTAATCGTCTCGCCGGATGAAGATCCAAAGGCTTGATGTAGCTTCAACTTCGGATTTCCTTTCCATAGTGAGCTTTTAGTTCACTTTCTCGCCACCTAATGACTTTCTTCCACTCTCAGAGCAGGATCGCGTTGTCATTTCCTCAAGCTTTTCCTTTCTTTGATGTATCTTTTGATCGCGCTATCTTCTCGCGAATCTTCTCATCTTTCTCCATGAGCCATTCATCCTAGAAGTAAAGCGCCTTTTCATGATCTTTGACCGCTTCTTAAGCTTTCGCTTTCAAGATCGCCTTAAGGAACTTATCTTCCAAAGCCTCCTTCTCGAGCCTCATCTTGGCCAAAGCTTCTTGTTATTCTCCCATAGTCTCGACGGGAAAAATTGTTGATACGGAAGCTGTTAAGAACATAGGTTCTTCATAAGCATAAGGCATTCGAAATTCCTTTGCTCTTTTCTTTACCCAAGAAGTGTAGATTTCCATGGCTACACAATTCCTTGCATTACCTTTTTCCTTCCTTCGGATGTGATGCCAAGCTCGATCATTCTCGCTTTCAAACCTTGGGAATCCTCCCTTCATGATAGAAATAGTTTCCACCAGAAACCAAGAGGTTTACTAGAGTTTATGCACCCGAGTTGACGCCTTGCCAAGAATGGGTTGTAGTTAATCCTCCTTTCGCACTCAATGAGAGGTACGCTTGCAAATTCTCCACTCAATGATTTCCATCTCATTGTCTACCAAGGTATACCAATGGATATCGCGCTTGTAAGAGACATGAGTCTTCGAGACCAATGCCAATCGTCTTTGTTTTCGCGGAAGATAGGAGATTTAGGCAAGTGTGAGACAATCTATTTGAAAAACAGAGGTACACAACACACAATAGTTCCATCTCCTTGACGATTCCTATGATGAATGGAGAAGTACGTGTCACCAAGCAAAGTGGGAACGGGATTTCTAATCAGAAAAATCCTTATGGCGTTGACATCAACGAAACTTGAGACGTTGGAAAACAACACCAGTCCATAGATGAGTAAAGCTAAAATAGCTTCAAAGGCAACCATACTACCGGCTTCAGAGAATTTAAGAGCCTTTTCCATTAGGAACTTTGAAGTTAGTCCTAAGTGTTTTCCTTTGGTAGTTAGATTTTTGTCTATCTCAGATTTCTTTAAGTGAGTCATTGTTGCAATGACTGGTGACTTAGGAATGGCTTCCAAACCATTGAAAGGCACTTTGTTCGACATCGAGATGCCTAGGATGCATTTTCCAAAGTAGGCATCAACCGATAGTCGTGGAATGTGAAACAATGATAGATCGGATCGTAAACCGAACGAAAGTTTTGAGAAGTCCTTCATCAACGTTAGTGTTTAGGATGGTTAAAAGAGTTCCATAGCGTCAAACCGAGGGATCTTCTACCAAGGATGCTAACTCTTTCAACTTCCCTACGCAGAATTCTAAAACAGATTCTTGGTGAATCTTCCTCCGACGCCCATCACCCTAACCTAAAATATTTACAAAGAAAATCTCTAAATTCTTTGGAAATGGGAAGAGAAATGAAGTTTTTGAATGAATGCATGAATGCTACAAACATGGTTAGTAGTTATACACACGGTCAAGCTCAAGTCACGAGCATGAAGCCAACGATAAGAATCAACGGGTAAGTTCTAAGGGCTTATTCATCCGTGAAACGGGTTCTACTAATAATACAGCTCAACGCTTCTCTTTGAAATATTATCGATTTGTTGAATACTCAAGTCCAATAATATTTTTCAAGAAAAACTCACTGATCAGTAGTCTCGCATGACACTATTCTAGGCTTACGCCCAATAATTTCTACACTACATCCTAAATGGCCGTGATGGGTTATGTGTTCTACACCACTCACCGAAGTTCTCTTGAAAGCAAAATGTCTTTGCAAATACTTGCTAAACACAAATACTCCCAAGACAACCTCCATCGAGAGAGGGATTCAAATTAACTCCGTAAGTACCGAGACTTCTCACAAGTTAATAGACTATACCCCCACCTAGATCTTAAAATGTTTTAACCGTTAGATTTCTTTCCATCGATGAAATCGAAAACACACAATAAAGAAAAACAAACATATGCACATATGAAAGCTTAACCCTTTTTTCTTTTTGAAAACAAAAGCTTGGTGCTCTTGAGCAGTAGTCACATTTTTTGAAAATCAAAATTTAGCGTACTCAAACAGAGTCGCCATTTTTCCTGCTCAAAAAGTGACGCCAGAGAATCGAATCGAATTCGGGTCCTCCGCTCAAACAATTTACTCTTTGATTTGTTTATAAAGATGTCATGAGCATCAAGCTTTATTATTTTCAACACAAGAAATTATGATTATGAAAAGGGAAAGTCATAATACCCTCAATTGATATGATATGCGTAACGACTAGCATAAACTAGACGCAACGCGTTGGGGAGATTCCGGGTAAGGGGGTTTGTCATATAAAGGGAATAGATGGAGCACCCTAAATATATATAGTTATCTATAGCTTTATATATGAATACGTTTGATATGTTTGTGTGTTTTAAATTGCTATTTCTATGATTGGGAAAGTTTCTCCTTTGGGATTTCAAGAAAGATAGATTATGTGGGATCCTAGTGTTTGTTATTATTGTGCTCGCAAAGATCATTGGATCTTCTGCATACATATCCCTTAATGGGAATCAGAGCATTTGTAGCTCGGATCTAAAGGGATCTATGGTTTGCTTGGTTTGAGGGGGAAAGAAATTTTCTCGCCAAGGATGAGACCTTGTGCCTACGTATTCTCAAAAGGATGTTGAGAAAGTCAGAGCAATCGTAGTTCCCACTTATGCTAGTGGAAGCAACGGGATGTTATTAAGAGACAAAGACAAATGTCATCTTAATGAAAAATGTACCTAATCTATTTCATCACATACATTTTTGAAAAGTTTGATTGATTGAAATCTTTCATCGTAAGTTATAGGTGTTTTGCTTGAGTGTACAAGCGTTACCACTTACGAGTTAAGAAAGATGTTTTGAAAAAGATGATTGAATCTTTTTAATTGTAAGCATTGGGTGTTTTGCTTGAGTATAGAAGCGTTACCACTTACGATTAAGAGATGTTTTTGTTTGAAAAGAGTTTGAAAAGTTTTTTGATTGTATGTGATGTGATAGATGAGATACTTCTTCCATAGAGATGATAGACGTCTAAATCTCGAGGAGAAATTGATTGGATTAGAGGGATGCTTTTAAGAAGCCCATGGGTCCTTGTATTGTAAGCCCAAGAGGAGGCATTCCGAGGGTCATCGAGGGTCCTTGTATGAAGCTCAAGAGGAAGCTATAGGGTATGGCTGGTTTTGGCTTTAAGAGGGATTTCACCGGGAAACCATCCCCGTAGGATTAAGAGCAATTTCACCGGGAAATTATACTCTCTGGGTTCTATCCTAGCGCGGGTGATTCTTTGTATTGGAAGCCCAATAGGAGGATGTTAAGAGATTTCCTGGTCTCTTTCTTTGTATGATGCCCAAGAGAAGGCTAAAATCAATGAGTTCTTTTGAACGAAGCCCAAGAGGAGGCTGACTCAGCAGGGGAGTGTTGTCTTATATGAAGCCTAAGCGGAGGCTAAACTCAGATGAATGAGTTTTCTTATATGAAGCCTAAGAGGAGGCTAAACTCATATGAAATGAGTTACCTTGTACAAAGCCCAAGAGGAGGCTAACTCTGTGGGGAACCTATTGGTTAGACTAGTTGTTATGTTATAACTAGACAGTTGTATAAACAAGCGTATGAAGTTTATTCACAGGAGTTTATGAAGGAAATATAAACAAATGCATGATGTTTATTTATAAGAGTTTATGAAGGAAATATAAACAAGTGTGTGTAAAACGAACGTTTAAAACGAGCGCAACTTGATTATTTACAAGTTTGAATTGTGTACAAGGAAGTAAATATGTACACGAACGAGTATTTATGTACAAGGAGGTGTGGATGTACATAGGAGGGTTGGGACTTACACCATAACGGAGGCCCATTGGTTTAAAAGCAGTTTGTTCGCGTTTAAAAGGTGACGCGCCTGCGGATGCGAACGTGAGTTCGGATCTTCTGGTACGCAACGATTTAAATCTTTTGATTTGTTTATAAAGATGCCGCGAGCATCAAGCTTTATTATTTTCAACACAAGAAAGATGATTTAATGATTATGAAAAAGGGGGAAAGCTGAAATACCCTCAATTGATATTGGTATGCGTAACGACTAGCGTAAACTAGACATAACGCATTGGGGAGATTCTGAGTAAGGGGGATTGTTATATAAAGGGAATAGATGGAGCACCCTAAATATATGTAGTTATCTACAGCTTTATATATGAATACATTTGATATGTTTGTGTGTTTTAATTGCTATTTCTATGATTGGGAAAGTTTCTCCTTTGGGATTTTAAGAAACAGTAGATTATGTGGGATTCTAGGTTTTGTTATTATTGTGCTGGCAAAGATCTGTGGATCTTCTACATACATATCCCCTAGTGGGAATCAGAGCATTTGAAGCTCGGATCTACAAGGTTCTATGGTTTGTTTGGTCTGAGGGAGACAGAAATTTGCTCGGCAAGGATAAGACCTTGTGCCTATGTATTCTCAAAAGGATGTTGAGAAAGTCAGAGCAATCGTAGTTCCCACTTATGCTTAGTGGAAAGCAACGGATGTTAGTAAGAGATGCATAAATGTCATCTTAATGAAAAATGTATCTAATCTATTTCATCACATATTTTTGAAAAGTTTGATTGATTAAAATCTTTCGTCGTAAGTATTAGGTGTTTTGTTTGAGTGTACAAGCGCTACCACTTACATGTTTAAGAAAGATGTTTGAAAAGATGATTGAATCTTTTAACCGTAAGTATTGGGTGTTTTGCTTGAGTGTACAAGCGCTACCACTTACAATTAAGAGATGTTTTTGTTTGAAAAGAGTTTAAAAGTTTGAAAAGTTTTGAAAAGTTTTGACCGTATGTGATGTAATGGATGAGATACTTCTTCCATAGAGATGATAGATGTCTAAATCTCAAGGAGAAATTGATTGGATTAAAGGGATGCTTTTAAGAAGCCCATGGGTCCTTGTATTGTTAGCCCAAGAGGAGGCATTCCGAGGGTCATCGAGGGTCCTTGTATGAAGCTCAAGAGGAAGCTATAGGGTATGGTCGGCTTTGGCTTGAAAGGGATTTCACCGAGAAACCATCCTTTCCTGAATAAGAGCAATTTCACCGGAAATTTTACTCTGGGAATTTTGAAAGTGATTTCACCGGAAACCATCCTTTCGTGGTTCTATCTTAGCTGGTGATTCTTTGTATTGAAGCCCAATAGAGGCTATTAAGAGACTTCCTATCTCTTTCATTGTATGATGCCCAAGAGAAGGCTAAACTCAATGAGGAGTTCTTTTGAACGAAGCCCAAGAGGAGGTCGACTCAACAGGGAGTGTTGTCTTATATGAAGCCTAAGCGAGGCTAACTCGGGGAGAGTTTTTTGTATGAAGCCCAAGAGAAGGCTATACTGGAGATAAAAATATCTTGTATGAAGCCCAAGCGGAGGCTAGCCCATGCTGGTGATGGATTGTCTTGTATGAAGCCCAAGCGAGGCTAAACTCAACCGAGGATGAGTTGTCTTGTATGAAGCCCAAGCGAGGCTAAACTCGGGAACCTATTGATTAGTCTAATTTGTTATGTTATTATTAGACTTGTATAAACAGTGTGTGTGTGATATGTATTCACGTAAGTTTATGAAGGAAATATAAACAATGCATGATGTTTATTTACGCAGCTTTATGAAATATAAACAAGTGTTTGTGAAACGAACGCTTGAAACGAGCGAACTTGATTATTCACAAGTTTGTATTGTGTACAAGGAAATGAATATGTACACGACGAGTTTTTATGTACAGAGAAAATGGATGTACATAGGAGGGTTGGAACTTACACCGTAGGAGGCCCATTGATTTGAAAGCGCTACAGGAATAATGCTCCTTTCAATGTCAATGGTATTCAGTAAAATGTATGATGAAACGGAAATGATTGATGAAGTTTTATCTGAAAAGGTATCAGATTATGTACAGATAAAAGTTTGATATGTACAAGGAAAAGATTGTGTATGTACATAAAGAATGTTTGGTTGGTGTATACACAAGTGAAGTGAAAACAAACGATCAAGTTTGTCTGCATTGGTATGAAAAGAAGTATCAGATATGTATGATAAAAATTTGTATGTGTTTGGAAAGTTTTTTTGATATGTACAAAGAAATATTATGTACATAAAAGAATGTTATGGGACTTACACCGTGATGGAGGCCCATTGGTTTAAAATAAATTTTGCTCAGGAGAAACCTTCCTTTAGAACCAATGGATTCAGCGTATAGACAAACGGATGAAAACAAACGAAAGAAATTTGTTTATGTTTGAATATTAACAATGATAATTTGAGTATGTACAAGTAAAACTAAATATGTACATAAAGGATTGGGACTTACACCATAAGGGAGGCCCATGATCGATCGAGAAATTCGAGAGAAGACGAAATCAGTTTTATCGTTTTAAATCGGATTGATCATGGTAAAAGATGCAAATTTGATGAAATGTTTTGAAAAATGATTTGAAAAATGTTTTGAAAATGTTTTTTTTTGAAATGTGAGGTTCATTTATGAGAAGTTTTGAAAAAATCGAAGTCGAAAACTTGAAAAATTCACCTTTAAGGAGGTTTGAAAAGTGTTCGTAACATCATTTTCGCCGATTAAAATTAATCGATGAAAGTTTTTTCTGAAAATTTTTGCACTATCATAAAATAGATATATTTATTGACAAGTGTTTAAAAAATCATCTCAAAATGAGAAGTTTTGATTGGTCAAAAAAATGTTGAAAGTTTGATAAAAAACATATGAGAAAATTGAAGTTTTGTAAAAAAGAATGGAAAAAATGGTCCTGATGGGTGTTGAACCCATGACCTTGAGGTGGGGCACGTGGCAGAAGGAACTAAGAAGCAAGCATATTACCACTGGGCCAAACGCGTTTGAGGTGTTAGTGGATTAAAACACGCGTAGACATAAGATTGGATTATTTGAATTTTAAAAAAAAATGAAGAACACCAAGAACACGCGCGTATTCTGGGTTCGTGTTTTTGATTTCCAGTTTGCCAAATCCATGCTATAATCCTTATTTCTCAACCAAATTGAATGAAATAAAAACCAAACTTGATCGGTTTTTCATCACGAACATGGAGATGCTTGTTAATTTCATTTATATTTAGCCTATCATGTTTTGCTTTCTGGAAATCGTGATGAACCCTAAACTTAAAATTTCAAATTAAATGATGCACAGTTTATGATTCTTTGATTTTGTTGAGGGTTAATGATCGTTTTCAGTGCAGAAAAAGAATGGCCAAGAGTTTTTTCCAATTGGTTCAAAGAATATGGATATCCAAGTTCGTGTTCATACCTGAAAAAGTGAGGATCGAAATCGATGCTAGAGTGTTTCCAGAACTGGTTTGAGGATTGCTACACCTTCATCGGCATGTATGAAAGCTTTGTGGATGGTATGCTTGCCTTGAATCCTTTCCAATTACTCCAGCCAAGTCAACCTACAGTCAACTTAAAACAAAACTCGAAATCGAGGTTAATGGTGTTACAGTTCAGGATTAATGGTTTGCATCATGTCCATGGAGTATAGTGATGATGTTTGAGTGATTAGAACATCAATTGCTCCAGCCAAAATCCAATTTCGAATGCTTAGGCAGTTTGTACAAGTTCATGAGCATGAAAGATGAAAACTGGTTTTTAGTGTTTCTTGGATTGATTTTAGATTTCAAACATGTTCCATATTGATCATTAGATGTATTAGACACCAAAGTTTATCATAGTTCTTGTTAAATTTGAAAATTACAATGTTTGGCAATTTGAACTTATGATACTTGAATTTGAAGAAAGTGGAAGGAAAGCATGTTTTTGCATTTTCTTTGGTGTTGATTTAGGCTTGAAATGTCATCCTTTTATAGGCAACAAGTTCTGAATTGTTAGGCAACAAGGACATGGCAATTGGATATTCAAAGAAAGCTTAAGGGGCAAGAAAGACAATTTACCAAAAAAGGAAACTTCCTTTTTTCACCATGTGCTATATTTTTACAATTTAATCCAATCCTTTCAATTATCACTCTAGGCTGATATTTATCAGTTCATCCATCCACTTGGCAAGGTTAGAAAGCTTCTAGATGAAGAAACACAAAAATGACCTATAATTTTGATGTTTTGACTTTGAAAATCAAGTGTCATGGAGCCTTATGTTTCAATTTCAAAAGTATAGCTAGACTCCATGGATTTGAGAATTCTTGGACATTTTGGAAAGATCTTTCCACAAGCTACAACTTTCATGTTTTGAGTTTTTTCAAATTCCAATTGGAACTTGGTGAAAAAATGGCTTGAAGTTTGAAAAAAATGAGAAATTTCAACACTTAGAAAGATTTCTAAGTATGAACACTTTTGACTTTTTGTTGACTTTTTCAAATTCTTTGAGTTTTTTATGATCATGATGGATCATTTGAAGTATTTTGATGATGGAAAAAGTTTTGTTTTGAAAAATTTGACCAAAAGTCAAAGTTTGACTTTTCTATGCAGATGAAATTTCATCAGATGTTTCTGAAAACGACTGATGAATTCTGTGAACCTCTGTGATGTTTTGAATCCAGAAATTAGGTCAAGATGTTGTATCTAAGATATAATGACCAATCTCTATCCAAAAAAGTCATTTCTTGCTCAAAAAGTTAGAGAAAACTCATGCCCGATCAAAACCCTAACTGGTCGATCCTTGATTGATCTGTGAGAGAAATGGGTATCTGATGATCAGAGTTTGATGATTTGATTAAGATGGATCAAATGAGGTGAGAAAATCTCAAACCCTAATTGGTTAGCTCTTGAATCAGATGAAAATCTGATGAAACCCTAATTTTGACTTGTGAGTGTTATACCCGATTAATGCTGTCTGAACTGTTAATTGTGCAATGATGCAAATGTAAGGTGGTATATTAGGTCAAAATTTGGGGTATGACAGATGCCCCTATTTAAGTTTCTTTAACCTGAAAGATGAAGATGAATATCTTCGTTTTGATAGGTGTAAAGAGACTTAAATATCAGAATACGCAAAATTTTGGACCTAAGATACCAAAAGATGCGGATGATGCAAAATGATTAAAAAAGTTTTACCCAAAGGATATCAAAGAAATGACATGATGGGGAAAAATTTATGAGGATGACTCGATCTGTTTGAGAAAAGAGAATCCTATCTGTTGGGAAACAAGCAATATGTCTCATTGGGAAAGAATGATTCACGAGAATGTGAACATCGCTTGCTTTGGAAACAAAAGATTACCTTCCCACTTTGTGACAATGTTTAAGGTAAATGGAAATGATATTACCAATTATCAGCCTTGTGATATAGTATGGTAATGGGTTTTAAAGATATTACCAATTATCAGCGAAGTGATAACTATAACAAGGTAAATCTTGAGAAATGAGTTGTTGTGTATTCACTTTGTGAATAATGTGATGTTGTTCTATCCAGAATGAACTGAAAGAAAGAAGTTAATCAAGACATTGTTCCCAACGAGGGATAATCTCAGCTGGCGAATGTGATAGAGAGAAGAAAATGTATTTCTCTGTTTGGGGATTCCCCCGGGGAAAAGGAAAATGTATCTTTCCGCTTGAGAGAATCATTGGGATATGATTACTCGTATGAGTAAGTATGATTTATACCGTTGATTTGGAAGCAAACATTTTGAGAGATGCAAAAAATGCAATGAATGATGCTATTATGTATGAATGTCATGAATGTTATATGCATGCTAACAATACTTGACAAAGACACTAAAAAGGTATCTGGGAAAAGGACCGCCACGCTCGGACAAATACTTGGTGAAAATTGCAAAGAATGGTGCGATATTCACTAATGAAGAATTTGAGTTGCATGTTTTAAACTTTCCGAGAAAGGTATTTCATTGGCAACTTGGTCGGGATTCTTTTGGATAAGAATACCGCCCTTTGATGATTTCGATGAGGAGAAGATCACAGTAGTAGCGACTCCATCGGGATCAAACACTCTTGGAGAAACGTTAGTTATTTCCGTGTTCATAGTTTCAAAGGAGAATTTTGCTTTTGTTTCAAAATTTTGAAGTAAAAATTCATTTAAAACATTTTAGTTTCAAAAGTGATTTTCACAATAAAAGCGTTATTTTGCAAAATGTAATAAAGTAGGAATTGCAAACAAAAGGCACAAGGCTCAAATTTATTGAATAGAATGGTGATCACCAAAGGCGTGATTCCATGAACTATTTACAAAAGTTGGAAATGATAATTTATTGGGAAAAGGCTACATTGAAAGCAAATAACCACTACTATCCCTAACAACTTTGAATTCCAACCGTGTTTGTTGCTTCGTAAGAGTTGATTGAAGATCCGTTGATGGAAAATTCTTCATGTGGACAAAATACGATCGATCGCAGCTACTTTGTCATTTTTGTATCCTTGTTTTTGCCTAGATCGCTTTTCGTGTTTTCGATCTATCGTGATAATTTCGCTTATTGTCTCTAATTTTGCCCGGATCGCTTTTCGTGTTTTCAATCCATCGAGACACTCATTTTTGCCTAAGCCGCCTTTTCGGTTTTCGACTTACCGAAATGTTTTTTGTTTTTAGACAAAGTATTTTTGATCGCAAGATTCATGGATGCGGAGTTCATCGTCCATGGTTGTGAGAGTCATAGCACCGCCAGAGAAGCTTCTTTTGACGATGTATGGGCCTTCGTAATTAGGAGTCCATTTGCCCCTAAATGCTTGAAAAGATGTAATTTTTAAGCACGAGGTCGCCTTCTAATTCACGAGGTCGGACCTTTTTGTCGAAAGCTTTCATTCTTCTTGATAGAGTTGTCCATGACACGAGCGGTCGCGCTTTTCAATTAAGTTCAATTGGTCGATCCGCTTTGACACCATTCGGCTTAGATAGCTTAGTTTCCATGAGAACTCTCATTGATGGGATCTCAACTTCTACGGGAGCACCGCCCATGCCGATACTAGAGAAAAGGAGTCCTCCTGAAGTAAGGCACGATACCCATGCAGAGCAAATGGCAGATTTCGTGCCGCCTTTGTAAGTGATGACCATTTTCCGGACGATCTTTTGATGTTCTTGTTAGTCGCTCAACAATACTGCTCATCTTTGGCCTAAGAAGACGAGTTATAATGCTCAATCTTGAATTCCTCACACGCTTCTTTCATGATTTTGTTGTTCAAGTTTGATCCATTGTCAAGAATGATCTTACTTGGAATTCCATATCGGCAAATGAGGTTGTTCTTGATGAACCTCACAACCACTTGTCTTGTGACGCTGGCGTAAGATGTCGCTCGACCCATTTGGTGAAGTAATCAATAGCTACTAGAATGAAGCGATGTCCGCTGGACGCTTTGGTTCAATCATTCCAATCATGTCAATGCCCCACATGGAGAAAGGCCACGGAGAGGAGAGAACGTTGAGTAGAGTCGAGGCACATGGATCTTATCTCGCGAGATCCGCACTTGTAACATCTTTTAACGTGTTTGCAGAATCGATTCCATCGTTATCCAATAGTATCCTCGCTTTAAGATCTTTCTCGACATTGCATGCCCATTTGAATGGGTTCCAAAGGACCCTTCATGCACTTCATGGATGATCGTGTTCCGCTTTTGTCCGTCGACGATCCGAAAGCGTAACCATGTCAAGTTTCTTTTGTATAGAACATCTTCATTGAGGAAGAAATTCGGAAAGCCTCCTTAGAGTTTTCTTATCCTTGTACGATGCCCCGAGTGGGTACTCGTGTTTGAAGGAAACATTTGATGTCGGAAACCACGGCTTATCGTCAAGACCTTCCTGCAACACATACGTGTCTTTCAACGCCCGATGCGAATTCTAGGGATATCATTCCAATCATTGATTTTGAACATGGAAGATAGAGTAGCTAAGGCATCTGTCATCCGGTTTTGATCTCGAGGGATATGATGCAGCTCTACTTTGTTGAAGAAAGTCAACAATCGCCTCGCATAATCCCTGTATGGAATTAGACCAAGATGATGAGTTTCATACTTGTCTTTGATTTGGTTGATCACAAGGGCTGAATCTCCATATATATCAAGGATCTTGATCCTCAAGTCGATGGCCTCTTCGATACCCATGATGCATGCTTCATATTCTGCTATGTTGTTGGTGCAATCAAATAGCAATCATGGAAACGGATATGAGAACCCTCGAGTGATGATGATCGCCCAATTCCATTGCCAAAACATTTACGGCTCCATCAAGACTAGGCCCCATCCGATTCTCGATCCGGTCCTTCTTCGTAGTGGTTCGTCACAATCTTTCATCTTTAAGTACATAACATCCTCATCCGGGAAGTCGAACTTGAGAGATTGGTATTCGCTGAGCGCCGATAAGCCAAGTGATCGCGAGAATGCTTCCTTTAACCGTCTGCGTATTGAATGTCATATTCAGATAGTAGCATTTGCCATCGAGCGATTCTCCTGCTAAAGGTGCTTCTCAAATACGTATTGATCGGATCCATTTTGAGATTAACCAAGTGTGTGATTGATCATGTATTGGCGAAGACGCTTTGAAGCCCACACCAAAGCGCAACATGTTTTCTCGAGCATGGAGTAACGAGTTTCACTGTGAATTTCTTACTCGTAGTAGATGGCATGCTCCTTCTACCGGATCATCCGTTGTCCAAGCACGCAGCCCATGGACTCTTCTAGTACGGTAAGGTATATGATCAATGGTCTTCCTTCCATCGAGGGATCAAGATGGTGGTTCGATGTATTCTTTGATACCGCCAAATGCTCTTTGGCAATCTTCCGTCCACAATACCTTTTGATCTTTGCGAGAAGCTTGAATATCGCCCAGTGTAGTCTATCCGAGAGATAACTGAGATGTAATTCAACCGTCCGAGAAATCCTCTTACTTGCTTTTCCGTATGTGGTGTAGGCATTTCTAATAGCCTTGACTTTGTCGTGGTCAACCTCAATTCCTCTTTGACCGACGATGAAACCTAGGAGTTTTCCGATCTTACCCCAAAGGTGCATTTGTTAGATTCAAGCGGAGTCGAAACTTCCTTAGTCGTTGAAACAACTTTAAGAGATAGTCTATATGTTCCTCTTCGTCGACTTTGCTATCATGTCGCCCACGAGACCTCAATCTCTTTATGCATCATATCATGAAAGAGAGTAGTCATTGCCTCGTAAGTCATACCGCATTCTTTAATCCAAATGGCATTACCTTGTAGCAAAAGTGCCCCATGGCATGATGAAAGATGTCTTCCATGTCTTCGAGCCATTCTCGATCCGATTATAACCAGAAACCGCCCATGAAGGAAAAGACGTTGAATTTGGCAAGATTATCCACTAGCATGTCGATATGCGAAGTGGGAAATCGCCTTTGACTAGCTTTGTTCGATCTCGTAGTCAACACACATTCTCGACCTTTCCATCTTTCTGGATAGTGTACTATGTTGGCTAGCCATTGAGGATACTCGTATGACAAGGAAACCAATACGAGTTGTTTTGGACTTCCTTTAATTTTCTCACCATTTCAGATGAACTCTCCTCGCTTTTTGCTTAATCAAGGACATTCGTCTTAACGGCAAGTGATGCTCCACGATGTCGGTATCCAAACCCGCATGTCCGGTAGGACCAAGCAAACACATCAACGTATTCTTTGAGAAGACTTATCGCTTGCCTTTGATATCGCTGAGTGAAGTCTGATATTTACTTTTGCATCTTCCTCGTAACCCAAGTTGATTGCTTCTAGAGGTTCTTTGTGAGGTGAATGATCCTTTCTCGTGCTTTAGCAGCCTAGAAATTTCATCCGGATCTCTTCTTCAACTTCTTCTTCAATAATTCATGTGGAATTTCAAAGTTGAGAAAGAGCGTAGAGTTACCGCTTCCAATGGATTTGTCCATTTGTTTAACTGCATTTTTGATTTATGTTTGATTAAAAAGTTTTTATCATCATTTTTTGAAAGTTAATGTGAAAGTGTTGCATTAATTTTTCATTATGATTTTTTTTTGATTTTTTTAATTATCATTTCGAAAAGGGTAAAATGAAAATAAACACGAGTGTGGAAACAAAACAACGATTTTATTTATGTTTCACAATATGAACAGGGCCCTAAAATACAAACTCATTTGTCTGGGCAAGACAAAGAGAAATTATTTAAAAGCTAAACCCTATAAACATCTCTTCGCTTTGGGCAAAGCGAGAGTTCAAAACAAAAAGCAAAGATAAACTACTTAGAGCTATGAACATTAGTCCTAACTTCAATGTGTTTCCAATAGTGACGAACTCCTTGAAGTCGAGGTACCGGTAATTTTCCGCTTGGTTTAACCTCGAGTAAACTTTGATTGCTGGTCGAGGTGCTTTGAAGACTCGATGATGGCCTTTGCCTTTGGTGTCGCTAAAGCGATCTTCTTGATTAATGATCGGAAGTATGAGAGATAGCCTTTGTACTTCTGTTGATCTTTGTGTTGAATATGGGGATGTTCCTTCCACTTGAGTGAAGAGACTCGCTGTCGCCGACACTTTCCGCATCGTATCCCGAATCATACTCTTGATCTTCGTGATCATGTTGATGTAGTGGTAACCTGTGATCCGCTTGGTGAAATCCACGTACGTGTTGAAACAGTAGATCTTCATTTGGGACCTCGATCCGTTGATTAGTTTGAGAAGACGAGTATTCTCTCGATTGACTAGGTAGTCAAAGTCATCACCCCATCCTGTGGGTTGGATATCTTCGATCCGGATTTTTGAGTCAGTAGTATTTCACCATGTAGTCGATTTGCCACTTGGTTCTCCCAAGGTATCCCAAACTTCAAGTAGGATCGTGGATTTTCATGTTGTCATAGGACATGTCTTTGAATTGATCACCGGTGCATATGATTCCTCTGAGACACATACTGTGGCTATTCAAATAAGTGCTCCATTCTTCAAATTCGATGGATCATCTTCATCCTCTTCAATGGTTACAACATTAACCTCTTGAATGTGGTTTAAGAAACCTCCACTATGAAATACTTCCTTGATCGGGAAAGTGTTTCATCTTTCTGCTTTTTCTTTGAGGATACGGTGTGAACCCGAGTCCGCTTTGCTTCATTCTTGATGTGTTTGATAACTTGTCCCCATCCTCGAGTATTGCCATCTTTCACCATTTGTGCCGCTTTATATGAAGAGATAGACGATCTGCTTTTAGTAGATTCATCTTCTAACGGATTTTCGGGAGATGCGGCGCTCAATGTCATTGGCGTGATGAAGGAGAAATCGGATAGATGACTTACAAGTAAAGCTTGTTCACCGATGGTCACCAACTTTCCATTTACCGTGAATTTTAATTTCGATGGAGAGAAGTTACGCCTCGCATCGTGGATCCAAGGTCTTCCTAGCAAGCAACTATACGCAATCGGTACGCCCATGACTTGGAACATAATTTTGAAAGTGTGAGGGCCAATTGTCATTGGGAGATCAACTCCCCAATAACCGACTTTCTCGATCCATCGAAAGCTCTTACTATGATGTCGTTGAACTTCATTGCCTTTGTAAGCTAAACGAGCGATCGCTGCTTTTGGCATTACATTTAAAGACGAACCTCGTATCCACCAATACATTGATAGGGAATCGACGGCAAATAATCGAGATGTGCAAGGCCAAGTTGTGATCTTTCTTCTTCCAAGTTCTTCGTCACTAAAACTCGATTATTGCAGTTATTATGTTGGAGACGATCCTCCAAATTGGTCTGTAGTCACATCGTGATCCACATAAGCCTGGTCTAGTACTCTCATCAAAGCTTCTCGTGAACTTCGAGTTAAGGAGTAAAGAGATTGAAATTTTGAAGGAGTCTCGATCAATTGGTCTACGACTCGATATTCGCTTCTTGATTAGTTTATCTCGTCAAAGTTCGAGTTGATGTTGGTTCCAACAAGAGAACCAATGTTTGTACCGGTTAACAATGGGAATCGCTAGTGATTCTCGAGAATATGTTAACTTGGTTTTGTTTAACAATGTGAGTCAAGGCGATTTTGGTGGCATGGAGCGTGAACTCGCCCACTTCGCTACTCGTCCGATTGCTATATTGACATTAGTGGAAGTGTAGGTATGGGTTTCTCCTTCCCATCCTCTATCAAGGTTGCATTGTATTGGTAAGGAATTGCTCGTAGAACTGCACGAACAGACCAGTGGGCAAATCACCAAAGGAGATGTTGGAATGTTGGAACCACCGACGCGATCTCCACATGCTCTGTATGTTGAAACAAGGGATCACAACGCTTACTTGGATTTTCCGAGTTGATATCTCGAGACTAAAAGCTCATGCGGAAAATGCCCTATTGTATTTACGCCATGGTCATCTCGGTTTCAGAGATTTGTAAATCACCAATGTCTAACAAATGTTGAATATCTCGCTTATGGTGGGACATCCATGGATATCCTTGGAGCATATAGCAAGTCGCATAATCATGCTTAGTGAAGGTGCTCATGGTACGTATGCTTCATGAAGATGCACCAAGTTTCCTTTGATTAAGTTTACGTCTGTGACAAGGTACCGTCGTATTCCTTAGCATTAGATTCACCGAGTGTCCACTATGACTGGAAGTGGAATGGCTTGCACATTCGGACTTGTGTTTCAAGGAAAGAAGATTAGCCTTTACTAATCTCATTTACCTTCAATGCTATGCAATGCTCAAGGTCATGGCCCGTGCCCTTGGTGAAAAGGGCAAGATACGCCGCCTTTGTACCACCATGGTAGTTTTTCAGCACCGGAGGTGGTAACTTTGTTCAGATAGATTCCTTTCTATAAGCGCAGGTAAAGTTCGTGGTACATGGGAATTGGTCGAACCGAGTGACCCGAGGCGACGGTTTTGGTTGTGAAACCACGAGCCTCGCTGACGAGGCTGTTGAGTTTGTTGATTTTGTTGAAATTGTGGAGCACCCGTGTTCGAGTCGTGTTAACAGGGGGCTATGGCGCTACCTCGTTGTTGAATGACATTGCGTGGTTTCTGGATACCATTCCTACGCCATGTTCTTTTTTCCTTGGGAAACGGGTTCCAACTTTCTTGGTATTACTAGAAGATCCTACTTCCTTGGTTAGACGCCCGTCCGAACCCTTCTTCTAGTCGCATTCCCATGCTTACCATTTCGTTGAAGTCTCCGGAGCGCTTAGCGATCATTCGCTCATAATAGAATGAGTTTAGAGTATTCAAGAATACCTTAGTCATCTCTCTTCCAAGGGCGGGTTGACTTGGGCAATTCCTCCATTGTTACAAGATATTCCTTGAATGTCTCTCTTCCTTTGAGACATGGAGCGGAGTTGATCCCTATCGTGAGCCATATCCAAGTTGAATTTGTATTGCTGTAAGGCTTTACCTAAGTCGTTGAATGTTTGATATTCGCGTCGCTAAACCCATGTACCACTTCAACGGTGAGACTATCCCGAAGTAATGAATTAACAAATGATGATCCTCATTGTACGTAGACATTTTCCTAGCATACATTGTAAGATGACTCGAGGACAAGAATTCCTTTGTACTTTTCAAAATCCGGATTTTGAATTTCGCAGTATTTTTACACGAGGGACTAAGAGATCCCGGCGCTTTTCCCAAACAATTCTTTCCTTGAATCGCTTTTTATCTCAAGTCGCATTTTGAGGAGTTGTTCGGAGATTTTCCATTGAACCACGAGCGTCGTTATTTCCTCGGAGTGTGATGAACTTCTTCTTCGTGGTAGTGTGCACTACGGAAGTCGAGTTCAACATGATCGGTTGAGAAACCGACATTGTTACTTGTGGAAAGTTATTCCACGTTGTGGAGTGAATGTGCTTGCGCAAAGTAGGTATTTCAAGCGAGGTTGTTTGAGAAGTCGGTTGGCTAACCCAATGCCGGGTTAAAAGGCATTCCCTATGGATAGCCCTCGCATGCCGAAGGTGAACTACTAACCGTGATACCGAAACGGAGTAGTAGTATCCTCTCAAGTTGCCTGGTTTTGACCGCCGATGTCGCTTGTTGACTTTGCGCCGTGGCAAGCGAGTTGACCAAAGATGTGAGTCTCCACTTCTTCTTGTAGTGTAGTTACCGCATTACGGAGTTCAATGTTTTCTGCTCAAAATTCTCCATTACTTTTCTTCTTTTGATCCGTATCGTGACGCTCGAGTTGGTCATGACGCAATGAGAAACTCTAAGACGCGACAGCTTGACAATTTTTCTATCTGAAAAAGTGACAGTTCAAAACTGTGAATGATTAGACTCTAGATGATAGACTTAAATGCAAAGTATGATGCATGAATATGATTGTAAAGAAAAAAAAGAAATTTCCAAAGAATTTATGCTAACAGAGATATTTCTTGCAAATATTTGGATGGAAAACACGAATTTTATTGATTAATGAAGGAAGATTACAACAATTGTTTTTTTTTTTTTTGGAGCATTGCTCACACAAATGATAAATGATAAAATTACAAACTAAATTGAACTAATTAAACGTCTTCATCGGATGACGATCCAAAGGCTTGATGCAGCTTCAGCTTCAGGATTTCCTTCCCATAGTGAGCTTTTAGTTTGGCTTTCTCGGCTTTTAGCTTGCTAATGACTCTCTTCCACTCGTTGGGAGCGGGCTTGCTGGTTGTCATCTCCTCGAGCTTTCTTTTCCTTGACATACTCGATGGCGTTATCCTTCCGCGAATCTCCTCATCTTTCTCCATGAGCCATTCATCCCGAAGTAGAGCGCCTTTTCATGATCTTTGACTTGCTTCGAGCTTCTCATTCTCAAGGTTAGTCTTAAGGAACTTGTTTTCCAAAGCTTCTTTCTCAAACCTTATCTTGGTCAAGGCTTCTTGGTATTCTCCCACGGCTTCAACGGAAAATTTGTCGATTTGAAGCGATCGAGAACATGGGATCCTCATAAGCGTAAGGCATTCAAATTCCTTCGCTTTTCTTTATCCAAGAAGTGTAGGTTTCATGGCTACACAATTCTTTGCCTTACCTTTCCTTTCTTTCGGATGTGATGCCAAGCTTTAATCATCCTAGCCTTCAACTGGGAATCCTCTCCTTCATGATAGAAGTAGCTTTCACCAGAAACCGAGAGGTTTACCGAATTTGCGATCCGAGCCGACGCTTTGCTAGGAATGGGTTGTAGTTGATTCCTCCTTTCGCACTCAATGAGAGGTACGCTGGCAAATTCTCCATGCTCTCAATGATTTCCATCTCATTGTTTGCCAAGGTATACCAATGAATATCGCTGCTTGTAAGAGACATGAGTCTTCCGACCAATGCCACTGCCTTTGTTTTCGCGGAAGATAGGAGATTTAGGCAGTGTGAGACAATCCATTTGAAAACAGAGGTACACAACACACGATAGTTCCGCCTCCTTGATGATTCCTATGATGAATAGAGACGAAGTATCAAGGTGGTGGGAACGGATTTCCAATCGAAGATCCTTATGGCGTTGATATCAACGAAATTGAGATGTTGGGAAACAACACCAATCCGTAGAGGAATAAGCTAAAATAGCTTCAAAGGCTACCATACTACCGGCTTCGAGAACTTGAGAGCCTTCTCCATTAGGAACTTTGAAGTTAGTCCTAAGAGTTTTCCTCCGTAGTTAGGTTTTGTCTATCTCGATTTTTTAAGTGAGTCATCGTTGCAATGATCGGTGACTTGGGAATGGCTTCCAAACCATTGAAAGGCACTTTGTCCGACATCGAGATACCTAGGATACGCACGCATTTTCCAAAGTAGGCATCAACCGATAATCGTGGAAAGTGAACAAATGATAGATCGGATCGTAGAATTGAACGAAGGTTTTGAGAAGTCCTTCATCGACGCATGCTCGTAAGAGTTAAAAGAGTTCCATAGCGTTTTCTGAAATCCGAGGGATCTTCTACCAAGGATGCTAACTCTTTCAACTTTCCTACATCAGGAATTCTAAAACTGTATCTTTTGGTGAATCTTCCTCTGACGTCCATCACTCTAACCTAAAATATTTTACAAAGAAAAATCTCTAAATTCTTTGGAAATGGAAAGAGAAAATGAAGAAGTTTTTTTTTTTGTCTTTGAATGAATGAATGAATGCAGCAAACATGGTTAGTAGTTATACACACGGTCAAGCGTTCGAAGTCACGAGCATGAAGCCAACGATAAGAATCAACGTGGTTAAGTTCTATGGGCTTATTCATCTGTGAAACGGGTTCTACTGATAATACAGGCTCAACACTCCCCTTCAAAACATTATTGGATTTGTTGAATACTCGATGGTCCAATAATATTTTCAAGAGAAACTCGCCTAATCGTAGTATCGCATGACAATTATTCTAGGCTTACACCCGAATAATCTCTGCACTACATCCTAATGGCCTGTGATGGTTTATGTGTTCTATACCACTCATTCTTAAGTTCCTCAAAAGCACGTTGTCTTCACAATTACTTGCTAAACACATACCCTCAAGACAACCTCCATCAAGGAAATATTAACTTCGAAAGCATTGAACCGCCACGATAATACCTCCACCTAGATCTTAAAATGTTTCTTAAACCGGTTAGATTTCTTTCCATCAAGTGAAATCGCAAACACACAATAAAGAAAAAGATATGTGCAAAATATGAAAAGCTTATCCCTTTCTTTTCTTTTGAAAACAAAAAGCTTGGTGCTCAAGTAGTAACGCGCTTTCTTTTGAAAATCAAAGTTTCAAAGTAATTTCCCACAGAGTCGCCATTTTTCCTGCTCGCTAAAAGGTGACGCTACCGAGGATGCGAACGTGAGTTCGGATCTTCTGCACGCAACGATTTAAATCTTTGATTTGTTTATAAAGATGCCGCGAGCATCAAGCTTTATTATTTTCAACACAAGAAAGATGATTTAATGATTATGAAAAGGGAAAGTCAAATACCCTCAATTGATATTGGTATGCGAATTTACTAGCGAAACTAGACATAACACATTGGGGAGATTCTGAGTAAGGGGGATTGTTATATAAAGGGAATAGATGGAGCACCCTAAATATATGTAGTTATCTACAGCTTTATATATGAATACATTTGATATGTTTGTGTGTTTTAATTGCTATTTCTATGATTGGGAAAGTTTCTCCTTTGGGATTTTAAGAAACAGTAGATTATGTGGGATTCTAGGTTTTGTTATTATTGTGCTCGCAAAGATCTGTGGATCTTCTGCATACATATCCCCTAGTGGGAATCAGAGCATTTGTAGCTCGGATCTACAAGGTTCTATGGTTTGTTTGGTCTGAGGGAGATAGAAATTTGCTCGGCAAGGATAAGACCTTGTGCCTACGTATTCTCAAAAGGATGTTGAGAAAGTCAGAGCAATCGTAGTTCCCACTTATGCTTAGTGGAAAGCAACGAGATGTTAGTAAGAGATGTATAAATGTCATCTTAATGAAAAATGTATCTAATCTATTTCATCACATACATTTTTGAAAAGTTTGATTTGATTAAAATCTTTCGTCGTAAGTATTAGGTGTTTTACTTGAGTGTACAAGCGTTACCACTTACATGTTTAAGAAAGATGTTTGAAAAAGATGATTGAATCTTTTAACTGTAAGTATTGGGTGTTTTGCTTGAGTGTACAAGCGTTACCACTTACAATTAAGAGATGTTTTTGTTTGAAAAGAGTTTAAAAGTTTGAAAAGTTTTGACCGATGTGATGTAATGGATGAGATACTTCTTCCATAGAGATGATAGATGTCTAAATCTCAAGGAGAAATTGATTGGATTAAAGGGATGCTTTTAAGAAGCCCATGGGTCCTTGTATTGTTAGCCCAAGAGGAGGCATTCCGAGGGTCATCGAGGGTCCTTGTATGAAGCTCAAGAGGAAGCTATAGGGTATGGTTTTGGCTTGAAAAGGATTTCACCGAGAAACCATCCTTTCCTCGAATAAGAGCAATTTCACCGGAAATTTTACTGGGAATTTTGAAAGTGATTTCACCGGAAACCATCCTTTCGTGGTTCTATCTTAGCTGGTGATTCTTTGTATTGGAAGCCCAATAGAGGCTATTAAGAGATTTCTATCTCTTTCATTGTATGATGCCCAAGAGAAGGCTAAAATCAATGAGGAGTTCTTTGAACGAAGCCCAAGAGGAGGCCGACTCAACAGGAGTGTTGTCTTATATGAAGCCTAAGCGGAGGCTAACTCGGGGAGAGTTTTTTGTATGAAGCCCAAGAGAAGGCTATACTGCTGGAGATAAAATATCTTGTATGAAGCCCAAGCGGAGGCTAGCCCATGCTGGTGATGGATTGTCTTGTATGAAGCCCAAGCGGAGGCTAAACTCAACTGAGGATGAGTTGTCTTGTATGAAGCCCAAGCGGAGGCTAAACTCTGGGAACCTATTGATTAGTCTAATTTGTTATGTTATTATTAGACAGTTGTATAAACAGGTGTGTGTGTGTGTGTGATATGTATTCACAGAAGTTTATGAAGGAAATATAAACAATGCATGATGTTTATTTATAGCAGTTTATGAAATATAAACAAGTGTTTGTGAAACGAACGTTTGAAACGAGCGCAACTTGATTATTCACAAGTTTGTATTGTGTACAAGGAAATGAATATGTACACGGACGAGTTTTTATGTACAGAGAAAAATGGATGTACATAGGAGGGTTGGGACTTACACCGTAAGGGAGGCCCATTGATTTGAAAGCGACAGGAATAATGCTCCTTTCAATGTCAATGGTATTCAGTAAAATGCAGATGAAACAAAATGATTGATTGAAGTTTTATCTCAGAAAAGGTATCAGATATGTACAGATAAAAGTTTGATATGTACAAGGAAAAGATTGTGTATGTACATAAAGAATGTTTGGTTGGTGTATACACAAGTGAAGTGAAAACAAACGATCAAGTTTGTCTGATTGGTATGAAAAGAAGTATCTGTATTATGTACAGATAAAAATTTGTATGTGTTTGGAAAGTTTTTTTTGATATGTACAAAGAAATATTATGTACATAAAAGAATGTTATGGGACTTACACCGTGATGGAGGCCCATTGGTTTAAAATAAATTTTGCTCGTGAGAAACCTTCCTTAGAACCAATGGATTTAGCGTATAGACAAACGGATGAAAACAAACGAAAGAAATTTGTTTATGTTTGAATATTAACAATGATAATTTGAGTATGTACAAGTAAAACTAAATATGTACATAAAGGATTGGGACTTACACCATAAGGGAGGCCCATGATCGATCGAGAAATTCGAGAGAAGACGAAATCGCTTTTACGCTTTAAATCGGATCGATCATGGTAAAAGATGCAAATTTGATGAAATGTTTTGAAAATGATTTGAAAATGTTTTGAAAATGTTTTGAAATGTGAGGTTCATTTATGAGAAGTTTTGAAAAAATCGAAGTCGAAAACTTGAAAATTCACCTTTAAGGAGGTTTGAAAAGTGTTCGTAACATCGCTTTGCCCGATTAAAAATTAATCGATGAAAGTTTTTTCTGAAAATTTTGCACTATCATAAAATAGATATATTTATTGACAAGTGTTTAAAAATCATCTCAAAATGAGAAGTTTTGATTGGTCAAAAAATGTTGAAAGTTTGATAAAAAACATATGAGAAAATTGAAGTTTTGTAAAAAAGAATGGAAAAAATGGTCCTGATGGGTGTTGAACCCATGACCTTGAGGTGGGGCACGTGGCAGAAGGAACTAAGAAGCAAGCATATTACCACTGGGCCAAACGCGTTTGAGGTGTTAGTGGATTAAAACACGCCAGACATAAGATTGGATTATTTGAATTTTTAAAATGAAGAACACCAAGAACACGCCAGATTCGGGTTCGTTTTTGATTTCCGCCACAAATCCATGCTATAATCCTTATTTCTCAACCAAATTGAATGAAATAAAAACCAAACTTGATCGGTTTTTCATCACGAACATGGAGATGCTTGTTAATTTCATTTATATTTAGCCTATCATGTTTTGCTTTCTGGAAATCGTGATGAACCCTAAACTTAAAATTTCAAATTAAATGATGCACAGTTTATGATTCTTTGATTTTGTTGAGGGTTAATGATCGTTTTCAGTGCAGAAAAAGAATGGCCAAGAGTTTTTTCCAATTGGTTCAAAGAATATGGATATCCAAGTTCGTGTTCATACCTGAAAAAGTGAGGATCGAAATCGATGCTAGAGTGTTTCCAGAACTGGTTTGAGGATTGCTACACCTTCATCGGCATGTATGAAAGCTTTGTGGATGGTATGCTTGCCTTGAATCCTTTCCAATTACTCCAGCCAAGTCAACCTACAGTCAACTTAAAACAAAACTCGAAATCGAGGTTAATGGTGTTACAGTTCAGGATTAATGGTTTGCATCATGTCCATGGAGTATAGTGATGATGTTTGAGTGATTAGAACATCAATTGCTCCAGCCAAAATCCAATTTCGAATGCTTAGGCAGTTTGTACAAGTTCATGAGCATGAAAGATGAAAACTGGTTTTTAGTGTTTCTTGGATTGATTTTAGATTTCAAACATGTTCCATATTGATCATTAGATGTATTAGACACCAAAGTTTATCATAGTTCTTGTTAAATTTGAAAATTACAATGTTTGGCAATTTGAACTTATGATACTTGAATTTGAAGAAAGTGGAAGGAAAGCATGTTTTTGCATTTGCTTCGGTGTTGATTTAGGCTTGAAATGTCATCCTTTTATAGGCAACAAGTTCTGAATTGTTAGGCAACAAGGACATGACAATTGGATATTCAAAGAAAGCTTAAGGGGCAAGAAAGACAATTTACCAAAAAAGGAAACTTCCTTTTTTCACCATGTGCTATATTTTTACAATTTGATCCAATCCTTTCAATTATCACTCTAGGCTGATATTTATCAGTTCATCCATCCACTTGGCAAGGTTAGAAAGCTTCTAGATGAAGAAACACAAAAATGACCTATAATTTTGATGTTTTGACTTTGAAAATCAAGTGTCATGGAGCCTTATGTTTCAATTTCAAAAGTATAGCTAGACTCCATGGATTTGAGAATTCTTGGACATTTTGGAAAGATCTTTCCACAAGCTACAACTTTCATGTTTTGAGTTTTTTCAAATTCCAATTGGAACTTGGTGAAAAAATGGCTTGAAGTTTGAAAAAAATGAGAAATTTCAACACTTAGAAAGATTTCTAAGTATGAACACTTTTGACTTTTTGTTGACTTTTTCAAATTCTTTGAGTTTTTTATGATCATGATGGATCATTTGAAGTATTTTGATGATGGAAAAAGTTTTGTTTTGAAAAATTTGACCAAAAGTCAAAGTTTGACTTTTCTATGCAGATGAAATTTCATCAGATGTTTCTGAAAACGACTGATGAATTCTGTGAACCTCTGTGATGTTTTGAATCCAGAAATTAGGTCAAGATGTTGTATCTAAGATATAATGACCAATCTCTATCCAAAAAAGTCATTTCTTGCTCAAAAAGTTAGAGAAAACTCATGCCCGATCAAAACCCTAACTGGTCGATCCTTGATTGATCTGTGAGAGAAATGGGTATCTGATGATCAGAGTTTGATGATTTGATTAAGATGGATCAAATGAGGTGAGAAAATCTCAAACCCTAATTGGTTAGCTCTTGAATCAGATGAAAATCTGATGAAACCCTAATTTTGACCTGTGAGTGTTATACCCGATTAATGCTGTCTGAACTGTTAGTTGTGCAATGATGCAAATGTAAGGTGGTATATTAGGTCAAAATTTGGGGTATGACACAGTTTCACTGGGAATAATTCTCCTTTTAATACCAATGGTATTCAGTGTATATACAAGCGAAACGAAAACAAACGGACGAAGTTTTGTCTGTACTTGAGTATTTACAAAGGTGTTCGTATTATGTACAAGTAAAATATATGTGTACATAAAAGAATTGGATATGTTCAAGGAAATAATTATGTACATAAAAGAATTTGGGACTTACACCGTGAGGGAGGCCCATGATCGGTTTAAGAAATTCGAGAGAAAACGAATTCGGTTTTATCGTTTAAATCGGATCGATCATGGAAAAAGATATAAGTTTTGGTGAAAAGTTTTAAAAAAGATCTTGAAAGTGTTTTTGAAAGATGAAATTTACTTATAAGAAGTTTTGAAAAGAATCGGCCTTCGAAAGTTTGAAAAAATCACCTTTGAAAGTGCTTTGAAACGTACTCAAATGTATCGCTTTCGCCCGATAAAATATAATTGATGAAAGTTTTTCCAAATTTTTGACACTATCTTAAAATAGATATGTTAATTGACATGTGTACAAAAATCACCTCAAAATGAGGAGTTTTGATTGGTTTTAAAGAAGTCAATGTTTGAAAAAATATGAAGAGAAAACAAAAGTTTATAAAATGGTCCCAAGGCTACTCAACCCGGACCATTAGGCAAGGCAAGGCATGAATGACTTAAGAGTGAGCTGAAACCGGGCGATAATACATCCGTATTGAAATCAAACAATGCAATTATATTATAAACCGATTTTTGAATTTGAAAAACGCTAGCAGTTTCTTCTTCTTCCTCCAATCTTCAATCAACCATGGGTTCTTCATTTCTCCATGAAATTGCTCGATGTAAACATCAAACTTGATCGCTTCAAGCCCAGAACATGATGATGTCATTTAATTTCATTTATTTTAAGCCTAACATGATTAAATTTCTCAAGAACACGAAGAACCCTAAATCGAAAATCCTAATTGAAATCGTATGGTTGATGAATTGATCAATCGATCGAGGGTTATTGATCGCTGATAGTGCGTAAACAAAATGGCCAAGAGCTTTTGAACTGAAAGCAAGGAATCATGGAGTTTGAAGTTCGTGTTCTTACCTTGAAGTCGAGATCGAAATTGATGATGGAGTGTTTCCATTGTGTTTTGATGATTCCTACAAGACCAACGGACTTCAAGGATCGGTTAGGAAGGTCCGCTTACCAAATTGCTTGGATTGTTCGACCAAGTCCACCGCATATGGTTCAAAATGAAACTCGAATTTGATGTTAGAGCTGTTACAGTTGAAGTTAATGATCCGCATCATCCATATGGAGTATGTTGATGATGTTTGAGTGAAAAAATCACAACTTGCTCGAGCCAAATATCCAATTCGATAGTTAAGGCAGTTTTAGGCAAGCTTGGAAGTGTGAAATGCAAATCTGATTTCTAGCTATTCTTAGATTGATTTTAAGTTTCAAACCAGTTCTATTAGATGTTTATGACATGTTAGACACCAAATATCTCATGTTTCTTCACAAGTTTTCAAAAATGCAAGAATTTCAAATTGAAATAAGTTACTTGAATTTTAAGAAAGAAGTGAGAAAGCTTGTTTTGGCATAGCTTTGGTGTAGTTTCAATGGCCAATATGACCTCTATTTATAGGTCACAAGTTCTGAATGGCAAGTGAAGGAGAATGGCTTTGGTATTTACAAGTTGTTAGAGGGCAAGGAAGTCATTTTGCAATAAATGCAAAAGGAAGCTTCCTTTAACCATGGTTAATTTTTCAACTTGATCTTATCCCATCATAATTACTTCCATCTGATTTTTATCAGCTCTATCCCTCTTTTCAAGGTGGCATGGCTTCTAGAAGAAGAAACTCAAAATGACCTATAATCTTGAAAGTTGTACTTGAAAATGAAGGATTTTGAGCTCTATGTTTCAAAATCAAAAGCATAGCTAGACACCATGGATTTGAGAGTTCTTGAACATTTTGGAAAGCTTGTTTCAAGGGCTACAACTTTCATGTTTTGAGTTTTTTCCAATTCCAAGTGGAACTATGTGAACAAATGCCATGAAGTTTGGAAAGTGTGAAATTTCAACACTTGAAAATTTTCTAAGTGTTGAAAATTTTGACTTTTGTTGACTTTTCCAAATTTCTTGATTTTTATGATCATGATGGATCATTTGAAGTATTTTGATGATTGAAAAGTTTTGTCTTGAAAGTTGACCAAAAGTCAAAGTTTGACTTTTCGCAGATGAAATTTCATCGATGATCTAAATGGACCGATGAATTCGTGAACTTCGTGATGTTTTGAATCCGTAAATTAGGTCAACATGTTGTATTTAAGATATGAAGATCAATCTCTAATAAAAAGTCATTCATTGATCGAAAATCAAGAATTGCTCATCCTCGATAAAACCCTAATTGGTCGATCCTCGATAGATCATGAGGAAAATTTGATATCCAAGATCGAGGTTGATGATTTGATCAAGATAGATCAATTGAGGTGAATGAAGCTCAAACCCTAATTGATTGCCTCTTGAATCGATGAAAATTGATGAAACCCTAATTTTGACCCGTAGGCTACACCCGATTAATTCGCTCAATTGTTAGTGATGCAATGATGCAAATGTGGTATATTAGGTCAAAATTAGGGTATGACACTTACCTTTCGTGACCGGAGGTGAAGGTGATTGAACACCGAGTACACCCGAAATTTGCACCGCCGGTCGATGATGCGGGAATGGGCTTATAGATGCCATTTGGAGAAGTTGGAGACTTCGCTGGGGAATGAGTCATACGCTAGACTCGAGACGTTGCCTGAATAGGAGAATTGTCGGAGATGGGCTTAAGATGCCATCTGGAATGATCGATGCTGGGGAGTGAGCCGTACGCTAGGCTCTGTAGACGTTTTTGGAAGTGAAAGGAGCATGGAGATGGGCTTAAGATGCCATCCGGAGGGAGTCGCACGTTAGACCCTGTGCTTGTCTTTGAATGAAGTTATTGGTTTGTATTGGTTTTTTAACCAAATATGCAGCATTCTGAAAGTGGAGAGTTGTCGATAAATAATCGGAGATGGGCTTAAGATGCCATCCAGGGTAACTGAGTCGTACGCCAGACTCTGTAGTTGCTGTTGATAATAAGAGAGAGTCAGAATAAATCTTCATCTTGATTATTCTGAGGGGATAATGGTTGGCAGAATGTGGATAGCTTCCCTCAGTGCTCGGTATTAATCCAATGCTCATATCGAGGATAACTTGTGTGATCATTTGATGGTTTCGCCCTGCCGGTATTAATCCCGGATCCGTTGTCGGAGGACAACTTGGGCGGTCGTCGATAGTTTTCCGTCTGCCAAGCATCTCGACCGCTTGTCGGAGGACAACTCGGTCGCTCAATAGTTTTCCGACCGCTTCGCATTAATCTTGGACCGCTTTGTTTCGATTTTCACTGCTTTGGGAAAACAAAAGAAACTTTGATAGAGTATCGTTAGTCTTATGCAAATCATGATGCATGACAATGTGTATGAATGACATATGCACAAATTATGACTTTTTATGAATAATGTATGAATGATAGATGTTGTGGTATTTCAAAACATATCCATCTTGAAGAAGATGCGGATGCTCGCTTGGGAATTTTTGGTTTCTGCTAAGGGGATGAAATAGATGGAAGCCCTGAGAAGAAAGATAACCTTGATTCCTCCGATGCACTATCTGACCAAGTCTTGAGCCTAGATATTGTTGAGGATGGTAGAGATCGAGAGACGCGCTGCTGAGGATCTTGTGCATAGACCCCTGGGAAAAATTAGAGGCGCCTACTAGGGATCTTGCGCGTAGATCCCGGAGAGCATTTGACGCTTGGAGATCGGTTAGAAGGCTCGAGCCCGCTGAAACCTCTGGATGGGGGAATAAGAGTGTAGGTTTCCTCCGATGCACTATCCGACCAAGTTTCAAGTCTGGATACTACTGCTGTCGAGGGAACGATGATCGTTGAGAGATATTCTGCTAGGGATAAATACCTCAGCTGGGGATGAAATATTATGCTCAAGACCGTATAATCAAGTTAAGTTGAGTGGAATCACCGCCGACTAACGATACTTACTGGGGAAGGTTTGTTGTGAGTGGCACCTCGGGGATCATGCTCGGGAAAATGTTTTGGTGACTTTCGTCGTCATCTCAATTCCTAGAGCTCGTAGTAATTACTTTCAGATGTTCACTTTTCACATGTTTGCAAATAAATTCTTATTGTCGATGCATATAATCATTCAAAGCAAACGTTGACTTTATGCAAATAACAAATAGCAAAATTGTAAAGAGAAAGAACTCAGATTTATTTGAAATGCGCGATGGCCAAGTAGTTTGTACACAAGAAAGGTAAAAGCTATGCGAAACAATCTCGTTAAGTTCCAACTATGCTAGTACTATATATTTCAACTATCTCATCTCCTCGTCAAGAGAAAGTGAGGAAAATTATTTTCGCCATTTGAATCTTGAATGTTGATAGTAGTCCGAAGAAGGTGATCCGAAGAGACATAGTCGCACGCTTAAAACCCTAACTTTTGCCTAGACCGCTCTTTCGTTTTCGCCCACCGATACCTTTTTGCCCAAGCCGCCTTTGTAGGTTTTCGACTTGGTGTACATTTTTTTGTATATATCCTTAACTTTGCCCAACCCTTTGGTTCGCCAGATGCCCTTATTTTTGCCTAGGTCACCGACCTAGCGGTCTCTTATGCGTAGTATTTTTGACTATGTCGCTCATAGGTGTGAGAAGTCTTCACCATCCATGGTGCTAAGCATCATAGCTCCGCCGTAAAATATCGTTTTGACTACAAATGGTCCCTCATAGGTGGGAGTCCATTTGCCCCGGATCACCTTATGGAAGGATGATGCGCTGACTACTAGATCACCGACTTGGTAGACTCGGTGCTTGACCTTCTTGTTGAATGCCCCGATCATTCGCTTCGATAGATCCGTCCATGGCACATGGATGCGAGTCGCTTTCATCACCAAAGTTAATCCGTCAAAGCGAGCCGGATCCAATCGCTTCGCCAACTCAAGGCCCCGAGGACTCGTTGAGGGTATCTCGAACTCGATGGGTAGACGGCCCATACCGTATACAAGAGAGAAGGGGCCTCGCTGACGCAGATCAGAGTGCGATAACCATGAAGAGCTAATGGTAACATTTCATGCCAATCTTTGTAAGTCACCGCCATCTCACTATGCCATAATGACCCATGAAAGCGCTTTTGGGCTTTAAAAGCGCTAAAAGCGCAGGTGGCGCCGCAGAAAGCCGCTTTTTGTTCGTAAAAGCGCCTCGTAGGTGAATTCAAAATGCGTGTCGTGCATCTAGTAGTTTATGAGAGCTTTTGTTCGTAAAACGCCTCATAGCCTTCATGAGAGCGCTTTTAATCAAAAGCGCCTCATAGGGCCTATGAGCACTTTTCTTAAAGCGCCTCATAGGTTTTCATCAAAAATCTAAAATTTAAAAAATTTTAAACGCATTTTTTGCAAAGAACCCAGATTTCTAAACCGTATTTTACAATCTTATCTAGAAATACCAATATATATTAGTTTTAATCCAAATACCAAATGTAATTCAAATACCAAATATTATATACAAATACCATTATAATCAATTCATATCCAAAATATATATACACCATGGTAATTCAATATTAACATGTTTTTAAACGTAATAAAATACACCCTAAGAAATCACTATATAACACTAAGTAAATTAATCCTAATGTACATATATATCCAAGGTCCCGATCCCCAATATGAACATAATAACACGGTCGTTGTTGTATACACAAAACAATATATTCATAATTAACCATTTTCACACAACAATGTATTCGTATTTTATTATAAGATTCTTAGCTCAATAAAATATTGGCACAACTCCTCTTGAGTTCTTCCAATTGAAGTGGCGAGTAATATGGACACTTGTGTTGATCAAAATACTACATTACAAAACAAAATATATGCATGATTTAGTTTAATGTAATAAATTATATGCAAAATCCGATAAGTATTAATAAAACAAAGTATAAATCCATACCGTGATTGGAATCTCGATTTCATTCATTTGAATGATTTCTTTGATAAACTTAAAAACGAAGTATCCGCAATCTATGCCGTTTGGTTGTTGAGGGCACTACATAGAAAAACAAATAAGATTATATACATCTATTGTTTTATCAAGTAGCATAAATATTATAAGCAAAATTGTTGAAATTTATATACCGTACTTTGATCCAATTAATGTTGTTTGATTTAGACCGTGGTACGCGGCTTCCCTTTGACATCTAATACTTGTATTGAATCGACAAAATTAAAATATTTATTTAGAACAATGACATAGAAATAGTTAAATATATAAACACAAACGAATATTTAGAATAATGTCACTTACGTATCAATCACTAGCTTTATTTCCTGATAATTTGTCCAATCACCACAACCGAATTCGTGTAATAGACCACTTTTATGGGATTGATAAGCAACAACCAAGGACATCTATAAATTCAAGCAAGAATTTAGAAGTTAATTTTAATGTAAAAATACAAATATTAAAAGGAGCTTAGAATGAAAATCTAACCTCAGATTATACGGCAAAAGATACAAGTCAGATCGGCAGCTTGTCATGAATCTTTCACCAAGTGTATTTCATCGAATCCGTCCCTAGAAATTGTTGTTCACCGACACGGAGGAAGACACGAACGGATCTATTTGACAATTGATTCCCGCATCAATTTGTCAAATAATAAATTTTAAATAAAACATAATTAATATTAGACTATTTCAATTAAATGTTTAAAAAATGTTCAACCAATTAAATAATATATTGATCGGTTACGGATGTACGAGTGCATCACACTCGATGCCTAACTCCCCGATGATGAAAGATTTGTTCCATGTCCTCTAGTCCAATTGTTTTACATGGAAAACCAAATACACATTCATCCATATCGATTTGACGAATTCCATCATTCATCAAATCGACAGCAACTAGTGTCTCTAGACACCGCGATATCTCGGGCACAAATTTACGGACAGAACCTCTTCTTAGGTGGAGCCCTACTAACTTTCTCTCGCACCGTGGATCGATCTTGAGAAGGTACCTTAAAAATCATATAGAATTATGTAAGATACAAAGTTATGCGCTTTTTATTCGATCATAAATGAAACACTTTAAAAGTACTGTTTCATGATGCAATAGACTCACGGCTGCAAAATCCCTTTATCCATAGATGGGTTTTGTAGGAGTCTAAAATTACCATGTAAAAATTCAGTCGAACCGGCTTGAATACTTAAAGATTCATAATGGTTTTCAACATACCGATCATCTATGAAGATGAGGTCCGATGGCCATGCCACAAAAGATCCCATCGCATCTCGCAACAATGTGGTCTCCGCAACAATGTCGTAATGTAGCAATGCATTCATATCTAAAACAACATCAACCGATACCTTCATGTGGCCATCCGGGAGCGGTCTATGGTGAATTAAATCTCCGAGGTGTTGTGCACTTTTCCCTGCCAACTACCCGAAATGGAGATGCTAGATACAATGACAACATGAAATGCCCTAAACTAATAATAACTATTAGACTTCCTTTAATGTCGATAATAATAATCATTATAATTGTACTTCTCTAAATATAATGGATAATCATCTTAATTACCTCGGAAATTTATGTTGACAGCTGATACTAGCCTTGTCACTAGTTTCTTTCACCGTGAACCGCTTCCTTTCTCATATATATCTCTTTGTCCCTCGCAGCTCACGGACCAGGTTGTAAATCCTGCAATGTTTGCATCACTGCATTGCTAGGATTTCTTTTCTTGGATTGTTATACGAGAGGTAGGAGTCACACCATGACCTTTACCCTCACTCGTCCAAGAACACATAGTGCTCGATCGAGTACGCCTCGATATTCGTCATCACCCGTGGATACCGATCATATATAGTCTCCTCGTAATTCATTTATATATCGATAATTAAAGACACAATGTTAATTATATATTAATTAAAGACATAATGGTATACTTACACACTCATCATAAACATGTTGCAGATCGGATTAACAACTCGATCTCCGCCAACACGAGCTTCCTTCCACAAAGACATGCAGTAGGATGTTTCGTCACTTTATGCCTCTTCCAACTACGCATTGTTACAAATAATAAAATCATCAATACACATTGTTACAAATAATACACATTGAGAGAATTAATAAGATCGAGAATTGAGATTTACTTACAATTTTTTCTCGTAAGCGCATATCCCAAACGACCTTTTATATGGATATGCCGGTTTTGACGCCTTCGCGATTTACGGCACTCACTTTCTTGAAATTCTCGCTCTTCTTTGGCCCAAAAAGCAACCCATTCTTCGGTGTAATGAAGCTCTCATATTTCTTTGACGCTCAGATCCTCTTCAACAAAATTTCCTTCATCGCCTTTAAGAAACTTATTTGTCGAAAAGTTCTCCACCCTCTATGTCTTTTTCCGCCAAGCCCATTATATAATTTTTGCGGGCATCTTCAATGTTAAAAGACCTCTTCAAAAAAACATATGCATAGAGGGTGTTAGTATTGAAACAACCGGCTGAACATCATCCGATAACTATATCAATGAAGTCGCCATCGAACGTTTTTTATCTCGTAAAAGGAGAAAGGCAAACGCATTGCGAAAACCTAAAAGGGATAAGGCACGGTCTGCGACCGAGAGATAGGTAAGGGAATCTATTACGAAGGGAAGGTATTAGCACCACACACCCGTAGTAATTTCACGGTATCCACTTCTATTTTCTAACTAATGGGTGTGTTTATATCTATTTACTGCTTAATTGCTATATATGTATGCTAAAAAAAGAATGCATGTGAAAGAAAATAAAATAAAGAAAACACGGGGAAAAGAAGGAAGTATTTACAAAGTTCGCTCGATCGAGCCCCGTGACAAGATGCCTACGATTCTGCAATGGAAAGTCGAGCCGTAGTTCGCTCACATGTTTTGATGGGTTATGTGTTTTTTAATTATGAAAATAATTTAAAAACAAAAGAAAACCCGTAGGCAAAAAGTTTGCATTTGGTTGGTTGTTTTTACCTTAGAAAAGGAGTTTGAACCATTAGTAAGTGTTTTAATTTGCAAAAAGAAAAAGAAAACAATTTTTAGTTTTATTATATGCATGGATGCAAAAAGAAACTGAAAAACAAACAAGGGAAACTATCTAATGCTATCCCTAATGTCATCATGCATGGATTACATCCTAAGGTCTAACTCGAATCACTGCCTAAGATAGAGTCGAGAGAATCCTAAAGGAACATGCAAAGGTTTACCACCTAAATCTATGTCTATCTCGAATCACCAGCTAGAATGGAGTCGAAGATGACAAACAGGAGGGAAAATGTTTACAACCTAAGTCTATGTCCATCTCGAATCACTAACTGAAGTAGAGTCGAAGACGACAAAAGGGATGAAGCAAACAAGTGCTTTGACAGAAGCACACAAACAATGCAATGCAAACAAATAAATGGCACACAAGCGCAGGAAAAGGAGGAAGTCTCATAGCCTCGACAGTAACGAGCATACCGTGAGTCAACCAGAGCCGACATCCAATTCCCCGCTGAGCGAATGATGCGAGTTCGTAAATAAATGCGAACCCCAAGAAAGCGTGGAGAGTCGAATAGGAACTCTTGCCACTTTTATTATTGACTCGATAAAGGAAGCAACACGATTCGCTGGTGCCGAAATGACACGGACTATAACCTGCGGGGTTGGTCATGGACCCTACCTTCCGACTTGCCCATATCAATGACTCGATGACAGAAATATAAAAAGGGACTTCGCTTAGTGGTACCACGTCAAGGCCCTAACCACCGACCTATGCAAGCACAAATGTAAACACTATCGAGAATTACCTTATGCGATGGAGGATTTAAAACAAACCAAGCACAATTAGCAAATGTAATTGCCCTAAACGGGTCTTTAAATAAACCAGAGGGGTTCCTGAACATGCTCCAACTACGGAAGCCCCTTCATACATCTCTATTCCTACTTCTCATGGCAAGGAAAGCAGTAAAATCCTACTTCTCATGCTATCTAGAAAAGCGGTAAAGAAATGCAGTAAATAAAGTAAAATAAATACCCGACGGATATTAAATCCGAAGAGCACGCAAGCTATAGAAATACTCCGGAAAACTTCAAGTACTGCTGGCACGCAATAAGAAAATCCGGTGAGAAGTGTGCGGAGGCACAAAAAGCGTAATCAGAATGTGTGTCATACACATCTGAAGCAAATACACCTGTACAAGATCATGATCTAGACAATACAGATAAAGGATGTGCATCTATATGCACGGTCAAGAATGTGTGTCTATACACACTCGACGTATATCCAATAAACCTGCAGAAAATACAATCCAGATAAAGCAACAGAAAGCACACACATATGTACGAGCAACAGGTGTGGATTCTACACATCCAAAATCAATCAGATAACCTGCAAAAGATGGTAAAAACCAAACAGATAGATACAGAATACACACACATGTGTGTTAACATCAGATCAATGGATTTTATAAATCTCAATCATGGTATAACCCGCTGCACTCGTATACAAAATGAATGTTAGAAATAGCAATGCGGCTTTAAATAAAGCATAAAACGCAAAAAATGGTTATTTACAAAGAAATCGTAATATCGAAACTAAATCAAGTTTTACTTACAATGCTAAGGTATAGTTTCAACTATAATTAAATGGTATGAAAAATATCTTAGAGTTTCTAAAGAAGAAATGACATTATATTCCTAAATTAATCAATTCAAAAAACATCTAATTGTATTATTAATAATGAATTAATAACTAAAGGAAATTAAATGCAAAAATATTTAAAAAGTGTCAAAATATTCTAATATCTAAAAAATCAGAAACTATTTTTATTACATTTTTTACGAATCAAAATAATCAAAATCGGAATCGAAATTGATTAGGTGTTAGTATTATGTACATGGAAACAGGGGGGGTGCAATGCCTAATTTCAGATTAAACTAAATCTAGTAAAACTGGCGCTTGGGCCCAAAACCAGGGGGTATGAACCGAATTGCTAAGCCCATTACAAATTTACAACTAAGCCCGTTTTCTTTTTTGCTTGAGTCCAGTATTTCCTTTTTTTTTTTACTAAGCCCAATTCTATATTTTTTATACTGCATAGTATTATTATTATTACATTTTTTTGTTTCAGATTTTTAGTTAATTTAAACTGTCATGTTTTATCTTTTATACCACATATTAATACATGCTATAACTTAAATCAATTGGGCAATACTCATTTAAGTGAATTCAGATTTTTGTATTTTATTAAATAAAAGAAAAGGACACGTGTCGCAATCTAAACGGAGAGCATGGGAAACGCATGAACGAACTGGATGGCGCCACACATAAGGGTGTGCAACGGAACAGTATCTCGCCGGAATCAAACCTCTTCTCCGGCGCAGCTTAACACCGGCGACAGTTACAGTGATCAAAAAATGAAAACGAAAGCAAACATTTACTCGAAAATCTACGCTGATTCCGAATTCGAATCCTAAACTCACAGAAACTAACTGAATCATGGAGAAAATGCACAGACAAAAACAGATATGAAACGTGGATTCCACTATTCGAGGCTGTGCGCCATTTTAACGTCGTGCTCATGTGATTCGAAAATGTAAATTTAGACACTTGAAGGAGAGATATCAAGGCTTACTTATTCGAATCTTGTGGCTATGGTGGAGTCTTCGGAAAACTTCGACGTCCACAATTCCTCACGAGTTCTGCTGAGCGATTCTTGACGCGAAATAAACGTGTGTTGTAGACGAAGAGATGATGAACGCGAGCTTACGGCGAACTATCGATGAGGCAGCAAGATTTCACGAGCAACAGTGCAAGAACTCGATTCGCGGATTCGCGGATAGCGGAGATAAAACACGACGCTCATCGCGGATCGTAGTGTCGGAAGTGAAGAGAAAGATAGTCATCATGGTGATTATGGCATGAGGAAGAAGATGATGCCAAGTCGCGAGGAACACTGTTGCAGTTACGGTGATGCGCTGAAGAAAAGTGGCAGAAAATAAAGAGAGGATGACGGTGTTGATGAGAGATCCGCTGTGGTTACAACAGAACTGTGAAGTTTGTTACGGTGGTTCGCAAGGAAAGAAGAGTCCCGCTGGTTATGGATGGAAAGTGAATGGAAGAAGGGTGAGCGGAGAAGAAAATGGAGTATCGTGGTTGTTGTTATGGCGTAGAGAAAGAGAGCGTTGGAGTTTGTTGATCTTGCTATGGCTTGTGAAGAGAGAGTCGATAACAAATGAGCCGTAAGGTTGTTATGGAGGAGGAGTTAGCATGAAGTTCAGAATCGATTCTTTTTGTTGTATTAGAATAAGAGAATGAAAAATCATGGAGTTCGAGGAAGAGGAAAGGTGTGTGTAAAATAATGATTAGAGGAGAGAATGGTGTTATGAATGGAAAGAGTTTTCTTATTGATTCTGTTATGAAAAGAGAGAGGAGTATAGAGCTATGATTTAGAGAAAGAAGAAGAGGGAGTGAAGATGTAAGTTTGGGTTCTGTAACAGAATGGTAGAAGTGAAGAAAAATGAATGGCGAGGGATCAGTTATGTGGTTTGTTAGAGTAGGATCGAAAGAAAAGGGAGTGAGGTTTCATCATGGTGAGCCGGAGAGTGGATGTGAGGATGCGAGCGCTTTTGCTATCGAAACCAAGAAAATTCGTTGTAAACATATGAGCAAAGGGAAAAGAGTGAAGGAAAATGGAATGTAAAGTCGCCCCGCCGATCCCCCATACTTTTTGCTTGGCCCAAATATGTGAAATCAAACCGAGTGTAAGAACGCATTCCTTACAATACCAATCTCATGCCGACCTTAAAGCGTAAATCGCCTACCTCTTCCAAGCTCGACAACTCGGTCTCGTCCCGACGAAGTCCCAACATCAAAATTGAAGTCAACGCTTCAAATAGCGCTATGTTGAAGACTTTCCGAATCGAAACCCGTAGGATACCCGAAAATAGCCTCAAGTTGTAACATCACAAACCGATCGCGCCGATGAATTTTCCCGAGCGCCAACCGCTTATCCATGTTACGGCACCATTTTGCATCCTCGTAACTTTTCCGACACCGATCAATAAAGCAAACTTGATAATCGTTGGAAAAAGCACGTGATAGAATAAGTTTGTAGTTCGACAAAAATCCGAACGGTTTCAAATCTCGAGAAAAAGTGTTTGAAGTTTGTTGTATGAGTGTTCGATGAAATGCTTGGCTGGTCGGCAAGTCTTGGTGCATGTCTTGCGGCAATTTTCCAACTTCGTTATCATTTACGGCGCTTCGTATCTCCCAGCTCCGACATCCGAAACGAAAAAGTTTCTAAACGAAACTTATAGAGGACACGACAAACTTCATCTTTCGTGTTCGGAGTTTTTCCGTGCGGTGATCGAATCGACGAGAAAACAGCCCAAAATTGACACCAACTGCTCGATGAAATGCGCCCACAACCATGGCAAAATATGTATGCTGTCTTGCATTTTAACAACTTCAAACTACAAACTACGGCGCTCCGTATCTTCCAGCTCCGACGTCCGAAAAGAAAAAGTTTCTAAACGGAACTTGTATATGGAATTACGAACTCCAACTTTCGTGTTCGGAACTTCTTCGTGCGATGACTGAATCAACACCGAAAACAGCCCTGAACATGTGCACAAAACTGTTCGATATAATGCAAACATAACGAGTTCTTATTTTCCGAGCTTTATAACTTCCAATCCGAGTCCCGAATGAATTTGACTCCTTCAACAAAGTTTTATATTGCCATGAGATGAACAACTTTCCAGTTGAATATTCTTTAATTCGGAGCCACGAACTATGATGAAATCGACCCTGAAGCTGTCAGCTTGAGCATAGAAATAAACACTTCAAAATATTTCTAAGTGTTGAATTTTGAGAAATGATAAACGTGATCCAAGCTCCATAATTTTTATCTGCTTCGAATGGATTCGATTTCTTCAAAGAAAGTTGTAGATTGCCGTTAAATGAACAACTTTGATTCTGAACTCGACCAATCGACGCCGAATACGCGTAAAATGTCTCCAAGTCGAGCGCTTGAACATGTTAAAACACTCAAAATTTTACTAAGTGTAAAACTTCAAAAGTGATAAACTTCAAACTTTGAGTTTTATAACTCAAACCGGCATTTCGAAAAATCTTCACAAAGACAAAGTCGGAGTAATGGAATGCGCCTTCCAACGACTATCAATTCACAAATCACCACGTACGGCAAGATACGTATGCATAACATGGCTCCATGAACATAAAGTACTTTAAACTTAGAAAATTTTCTAAGTCTAAAATTACTTAAAATGCAAGAAACCTCATTTTCACCCGATTCTTCCGATTTTTCTCAACAAATGATCGATTTTTCAAATGTCAAATTTTGACCCGAAATTCCCCCCGGTCAAACTTTGACTTTTGTTGACTTTTTGATACATGCACTCAAATATCATTTTATCCATCCGTTTTAATTTTCCGATGACTCGTGGATCGAAGTCGACATGATGTTTTACCACTCACGTAAGGCCATATAATCAATTCGGGCTCAAATATTCGACCACCACACACTGTAGCTCGAAACTGTAATCGATATCCACCTGATAGGCGATCAGAACTCCACAACCTCAATTCTCGAGATAATCAAATTTTCGGATGTTCACATCTTGTATACTGAGAGGATGCTTGAATTGACAGAACCTCAGATATCCAGCTTTTGAGAACCAAACCTCTTCTTCAGAATTATATAGATTCACACGATTTAGAAACTTCTGAACCCATGATCAATGCATGAATGATACGATGCGATGCACCTATTAATTAAGTGTTAACCAATTATTTATTAACAAATGAAGAGGGCGAATTTTGGGTGCAATATTCCTATTCAATCTTCTTCGACCAAAGGGTGAGATTGGCGCAAGCCTTTCGAACCAACAAGGTAGAAGATGATTGAATACTTAAATGAACCATAAAATTCGCGCTCTGAATGTTAGCGGAGAATTATTATATTTTTTTATTTTCTATTTGAACATATACACTGGAGAAACATAAGGAGGACACACTTATACCAACGAACTCGGGCATTCCGCTCACGAGAACACTTGTATTGAAGCGACCCATCTAGGATGATGCATAGAGAACACCCATGAAAGAGCGACCCAGTGAGGATGAGAAATGAAGGGGACAAGTTCATTCAAATGAACTCGGGCATTCCGCTCATAAGAACATTTATATTGAAACAACCCATCAAAGATGATACAAAGAGATACAAAGAGGGAACACTTATACACGCGAACTCGGGCATTCCGCTCACGAGAACATTTGCATTGAAGTGACCCACCAAAGATGATACAGAGAGATACAAAGAGGGAAAACTTATACACGCGAACTCGGGCATTCCGCTCACGAGAACACTTGCATTGAAGTGACCCACCAGAGATGATAAAGAGAGAACAAACTGTACTAAGATGAATTTAATATAGCAATGATGAAGGAAGTACACTTATACCAAAGCAAACTCGGGAAAGAGTACATTTATACCAAAACGAACTCACAGGGAAGAAACATCTATACCAAGACGATCTTCAAGAAAGAGGACACTTAAACCAAAGCGGACTCGAAGAAAGAGAACATCTATACCAAGACGTACTCCAAAAGAGTATATCTATACCAAGACAACTCCAACCATAGATCTTCAAACAGAAGAAACGCTTAAACCAAACGAACTTCGAAGATCAAAATGAAGATACTTATACCAAAGTGAACTTCAAAAGAGATAACATCTATACCAAGACGTACTCTAAACGAGTATATCTATACCAAGACAACTCTGATCATGGACCTTCAAACAGAAGAAACGCTTATACCAAAACGAATTTCGAAGATCAAAATGAAGACACTTATACCAAAGTGGAATTTAAAAGAGATAACATCTATACCAAGACGAACTCTAAAAGAGCATGTCTATACCAAGACAACTCTAACCATAGACCTTCAAACAGAAGAAAATGATTATACCAAAACGAACTTTGAAGATCAAAATGAAGACACTTATACCAAAGTGAATTTCAAAAGAATGGGAACATCTATACTAAGACGAACTTCAAGGAAGAAAACATCTATACCAAGACGATCTTCGAGAAAGAGGACACTTAAACCAAAGTGAACTCCAAGAAGGAGAACATCTATACCAAGACGAACTCAGAAGGAAGTAAACATCTATACAAAGACGAACTTCCGAAATAGATCTTTGGCACGAAGAGCTAGTTAACTTCGCTGATCTAAACAAAGAGAAGACACCTAGAGACGGTGAACTCACAAGGGGAAGAGAAACATATATACAAAGATGAACATACGAGGGAAAGAGACCGATCGAGAGGACTCTAACAAAGATTGCCACCATGTCGGGCTTTTAAAAAGGGTGCATGCAACGCACAAGAACTATAATATCCCTCAGGCCAAAGGCGGGGTATAATTCTTCAAGAGTGGCAATTATTTGAATTACCACACACCAAGTATGGATACTCAAATACTTGAAAAGGTAAGGCAAACACGGGTAAGATAACCGACGACTTGCATAAGCAAGGAAAGTTTACGACTTACTGGGGAAAAGGTGACATAACTTGACCTGACTGGGGTAAAAAGTCACAGAAGACTCCACTAGAGGGAGAATGAGTTCCCATAAGACACTCAATTTTAAGTGATGATTAGGGAAGCAGAAATCTGTTGAGAAAACATCTTGAGGGTAGGCAACATAGATTGTTTATTTCTGGATATACATAATCGGCAAACACTTAATATGCATGTTTGAACTTTCATGGCGTAATGCTCCCAATCAATGGAATGCTACGCGTTTAAGGTAGATGCAATGTAATGAATGCATGCTTGAATGATTAAATGAGAAGTAATAATATCGATGATCGGCTATTGAGGAGCCATTAACATCCAAGAGAGAGATACCACTGGGGAGTGGATTTTAGAGAACACTTGCGAAAATAAATTGCAATTCCAATATGAGAAGCGTTCTTCACTTGGGGAGAATTGAATTGGACTTCAACCAAACTGACTTCTTGGGGAGAGAGTCATTACTCTTCACTGAGGATACGGAAAACTTCTCTGGAGAATTCTCCTACTTTCATTGGGGAATTTGGAGGACTTCATGGGGAGTTCCGAAAGAAACTTCGTTGGGGAACACAATCTCACGGGGAAATTCGCAAACATTTGCGAGTAACCATTAACATTTTAAATAAATCAAATGGCATTAAACTTCATCGGTGAATCAACCCTCTTGTAGGGATATGAAGCTTTTAAACCAAGAATCCGCCGGGGAGGACATAACAACTTTTGTCTCCAAGAATAAAGATCTCAATAGCAAGACCACACTGGGGAGGCTTCGACTGAGGCATGCACATCGGTGTAAAAATACTGGAATAAATGATTAATCTTCACTGAGGAAGAGGAATCTGATTCGGATAGAAAGCTCCACTGGGGAATACATTCAGATATCAAGTTCCACTGGGGAAACAAATATTCTTGTCTCAACATGACTGATCTGAGAATCAAAACTCTTGAAGATACTCAGAATAACTTCACATGGAAGAGTGCGACTTACACCGGGGAATAGAATTAATTGACCGGGGCACAATTCATAATGGGAACTTTGATGTGGAAATGCATTATCCACTGGAGAATACGATAACAATTCATCTGTCAAGCATACTCACTGGGGATATCAACCCCATGCCAACAGTAGTTCAAACACCATCTTCACTGAGAATAAAGGCGAGAACTTTCTATTGGAGATGATTTGAGAATTCGACGGACATTCACTGGGGAATTTATCCTGAAATAGGCATCAACGACCTCACTGGGGATTTACCGGAGATCGGTACCCATAACTTGCACTGGGGATCATGATAATGTCGATATGTCGAAGTGCATCACAGGGGAACTAATCAACCCATCAGAATCTTCTGGTGATGAATTCTGCTTGAGAATCAACCTCACTGGGGATAAGCTTCGACCAACATCGAGACTTATACTGGGGGTACGACGATACCACTATGTCAAAGCACGGATCACCTGATAAGAAAATCAGTCCATCAAGACCTTCTAGAAATGAAATCTTCTTGAGAATTGGCTTCATAGGGGATGAACCTGAATTGAGATGTACTCTTCATTGGGGAAAGGGAATTCATATTGATAACCCATCACATACCTGCAAGTTGCAAGTCATAACAATGTCTCCAGGCACGGAGAGAATTATAGAGAGATAACTTGCCCCTGCGTCTTTGGATTCTGAAAAGATTCTCCTTTAATCAACAGATTCTCTGAGAGATTAGTCAACCTTGACAAAACTGCCCCAGTTTAACTGAAGCTCTTAGGGATATAATCCCGACTTGAATAACCTGGATTAATCATCACTTGAGAGATTTTTGAATCTCGACATAACCTCAACAGATTGATCATCGCTTTTAGAGATTGTCAAAATCTCGACTTAACTGCCCTGGTTTAATCATAACTTACTCCACAAAGCATTAACATGTTTCTTTACTCTTCAGGGTAATCAAGCATTGAGATAATTCTTCTTAAAAGAATAACATCATTTGGGATATTGCCCCTGCTTCGCGGGGTTTTGATAATCCAATGCTTCACCTCGTGCTATCAGAGAAATGGGAGACTCACAGGTCTTGAAGATCAAACCTTATTAGGGTAATTATCTTATATCTAGAATGCAGGTTAACTCACAATTGTGTTTCTCAACATGATCTGCTTCGTGCTCAAGCATATTTTAAGAAATCTACCCTTGGGAACAATCAAAGTGATATGCAATAGCTTAATGTAAACGTCTGGCAATCAAAACTTTCACACAACTGCTTCAAATGATTTGACAAAATATTCTTCTTACACCAAATGTAGTCAATAGAAAGCGTGTCGATTAGGAACACTTTTCAAAAATGGTTCAATCTTCAACACATCCTGAAGCAGCTTTATCTCTGAATAATCAAGTTTTTCATCTAATGCTCATTATGCAAGCTTACTTGACGTTTAATCACTTATTCATATGCAAAAACGTTTAATTATATGAATGATAATTCTAATGCAAATCATATGCTTGTCTTGAAATAAAAAATATTTATTGAAAAGATGTCAAAACATCGAATTTTGTTCAAAGAAAGTGAAAAACAATGGAGTGATACCAACTCAAAATTTTAACAAGCCTCCTAGGAGTCAGGATACCGTACTCTTGTCACAGTTTACCTTTCAAATTAACCCATGCTTCAATTAGGAATTTCAAGGGTTGTAACGTGGCCTGGTTCACGGTTTTAGGAAAAAAAAGATTTAAGGCTCAAAATATTTGGTGCCCACCCGTTCTCCGTGATGTTCTCCATTCCTATGTTCAATTAACTCAATACGAGCATTCATCTTTCATAGGGAGTTTACAATAATTGGGAAATCAATGAGGTATCTTCTTTTAGGACATGGTAGTCATTCACCTCTTTCATTTAGTATTTGATCACACGACCTCGTTCTTTGATTTGCAATATCATATTCTTTCTTTTCTTTTATTCGCTTTTCATTTCTTTCTTTTTTTCTTCTTTTTTCTTTGCTTTTCATTTTTTTGAACAAGTCGTGTGAAACTAAGTCATTTGACTCTTTATTAAGGTGTGACTACCTTATTCTTTGATGGACGAGGAACACCCATTGGGGTTTTTCCAATTTCCTCAACCTCTTGATAATAGAAGGATAACAATTACAGTTGATCCTTGAATGTACTCCTCTGATGAGATTTAAATGCTCGATCAGGTTAATTGAACACTACCCTGCCCCGGGTTAAAAAATGAGGGTTTTTTCTGAATAGAAAAGAAACTCCTACTTCAAGGCTCAAAGGGGTTAACGAGGGTTTCACTCCCTTATATCTCCGGTGTTTGGGAATTTGAAACAATGCCTGTACATCATCAGCAAGGTTTTTATTCGAAAGCAATACCGTTTGAGATTTTTGGTATATTGTTCATCATCCTCCCTACAGAGGTTTTGCTTTATTCACAAGAGTTGAGCGTCAAAAGCATATAAAACAATTAAGAGTGAATACGAATGGATCAATTCAAGACAAACATATTCAATGCATTATGATTAATATTCAAGAATGAACAAGTTTTGCATACAAGTAAGTAATGAACAAACAAGAAATATTACAAATGAGAATGCAAAATAAAACTGGAAAATTTCCATCGTTGAGGAGAGTAGTCTTCGAATGGGCTTATTGCTTCAAACGATGCACTTTGAAGTCTTGGCATTCACTGAGTCAAAGGAGCACCCAAGTATGACCATCTGGTGTAAAACTAATAACCTTTGCATCAAGCAGGTCTTGTACTTTATCTCTCAAGGATTGACAACCTTTTGGCTGGACCATACAATCTTCACAGTCAATACCACAACCTGGGAATACGCCTTTTCTCAACAAATGATCTTTCACAAAGGATAAAGGAGTTGTCATCAGATTTACATCCTTAACCAGGTTCAAACTTCCATCCTTAACGATAGCATTGACAATAGTGTCAGCATAAGTTGGTAATGGTTGTTGAGTAGCATCAGATGTTGGTGCCTGGTCCGGGTTAAAAGCCCTAATCAAGTAGGTTGTGCACCTTGCTTGAAAGCCATGCAACTTTCAATAGTATGTCCATGCCCGTTAGAATGGAAAGCACACCGAGCGTTGGCATTGAAATTCTTTGGCAACTTATTGGGATTAATCCTTAAAGTTCGCAATTCAATCATCTTCAACCGCTGCAAGTGGGAAAACAGTTCAGCATAAGACATCGGGAGAGGATCAAACTTCCTTGGAACCTTTGGTCGTCGTTGATTATCCTGCTTGGCAACATAAGTTTGCTTTTGAGGCGCAGCAGCAGCCGAAATAGTCACATCGTCAATTGGGGTAATATTGATTTGCACACTCAAAACCGTGGGAGTAAACAGAATTATCCCTTCATCAAGTAAATCCTAAACTTTATGTTTCAATGCCATACAGTTCTCAGTATCGTGACAAGGTGCCCCAAAATGGAAATCACACCTAGCATTTTCATCATAATCACGCGGAAGTTTTCCATGCATCATGAAAATTCGAAGCTCAACCAAATGAAACTTAGGCAATTGAGGAAGTAATTGAGCCTATAGCATCGAAATGGGATCAAATTGCCTCTTAGGTTGTGACGATCCTGGTTGATGAGCTTTACCCTTTGGATATTTCTGAGCAACAGAACCTGGTTCAGGACGAGAATACTCCGGAACATAAAGTGGAAGAGGAGATGTCTGCCCTGATTCAAGACTTGAATAAGCTCCTAAAGTATAGGAAGGAATAAAAACTCTTGTTGCAGAAGCGGGTGCAGGTTTGTCTTCCTTTCTCAACACAGTATTCAGAATTTCCATAACCAAACTCAACTGAGTCTTCAACTGATGGTTCTCCTCTTTCAAAACTTCTTGTCCACTAACCAAATCTTGTATGTCTAGCATCAAAAACGCCATTTGTTCTTTCATTTCATCCAATTCCCCACGAATTTGTTCCATCACTTAAATCTGATCGGATCGTAGAGTGGTAAGAAGCCAAGATTTGTGATTCTGCAAAGACAATATCAGGTCTGAATAAGAGAAATCCCCAAGTTTCGAACACCTGTTATGAATGCATGAAATGAATGAATATGCAGGATAGATATGTGCATATTTATTTTTTCTGACATTTCTTTTGAAAAAATAAACATGTTGTGCAAGTACATTAACCATGGGTTCAAAATTTCAGCATAACAACGGGTAGCATCTGTACAATCCGTTGAATAATGGCTGCATAGTCTCTGAATAATCTGAATATCACAGGATCAAAGGTTCGGCACCAATTCAAAGCACCATGAAGAAACCAAGTCTGAATGTCATAGGATCAAAGGTCTGACATCATTTCAGAATATCACAGCAAATACCAGAAAACCGGGTGTCAGGGAACCAAGTATCATAAGCCACACGGTCATCAATAACAATATGTCACATAAGGACCAATATAATCACCATCAGAATAAATAGTCACCATCTGTACCTGTTTGAAATATTCCCGCCCCACTCACAGGTGTAATCTAGGCGAGGGTAAGGTCAAGGGGTGACTCAGAGTCGAAAGTCTCCCGCTAAGCAATATCATCGTAACACCTACGTGATGATGATAATACCGCGTTCGAACCTCGTCTGAGCGCGGAACCACATGAATGCGCTATTTTAGACCTCACGTCACATAGAAATCATGCGTCCACTCTAGTCCTATGTGTTCCTATATGTCACTCATAGCCTGTGTATTGGGCCTTTTACCTCATGGTAACACCCACCCAATCAAGAGAACAACTGCATGAGCCCAACCAAGATATGAAAGCAAAGAATATGCCACATAGAATGCAATGCAAGCATACAAAGGATGGTGCGATAAAGGGTAAATAAATAAGCAAATAAATAAACACCAATAGACATGAAAATAAAAGCTAGATCGACCGATCGGACCAACAGTGTCCGCACGATCCCCTGAAGTCGCAATAAACAACCGTGAACATCATCCGATAACTATATCAATGAAGTCGCCATCGAACGTTTTTTATCTCGTAAAAGGAGAAAGGAAAACGCATCGCAAAAACCTAAAAGGGATAAGGCACGGTCTTGCGACCGAGAGATAGGGTAAGGGAATCTATTACGCGAAGGGAAGGTATTAGCACCCTACACGCCCGTAGTACTCTACGGTATCCACTTCTATTTTCTAACTAATGGGTGTGTTTATATCTATTTACTGCTTAATTGCTATATATGTATGCTAAAAAAAGAATGCATGTGAAAGAAAATAAAATAAAGAAAACACGGGGAAAAGAAGGAAGTATTTACAAAGTTCGCTCGATCGAGCCCTGTGACAAGATGCCTACGTATTCCCGCGCCGCGTGCAATGGGAAAGTCAGAGCGCCGTAGTTCGGCTCACATGTTTTGATGGGTTATGTGTTTTTTAATTATGAAAATAATTTAAAAACAAAAGAAAACCCGTAGGCAAAAATTTTGCATTTGGTTGGTTGTTTTTACCTTAGAAAAGGAGTTTGAACCATTAGTAAGTGTTTTAATTTGCAAAAAGAAAAAGAAAACAATTTTTAGTTTTATTATATGCATGGATGCAAAAAGAAACTGAAAAACAAACAAGGGAAACTATCTAATGCTATCCCTAATGTCATCATGCATGGATTACATCCTAAGGTCTAACTCGAATCACTGCCTAATATAGAGTCGAGAGAATCCTAAAGGAACATGCAAAGGTTTACCACCTAAATCTATGTCTATCTCGAATCACCAGCTAGAATGGAGTCGAAGATGACAAACAGGAGGGAAAATGTTTAAAACCTAAGTCTATGTCCATCTCGAATCACTAACTGAAGTAGAGTCGAAGACGACAAAAGGGATGAAGCAAACAAGTGCTTTGACAGAAGCACACAAACAATGCAATGCAAACAAACAAATGGCACACAAGCGCAGGAAAAGGAGGAAGTCCCATAGCCTCGACAGTAACGAGCATACCGTGAGTCAACCAGGAGCCGACACATCCAATTCCTGTTGAGCGAATGATGCGAGTTCAACAATAAATGCGAACCCCAAGAAAGCGTGGAGAGTCAGAATAGGGAACTCTTGCCACTTTTATTATTGACTCGATAAAGGAAGCAACACGATCGCTGTGCCGAATGACACTGACTAGAACCAGGCGGGGGGGTCATGGACCCTACCTTCCGACTTGCCCATATATCAATGACTCGATGACAGAAATATAAAAAGCGGACTTCGCTTAGTGGTACCACGTCAGGCCCCAACCACTCCGACCTATGCAAGCACAAATGTAAACACTTATCGAGAATTACCTCCTATGCAGATGGAGGATTTAAAACAAACCAAGCACAATTAGCAAATGTAATTGCCCTAAACGGGTCTTTAAATAAACCGTAGGGTTCCCGAACATGCTCCAACCACGAAGCCCCTTCATACATCTCTATTCCTACTTCTCATGGCAAGGAAAACAAAAATCCTACTTCTCATGCTATCTAGAAAAGCGGTAAAGAAATGCGTAAATAAAGTAAAATAAATACCCGACGGATATTAAACCAAGAGCACGCAAGCTATAGAAATACTCCCGAAAACTTCAAGCATCACCGCACGCAATAAGAAAATCCGGTGAGAAGTGTGCGGAGGCACAAAGCGAATCGTAATGTGTGTCATACACATCCAAGCAAATACACCTGACAAGATCATGATCCGCATAATACAGATAAAGGATGTGCATCTATATGCACCAATCAAGAGTGTGTCTATACACACCGACGATACAATCCAAAATACAATATTATATCAATGGATTTTATAAAATCTCAATCATCGGTATAACGCCTGCACCTCGATACAAAACAGAATGTTAGAAATAGCAATGCGGCTTTTAAATAAAGCATAAAACGCAAAAAAATGGTTATTTACAAAGAAATCAGAATATCGAAACTAAATTCGAAGTTTTACTTACAATGCTAAGGTATAGTTTCAACTATAATTAAATGGTATGAAAAATATCTTAGAGTTTCTAAAGAAGAAATGACATTATATTCCTAAATTAATCAATTCAAAAAAAACATCTAATTGTATTATTAATAATGAATTAATAACTAAAGGAAATTAAAATGCAAAAAATATTTAAAAAGTGTCAAAAATATTCTAATATCTAAAAAAAATCAGAAACTATTTTTATTACATTTTTTACGAATCAAAATAATCAAAATCGGAATCGAAATTGATTAGGTGTTAGTATTATGTACATGGAAACAGGGGGGGTGCAATGCCTAATTTCAGATTAAACTAAATCTAGTAAAACTGGCGCTTGGGCCCAAAACCAGGGGGTATGAACTGGAATTCGCTAAGCCCATTACAAATTTACAACTAAGCCCGTTTTCTTTTTTGCTTGAGTCCAGTATTTCCTTTTTTTTTTACTAAGCCCAATTCTATATTTTTTATACTGCATAGTATTATTATTATTACACTTTTTTGTTTCAGATTTTTACTTAATTTAAACTGTCACGTTTTATCTTTATACCACATATTAATACATGCTATAACTTAAATCAATTGGGCAATACTCATTTAAGTGAATTCAGATTTTTGTATTTTATTAAATAAAAGAAAAGGACACGTGTCGCAATCTAAACGGAGAGCATGGGAAACGCATGAACGAACTGGATGGCGCCACGCATAAGGGTGTGCAACGGAACAGTATCTCGCCGGAATCAAACCTCTTCTCCGGCGCAGCTTAACACCGGCGACAGTTACAGTGATAAAAAAACGAAAACGAAAGCAAACATTTACTCAAAAATCTACGCTGATTCCGAATTCGAATCCTAAACTCACAGAAACTAACTGAATCATGGAGAAAATGCACAGACAAAAACAGATATGAAACGTGGATTCCACTATTCGAGGTTGTGCGCCGTTTTAACGTCGTGCTCATGTGATTCGAAAATGTAAATTTAGACACTTGAAGGAGAGATCTCAAGGCTTACTTGTTCGAATCTTGTGGCTATGGTGGAGTCTTCGGAAAACTTCGACGTCCACAATTCCTCACGAGTTCTGCTGAGCGATTCTTGACGCGAAATAAACGTGTGTTGTAGACGAAGAGATGATGAACGCGAGCTTACGGCGAACTATCGATGAGGCAGCAAGATTTCACGAGCAACAGTGCAAGAACTCGATTCGCGGATTCGCGGATAGCGGAGATAAAACACGACGTTCACTGCGGATCGTAGTGTCGTGAAGTGAAGAGAAAGATAGTCATCATGGTGATTATGGCATGAGGAAGAAGATGATGCCAAGTCGCGAGGAACACTGTTGCAGTTACGGTGATGCGATGAAGAAAAGTGGCAGAAAATAAAGAGAGGATGGCGGTGTTGATGAGAGATCCGTGGTGGTTACAGTTCGCAACTGTTTTCGTGAAGTTTGTTACGGTGGTTCTGGCAGTGAAAGAAGAGTCCCGTTGGTTATGGATGGAAAGTGAATGGAAGAAGGGTGAGCGGAGAAGAAAAATGGAGTACTGTGTTGTTGTTATGGCAGAGAGAAAGAGAGCGTTGGAGTTTGTTGGATTCGGTTATGGCTTGTGAAGAGAGAGTCAGTGATAACAGCGAGCCAGAAGGTTGTTATGGAGGAGGAGTTAGCATGAAGTTCTGTAACTGATTCTTTTTTGTTGTATTAGAATAAGAGAATGAAAAAATCATGGAGTGTGAGAGGAAGAGGAAAGGTGTGAGTGTGAAAAATAACGATGAGAGTGAGAGAATGGTGTTATGAATGGAAAGAGTTTTCTTATTGATTCTGTTATGAAAAGAGAGAGGAGTATAGAGTTATGATTTAGAGAAAGAAGAAGAGGGAGTGAAGATGTAAGTTTGGGTTCTGTAACAGAATGGTAGCAGTGAAGAAAAAATGAATGGCGAGGGGATCAGTGTAGTTATGTGGTTTGTTAGAGTAGGATCAGAAAGAAAAGAGGGAGTGAGGTTTCGGTCATGGTGAGCCGGAGAGTGGATGTGAGGATGTTGAGCGTTTTTGCTATCGAAAACCAAGAAAATTTTGTTGTAAACATATGAGCAGTGGAAAAAGAGTGAAGGAAAATGGAACAGAAAGCTGTCCCGCGCGTATCCCCCATACTTCTTTTTTGCTTGGCCCAAATATGTGAAATCAAACTGAGTGTAAGAACGCATTCCCTTACAATACCAATCTCATGCCGACCTTAAAGCAGAAATCGTCTACTCCTCTTCCAAGCTCGACAACTCAGAATTCGGGTCTCGTCCGGACGAAGTCCCAACATCAAAATTGAAGTCAACGTTTCAAATAGCAGTTTTCATGTTGAAGACTTTCCGAATCGAAACCCGTAGGATACCCGAAAATAGCCTCTAAGTTGTAACATCACAAACTGACTGCGTCGCCGATGAATTTTCCTGAGCGTTGCCAACCGTTTATCCATGTTACGCACCATTTTGCATCCTCAGAATTTTCCGATACCCGACCGAATAAAGCAAACTTGATATCATGGAAAAGCACGCGGATAGAATAAGTTTGTAGTTCGACAAAATCCGAACGGCCTAAATCTTGAGAAAAAGTGTTTGAAGTTTGTTGTATGAGTGTTCGATGAAATGCTTTACTGGGCAAGTCTTGGTGCATGTCTTATGAAATTTTCCAACTTCAAGTTATCATTTACGGCGCTCGATCTCCCACTCCGACATCCGAACGAAAAAGTTTCTAAACGAAACTTGTAGAGGACACGACAAACTTCATCTTTCGTTCGAGTTTTTCCGCGGTGATCGAATCGACGAGAAAACAGCTCAAAATTCGTACACCAATCGCTCGATGAAATGCGCCCACAACCATGGCAAAATATGTATGTCTTGCATTTTAACAACTTCAAACTACAAACTACGGCGCTCCGTATCTTCCAGCTCCGACGTCCGAAAAGAAAAAGTTTCTAAACGGAACTTGTATATGGAATTACGAACTCCAACTTTCGTGTTCGAACTTTAAGGGCGATCGAATCAACACCAAAACAGCCCGAACATGTGCACAAAATGTTCGATACAATGCAAACATAACGAGTTCTTATTTTCCGAGCTTTATAACTTCCAATCCGAGTCCCGAATGAATTTGACTCCTTCAACAAAGTTTTATATTGCCATGAGATGAACAACTTTCCAGTTGAATATTCTTTAATTCGGAGCCACGAACTATGATGAAATCGACCCTGAAGCTGTCAGCTTGAGCATAGAAATAAACACTTCAAAATATTTCTAAGTGTTGAATTTTGAGAAATGATAAAACGTGACTTCCAAGCTCCGTAATTTTTTATCCGTTTCCCGAATGGATTCGATTTCTTGAGCAAAGTTGTAGATTGCCGTTAAATGAACAACTTTGATTCTGAACTCGACTCGAATCGACGCCTCGAAATACGTGTAAAATGTCTCCGAAGTCGAGCGCTTGAACATGTTAAAAACACTCAAAATTTTACTAAGTGTAAAACTTCAAAAGTGATAAACTTCAAACTTCGGAGCTTTATAACTCGAAATCCGGGCATTTCTGGAAAAATCTTCACAAAGACAAAGTCGGAGTACGGAATGCGCTCTTTCCAACGACTATCAATTCACAAACTTCTGACCACAGACGGGCAAGATACAGATGCGACAACATGGCTCCATGAACACAAAGTACTTTAAACTTAGAAAAATTTTCTAAGTCTAAAATTACTTAAAATGCAAGAAACCTCATTTTCACCCGATTCTTCCGATTTTTCTCAACAAATGATCGCATTTTCTCAAATGTCGAATTTTGACCCGAAATTCCGCCCGGTCAAACTTTGACTTTTGTTGACTTTTTGATACATGCACTCAAATATCATTTTATCCGTCCGTTCTTGATTTTCTGATGACTCGCGTGGATCGATAAGCCGCATACAGATGCTTTACCACTCACAGAAGGCCATATAATCAATTCGGGCTCAAATATTCGACCACCACACACTGTAGCTCGAAACTGTAATCGATATCCACCTGATAGGCGATCAGAACTCCACAACCTCAATTCTCGAGAGATAATCAACAGCTTTCGGATGTTCACATCTTGTATACTGAGAGGATGCTTGAATTGACAGAACCTCAGATATCCAGCTTTTGAGAACCAAACCTCTTCTTCATAATTATACAGATTCACACGATTTAGAAACTTCTGAACCCATGATCAATGCATGAATGATACGTATGCGATGCACCTATTAATTAAGTGTTAACCAATTATTTATTAACAAATTGAAGAGGGCGAATTTTGGGGTGCAACAAGTATATGTAATTTAAAAACAATATTATCGTCAAAATAAAGCAAATATATGATACCTTTATCTCGGTCCAAATGTTTTCTTTAGCCTCGTCCAACTCTCCTTTTTTCCATCTAGGAGTGGTGATCGGAATGTGCATACGAACAAGCGTACCGATGTAGCTTGTCAGCTTTGCAGAATTTGACCCAATTAGTTGGTCATTATCTTGTGGAACATTATCTTGTGGAACATCTCCTTGTGGAACATTTTCTGAATTATCTTGATTACTAGCCATTTGACCTGTAATAAAGAAAAATAAAATAAAATTAAATGACATGTATAAAATTCCATAAAGCAAAAAAATGAAATGACGTATATTTAAATTTTATTGGATGATATAGGCTATATATATTATACTATAATGAAAAAATGAAATGATATAGGCTATATATATTATACTATAATGAAAAATGAAATGGCATATATATAATTTTATTGAATGACATTGTCTATAATTATATATACTATTACCTTTTTCACTAACATCTCTTTCTTTTCTTGGTAGGAATATGTTCTACTGCTCTTAACAACGCGGATGGTTGGATTGATCCAAATACCCTCATTATGATCATTTCTAATGCATGATTCATTCTCATTTTGATCATTTCGCAAAAGATTCAATGTTAACACCAGATTTGATCTCCAATATTTTCATCAATTACTTTGTTAGAGAAAAGCACTATAGACCATTTCGTACTTGTGATCAGTGACATAGAACACTTGTTTAGCTTGAGAGGCTAGAATGAAAGGCTCATCTTTGTACCCCGCCCTGTTAAGATCCACTTGCAAAAATCCTGACTTATCCATCTGTATACCATTATTATTTTCAACCCACTTGCAACCGAATATAGGAATCTGAAATCTCTCGTAATCAAAGACCCAAATGCGCTCGATAACCCCAAAATACGACAGATTTGCAAATTTCGGGTTTAAGTCCTTCACACTAGATATGTGCATTACTTCAGCTACCAAGGTGACACCACTATTTTGCATAGTACTTTTATCATCTCAACCAAACTTGGACCATATGCTAAACATCTCAACCTTTCTGTTACTGAGGCGGGATCTGAACGATACTTTGAATAAATATGTTCCTTAAACCATGGTATGAAACTCGATTGTTTCAGACAATCCAATTCTCATTTCTATTCGAATTTAAACCTCAAGAACACCCTCAAAGATACGACTCAACCTCAATCTCAAGCAGTAATATACAAATGCACTTGATTCCGCTCGACCCTTGATACTCACAACTTTATTTCCAATTAGCTTCTTACCTTTTTTTTCAACAACATGAGATTTGGGAGTCCAATTGATTGAACATTTGACAAATATTCAAAGACAAAACTCAACCGCTTCTTCAACAATGTATCTTTCGCAATACAATCCTCCTCGTCGACTCGATTTTTCACATACCCTTTTAATATTTTCATATAACGCTCAGCAGGTACATCCATCTCATATAAGCGGTCCGCATAATTGTGTCTCTTTCACAAGATGAACGACAAGATGAACCATTATGTCAAAAACAAGGAGGAAAATACATTTCAAGCTCACAAAGTAACAACTATTTCTTTTTGTAATGTTGGTAAGATCTCGGATCGATCACCCATCGCAAATTGACTTGAAGAAAACACAATTTAGTTATTGCGCTTCTTACCTTTTCTCGCGTAATAGAACGATACCTATCGGTAGAAAATGTTCCATTATAACATGGCAATCATGCGCCTTTAAACTCTTTAACTTGAGGTCTTTCATAGAGACAAGTCTTCTAATATCCGATGAGTAGCCTTCTCGAACTTTAACTTCACCTTAAACTTACACAATATTTTTTCTCCTTTCTAGATAGAGTGTAAACAGCAGTGGTAGGTATGTCCGCCTTCCTTTCTTCACGGGTCCCAATTCAGTTCTTATTCCCATGTCTACCATGTCCTCCTTGCTTTAAGGCCATCCTTAGACTTCCCTTTATATTGAGTAACGCCAATAACATCACAAATACATTTTTTCAATATGCATCACATCAAGAAAATGTCTTACGACAAAGATTTCCAATATGGCAATTCAAAAAATCGACCTCTTCTTCCACCCACCGTGATAACTTTATGTGCAAAAGGCTTGCCAAACCGAATATTCACATCTTTCATCTTTTCAAAAATTTGATCACCGTCAATCCAGCGGAGCTCACGTTGTTCGGATTCCATTGAACGCGCTTTCTCCATCCACGATAATCGTGTTTAGAAGTTAAGAATCTACGATGACCGAGAAAGACATTCTTCTGACAAAGTTTCAATCGCATGGTATCGGTTCCGTCTTCACAAACAGGACACGCTTTTTCACCTTTAATGCTATACCCGGATAGATTTCGTATGTCGGAAAATCGTTAATTGTTCCAAACAACATCGCCTCAAGTTGAAACTTTCTTTCCTATAACCATCATAAACCTCCACACCGCTCTCCCACAAAATCTTCAAATCTTCGATTAATGGTTCCAGTATACGCCTATGTCATTTCCTCGTTGTTTAGGCCTAAATTAACATAGATAGCATCATGTACTTACGCTTCATACATAGCCATGGAGGTAGGTTATAAATCATAAGAATCACAGTGCCATGTGCTATGCGAGATACTTTGAATATCGTGTGGGTTCATTCCATCAAGACAATGCCAACCAAGGTTTCTTGCTTCTTTTCCAAATTCAGATAATCATTATCAATTTTCATCCACGTGGAGAATCACGGATGTCGAAATTTTCCATCAATAATTCTTTCATCCGAATTCCAAGTCAAGTGTCTTGAATCGATTTCACTACGATACATCCGCTAAATCTCGGATTATAGGAAAATACCATAAGACTTTTGCCGAGACAACTTTTTCTTATATCGAGGGCACCGCGATTTAGGACACTCATTTAACGATGCATACTGCTTTCAAACAAAACGCAATCTTTGGACACGCATGTATCTTATCATAGCTCATGCCAATAGAGTACAACATCTTTTGGCCTCATACGCTCGATTGGGAAGAACATTATCCTCCGTAGCATATCTTTCATAAGGGCTAATAACTCGTGAAACTTTTATCCGACCATCCATTGCCGCTTTTAAGTTGTACAACTTTAACACCGCATAATCTTGTGAATTTTGTACAACCATTATACAACGGTTTCTCTCGCATCGCTTACCAACCTCTCGAACATTTTGGGACAATCGTTAAGATCTTCTTCAAGCGCTCGCAATTTCTTCGACTCGATCATAATCGTATGTATCCGCAATCATCATTTGAAACATAGGTCCTCTTATCCTCCGATTCAACATTTGCTATTTTCTCACCATGCATATTCCAACATGTATAACTCCTATCAATTCCATACCGAATTAAATGCGATGCCAATCGAATCACCAACCCGGTTCCCATAATGAATACAAACCGGACATGTCATTCGATGGGTCTTTGGTGCAACAAAAACTTAACAAACTCGAAACACCATTCTCGTAGTCTTCGATAATCGATTGAATACATCCATGTCTTATCCATATCAACTAATTAGTGCACAAATAAGATAATCGCTTCTATCAAACGCAAAGTATACACGGAATGAATCCGTATCAAGAAAACGCAACATACGAAAGATAATTTAAGACAAATTCATCACAATATATACCAGTAATTTGAGGAAGAAAGTTACTCGATGTTTCAACTCTAAGAAACGCGGAGAATGAGCGTCGTACGTCGAACTAGGCCGGGAAACGCTGCAAATTCATAGAATGTTATTCAATATTTCGGATCCCAGTACACCATCATAGTTACAAAATGGAATGACAGAGAACAAAAAAACATAGCAAATTGATAACTAAGCCGTCTCTTAGGCATATATTTCGGATCCCAGTACACCATCATTTTGTTATTAATTAATTTAAAAGTCGCCAATTTTAGTAACTATGAGAAAAAATGGCTATATTGCAAAAAATATATATATATATACTATTTTAACATAAAGGTTCACAATAAATGTCACATATTTTCAATGTTTGGGAAAGCTATGACAATAATACAACACAAATATTAGAAATAGTGAATTCACAAAGTCAACATAAACCCACAAATATAATCCAAAACATAAACCATTTCAATGTTACCACCAAAATTATGTAGCATGCACCCGGAGAAATAAAACATACATCAACCCACAAATAAGAAACATATAAACAAAAAAAGTAGAAAAGGATAGTGTTAGATTTGTAAAAGCGAGAGAACAAAGGTTATATACATAATTCTATAAATACAAAGCATTACAAAAAAGGGAAATAACAATTATAACTAAAAGATATTTGAAATACAACACAAATATTAGAAATAGTGAATTCACAAAGTCAACATAAACCCACAAATATAATCCAAAACACCAACCATTTCAATGTTACCACCAAAATTATGTAGCATGCACCCGGAGAAATAAAACATACATCAACCCACAAATAAGAAACATATAAACAAAAAATAAGTAGAAAAAGGATAGTGTTAGATTTGTAAAAGCGAGAGAACAATGGTTATATACATAATTCTATAAATACAAAGCATTACAAAAAAGGGAAATAACAATTATAACTAAAAGATATTTGAAAAGATGCCATGTGTCATACCCCAAATTTTGACCTAATATACCACCTTACATTTGCATTGTTGCACAACTAATATAAACAAAGATTAATCTGTATAGCATTCATGTGTCAAAATTAGGGTTTCATCAGATTTTCATCTGATTCAAGAGCTAACCAATTAGGGTTTGAGATTTTATCACTCCATTTGATCTATCTTGATCAAAATCATCAGCTTTCAAATCCTCAGATATCCATTTTCTTCACTGATCAATCGAGGATCGACCAATTAGGGTTTTGGTCAAGCATAGGCATTCTCTGATTTTTTGAGCAGTAATTGACTTTTTTGGATAGAGATTGGTCATTATATCTTAGATATAACATCTTGACCTAATTTCTGGATTCAAAACATCACAGAGGTTCACAGAATTCATCAGTCAATTTCAGAAACGTCTGATGAAATTTCATCTGCACAGAAAAGTCAAACTTTGACTTTTGGTCAAATTTTTCAAAACAAAACTTTTTCCATCATCAAAATACTTCAAATGATCCATCATGATCATAAAAAATCAAAGAATTTGGAAAAGTCAACAAAAAGTCAAAAGTTTTCACACTTAGAAAAATTTCTAAGTGTTGAAATTTCTCATTTTTTTCAAACTTCAAGCCATTTTTTCACCTAGTTCCAATTGGAATTTGAAAAAACTCAAAACATGAAAGTTGTAGATCATGGAAAAATATTTCCAAAATGTCCAAGAACTCTCAAATCCATGAAGTCTAGCTACACTTTTGAATTTGAAATTTAGAGCTCCAAAATCCATAATTTTCAAGTACAAACTTGTAAAATTATAGGTCATTTTGTGTTTTTTCATTTAAACCACTTTCCACCTTGCCAAATTGAGTCATCAAACTGATAAACATCAGTGAGAAGTGATGATTGAAGATTGGATCAAGTTTGGATAAATATAGCACATGGTGAAAAAAGGAAGTTTCCTTTTTTGGTAAAAAACCATTCTTGCCCCTTAAGTTAACTTTGAATATCCAATTGGCTTGTACTCTTGCCTAACTTTGCAGAGCTTGTTTGCCTATAAATAGCTCACCATTTCAAGAGAAAGGAACACCAAAATCAATACACAAATTCATGCTTTTCTTCTTTTCTTGAAAATCAAGTATCATAGAGCAAAATTGCCAAACATAGCATTTTTGAAAATCCAATGGAAACATGATGAAAATTGGTGTCCAACATGTTCCATAATCATTAACAAACTTGTTCCAAACTTAAAATCAACCTGTACTAAGCTAAAAATCAGAAATCATTTTGCATTTTTTAAAACTTGTACAAACTGCCATAGCAATCGAAACTGGAGTTTGGTTTGATTCCTTGAAGTTTTGATCAATCATACACCTTCCATAAACATCATAGGAGTGATCCAAAACAAGAACAACAAACTGTAACACCATTAACCTCGATTTAGCTTCCATTTTTGAACTTTGCAGGTTGACTTGTGTAGCTCGATTCAAGCAAGTTCAGAGCAAGCAGGCTATCCATAGAGCATCCTTACATGTCGTTGGAGCTTAATCAATCAAGAAACAACAACTGGAAGTGCTCTAGAACAGAATTCGATCTCAACTTTTCCAGGTATGAACACGAGTTTGGTTCTCATGATTCTTTGAATCTTTGACAAAAACTCTTGGCCATTCTCTTCTCGCACTTAACACGATCCTTAACCCTCAATAAAATCAAACAATCATGAACAATACATCATTTAATTTGAAAATCAGCTTAGGGTTCTTCAAGTTTCGTAAATCAAAACATGATTAACTGAAAATAAATGAAATTAACATGCATATTCATATTCGTGGTGCAAAACCGATCAAGATTGATGTTTATTTCACTCAATTTGGTTGAGAAACGAAGATTTGAGCAAGGATTTAACAATCTGAAAATCAAACCACGAACCCGTAATCATGTTCTTGATGTTCTTCATTTTTCAAATATTCAAAATTTCCACTCTTATGTTAACACGTGTGTTAGTCCACTAAACAAAGAAACGCGTTTGGTCTAGTGGTTGTCTGCTTGCCTTTAAGTCATTCTTGCCACGTGCCCCACCTCATGGTCATGGGTTCAAACCCAAAGAAGACAAATTTTTTTACAAAACTTCCATATTTTCATGTTTTTTTATCAAACTTCAACAATTTTTTTAACCAATCAAAACTTCTCATTTTGAGATGATTTTTTGCACACTTGTCATTTAATATATATATTTTATGATTATGTCAAAAAAATCAAAAAATATTTTCATCTGATTAATTTTTAATCGAGCCGAAAATGATATTTTGAACACTTTTTCAAACCTCCTTAAAAGGTGAATTTTTCAAGTTTTCGACTTCCGATTTTTTTCAAAACTTCTCATAAATGAACTTAACATTTCAAAACATTTTCAAATCATTTTTCAACACATTTCATCAAACTTGCATCTTTTTACCATGATCAATCCGATTTAAAACGATAAAACAAATTTGTTCTTTCTCGAATTTCTCAATCGATCATGGGCCACCCTTATGGTGTAAGTCCCAATCCTTTATGTACATACTTAGTTTTACTTGTACATACTCAAATTATCATTGTTAATATTCAAACATAAACAAATTTCTTTCATTTGTTTTCATTCGTTTGTCTATACGTCAATCCATTGGCTCAAAGAAGCATTCTCCCGAGTATAATTTTTTTCAAACCAATGGGCCTCCATCACGTGTAAGTCCCATAACATTCTTTTATGTACATAATATTTTTGTACATATCAAATTTTTTCAAACACATACAAATTTTATCTCGTACATAACATGATATTTTTCAAAACCTTTTATCCGTATATAACATGTATACTTTTCTTTTGAAAATACTTTTACGTATAAACATTGATCAATCATTTCTATTTCATCTGTACATTTTACACTAAATACCATTGGTATTGAAAGGAGCATTATTCCCTCGTGAAACGCTTTCAAATCAATGGGTCTCCTTACTGTAAGTCCCAACCTCCTATGTACATCCATCTTTGTCTGTATATAAAACTCGCTCGTGTACATATTCATTTCCTTGTAGCTCAAACTTGTGAATAATCAAGTTACGCTGTTTTAAACGCTCATTTCACAAACACTTGTTTATATTTCATAAATCTGTAAATAAACATCATGCATTGTTTATATTTCCTTCATAAACTCCTCGTGAATACATATCACACACACACACTGCTTATACAACCGCCTAATAAATAATATAACAATTAGACTAATCAATAGGTTCACAAGATAGCCTTCGTTGGCTTCATACAAGACAATTCATCATCAAGATGAGTTAGCCTCTTGGCTTCATACAAGACAACTCATCACCAGCTTGAGTTTAGCCTCCGCTTGGCTTCATACAAGATAACTTATCCCTAGCATGGGTTAGCTTTCTTGGCTTTGTACAAAGAAACTCTCCCAGAGTTAGCCTCCGCTTAGGCTTCAGATAAGACAACACTCCTGCTGAGTCACCTCCCTTGGGCTTCGCTCAAAAGAACTCCTCATTGAGTTTAGCCTTCGGGCATCATACAATGAAAGAGACAGAAATCTCTTAACAGCCTCCTATTGGGCTTCCAATACAAAGAATCACCCGCTTAAGATAGAACCCGAAGGATGGTTTCGTGAAATCACTTTCAAATTCCCCAATGAGTAAAATTTCCTGAAATTGCTCTTATTCAAAAGGATGATTTCTCGGTGAAACCTTTCAAGCCAAAGACATCCATACCCTATAGCTTCCTCTCGAGCTTCATACAAGGACCCTCGATGACCTCGATGACCTCGATGCCCCTCCTCACAATAATAAGGACCCACGGGCTTCTTAAAAGCATCCCTTTAATCCAATCAATTTCTCCTAAGAGATTTAGACATTTATCATCTCTATGGAAGAAGTATCTCATCCATTACATCACATACAAAAAACTTTTCAAAACTTTTCAAACTTTTCAAACTATTTTCAAACAAAAATCTCTTAATTGTAAGTGGTAACGCTTGTACACTCAAGCAAAACACCCAATACTTACAGCTAAAAGATTCAATCATCTTTTCAAACATCTTTCTTAAACATGTAAGTGGTAACGCTTGTACACTCAAGCAAAACACCTAATACTTACGATTAAAGATTTTAATCAATCAAACTTTTCAAAATGTATGTGATGAAATAGATTAGATACATTTTCATTAAGATGACATTTGTCTGTCTCTTACTAACATCCCGCTGCTTTCCACTAGCATAAGTGGGAACTACGATTGCTCGACTTTCTCAACATCCTTTGAGAATACGAGGCACAAGGTCTCATCCTTGCCGAGCAAATTTCTATCTCCCTCGCACTAAACAAACCATAGAACCTTGTAGATCCGAGCTACAAATGCTCGATTCCCACTAGGATATGTATGCAAGATCCATGATCTTGCGAGCACAATAATAACAAAACCTAGAATCCTACATAATCTATCGCTTTTAAAATCCCAAAGGAGAAACTTTCCCAATCATAGAAATAGCAATTAAAACACACAACATATCAAACATATTCATATATAAAGTCAGATAACTACATATATTTAGGGTGCTCCATCTATTCCCTTTATATACCAATCCCCTTACTCGTAATCTCCCAATGCGTTATGTCTAGTTTGCGCTAGTCACACGCATACCAATATCAATTGAGGGTATTTCACTTTCCCTTTTCATAATCATTAAATCATCTTTCTTGTGTTGAAAATAATAAAGCTTGATGCTCATGCATCTTTATAAACAAATCAAAAGATTTAAATCGCTATGCACGTAAGATCCGAACTCACGTCAGATCCTCAGGCCACCTTTAACGCGACAGAAAAATGGCGACTGGGAGTACGAAATCTTGATTTTCAAAAAAGAAAACGCTACTCGCCCGAGAGCACCAAGCTTTTTTGTTTTCAAAAGAAAAGAAAGGGATAAGCTTTTCATATTATGCATATGTCTGTTTTTTATTGTTGTTTCATGATTTCACTTGATGGAAAGAAATCCTAACCCGGATTTAAGAAACATTTTAAGATCTAGGTGGAGATATTAATACGTGAGCAGCTCAATGCTTTCGGGTTAATATTTCCGGCAGTGGAGGTTGTCTTGAGGGTATTGTGTTTAGCAAGTAATTGCGAAAATGTATTTTTGAGGGAACTTAAGAAGTCGAGTGGATCAGAACACATAAACCATCCCGCCATTAGGATGTAAAGTAGATTATTCGGTGTAAGCCTAGAGTAATTGTCATGCGATACTACGATCAAAGTAGTTTCTCTTGAAAATATTATTGGACCATCGAGTATTCAACAAATCCAATAATGTTTTGAAGGGGAGTGTTGAGCTCAGATATCGTGAGAACCCGATTCACGTATGAATAAGCCCTTAGAACTTAACCGCTGATTCTTATCGTTGGCTTCATGCTCGTGACTTCAACGCTTGCCCGTGTGTATAACTACTAACCATGTTTGTCGATTCATGCATTCATTCATTCATTCAAAACAAAAAAATTTCTTCTCCATTTCCAAAGAATTTAGAGATTTTTCTTTGTAAAATATTTTAGGTTAGAGTGATGGACGCCGAGGAAGATTCACCAAAAGATACAGCTTTAGAATTTCGATGTAGGAAAGTTGAAAGAGTTAGCATCCTTGGTAGAAGATCCTCTGATTTCGTAAAACGCTATGGAACTCTTTTAACTCTTCGAACGCTAACGTCGATGAAGGACTTCAAAACCTTCGCTCAATTCTACGATCCACCTATCGCTTTCACTTCCCCGATTATCATTGATGCCTACTTTGGAAGAGTATGCGATATCCTAGGAATCTCAAGATCGGACAAAGTGCCTTTCAATGGTTGGAAGCCATTCCTAAGTCACAAGTCATTGCAACAATGACTCATTTAAAGAAATCGAGATAGACAAAACCTAACTACCAGAGGAAAACTCTTAGGACTAACTTCAAAGTTCCTAATGGAGAAGGCTCTCAAATTCTCCGTCGGTAGTATGGTAGCCTTTGAAGCTATTTTAGCTTTACTCCTCTATGGATTGGTGCAACGTCCCAAATTTCGTTGATATCAACGCCATAAGGATCTTTCGATTGGAAATCCTGCTCCCACTTGGTGATACTTACGCCTCTATTCATCATAGGAATCGCAAGGAGACGGAACTATCGGTGTTGTGTACTGCTTTTCAAATGGATTGTCTCACACCGCCTAAATCTCCTATCTTCCGAAAACAAAGACGAGTGGCATTGGTCCGTAAGACTCATGTCTCTTACAAACGATTTATATCCATTGGTATACCTTGGCAAACAATGAGATGGAAATCATTGAGAGTCGTGGAGAATTTGCCAACGCACTTCTCATTGGTACGAAAGGAGGAATCAACTACAACCCATTCCTAGCAAAACGTCACTGGATACGAAATTTAGTAAACCTCCGCTTTACAAGAGAAAGCTACTTCTATCATGAAGGAGAGGATTCTCAAGGATCAAGGCTAGGATGATCAAAGCTTGGCATCACATCCGAAAGAAAGGAAAAGGAAAGGCAAAGAATTGTGTAGCCATGGAAACCTACACTCTTGGATAAAGAAAAGAGCAAAGGAATTCAATGCCTTACGCTTATGAGGATCCCATGTTCTACCGCTCAAATCAACAAATTTTCCCGCTGAAGTCGTGGAGAATACCAAGAAGCCTTGACCAAGATAAGGTTTGAGAAAGAAGCTTTGGAAAGCAAATTCCTTAAGACTAACCTTGAGAATAAGAAGCTCAAGAAGCAAGTCAAAGATCATGAAAAGACGCTACTTACCGTGGATGAATGGCTCATGGAGAAAGATGAGAAGATTCGCCGTAAGGATAACGCCATCCGTAAATACGCCAAAGAAAGGAAAAGAAAGCTTGAGGAAATGACAATCAGCAAGCCCACTCCCAACGAGTGGAAAAGAGTCATTAGCAAGCTAAAAGTCGAGAAAGCCAAACTAAAAGCTCACTATGGAAGGAAACTCGTCAAGTCGATCAAGTTTTGATCGCCATCCGACGAAGATGTTTAATTAGTTTAATTTAGTTTGTTAATTTTATCATTTATTGTATCATTTGTGTGAGCAATGCTCCAAAAAAACAATTGTTGTAATCTTCCTTCATTAATCAATAAAATTTGTGTTTTCCATCCAAATATTTGCCGAAATATCTCGCTTAGCGAAATTTTGGAAATTTTCTTTTCTTTACAATCATATTCATGCATCATACTTTGCATTTAAGTCTATCATCTAGAGTCTAATCATTCACGCTTTGAACCATCACTTTTCCGATAGAAAATTGTCAAGTCGTCGCCTTAGAGTTTCTCGATCGCGTCCGCACCAACCTCGAACGCATTTATACCGAGCAAAAAGAAGAAAAGTAATGGAGAATTTTGAGCAAGAAAATGTTGAACTCCGTAGTACGGTAACTACGCTACAAGAAGAAGTGGAAAGACTCACATCTTTGGTCAACTACACAACAAGAAAGTCAAGATCGAAAGCAAATATAACCAAATAGCAACTTCAGAGGATACTACTACCTCAGCCAACACAAGAGTTCACCTTTCAAAGATGCCGTAGGGCTATCCATGGGAATGCCTTTAACTTCGCATTGGAGTTCGCCAACCGACTTCTCAAACAACCTCGCTTGAAATACCTACTTTGCAGAAAACGCTACGCTCACTCCACAACGTGGAATAACTTTTCCACAAGTAACAATGTCGGTTTCTCAACCGATCATGTTGAACTCACCAGAGTGCACACTACCACCGACAAAGAAGTTCATCACACTCCGTGAAATAGCACGAACGCCGTGGTTCAATGGAAAATCTCCAGAACAACTCCTCAAAATGCAGCTTGAGATAAAACGATTCAAGGGAAAGAATTGTTTGGGAAAAGCGCCAGATCTCTCGCTTAGTCCTCGTGTGAAAATATCACAAATTCAAAATCCTGATTTTGAAAAGTACAAAGGAATTCTTGTCCTCGAGTCATCTTACAATGTATGCTAGGAAAATGTCTACGACAATGAGGATCATCACCGTTAATTCATTACTTCCGTGATAGTCTCACCGTGCCGCATCAAGTGGTACATGGGTTTAGACAAAGACGAATATCCAAACATTCAACGACTTAGGTAAAGCCTTCCCAAAGAATACAAATTCAACTTGATATGGCTCGATAGGATCAACTCCGCTCCATGTCTCAAAAGGAAAGAGAGACATTCAAGGAATATGCGCAACGATGGAGGGAAATTGCGCCCAAGTCAACCCGCCTTGAAGAGAAAGAGATGACTAAGGTATTCTTGAATACTCTAAGCTCATTCTACTATGAGCGAATGATCGCTAGCGCCCCGAGACTTCAACGAAATGGTAAGCATGGAATGCGACTAGAAGAAGGGGTTCGGACAGACGCCTAACCAAGGAAGTAGGATCTTCTAGTAATACCAAGAAAGTTGGAACCAGCTTCCCAAGGAAAAAGAACATGACGTAGGAATGGTATCCCGAGGAAACCACGCAAGAATGTCATTCAACAACGATGTAGCCGCCATAGCACCCACCGTCAACACAACTCCGTGAATTGCTCCGCATTTCAACAAAGTCAACAAACTCAACAAATTTCGACAATGTGCTCCAGCTTCACAACCAAAACCGTGACGCCCGGTCACCAATTCACCCAATTCCCATGACGCATACGTAACTTTACCCTGCTACCGATAGAAAGGAATCTAATACGCATAAGGTTACCACCTCCGTCCCGAAAACTACCATGGTGGTACAAAGTCGACGTCTTGCCCTTTTCACCAAGGGGCACCGTGTCATGACCTTGAGCATTGCATAGCATCAAGGCGTAAGTACGTAGATTAGTAAAGGCTAATCTTTTTCCTTCGTAAACACAAGTCCGAATGTGCAAGCCAATCCACTTCCCACCATAGTGGACACTCAATGAATCTAATGCTAAGGAATACGACATGTACCTTGTCACGTATGTAAACTTAGTCAAAGGAAACTTGGTGCATCTTCATGAAGCATACAAGACCATGAGCACCTTCACTAAGCATGATTATGCAGCTTGCTATATCTCGCTCCAAGAATATCCATGGATGTCCCACCATAAGAGCAGTATATTCAACATTTGTTAGACATTGGTGATTTACAAATCTACGTAAACCGAGATGACCATGACGTAAATACAATAGGGCATTTTCCGCATGAGCTTTTAGTCTCGTATATCAACTCGAAAATCCCAAGTAAACGCTAGGATCCCTTGTTTCAACATACCCGAGCATGTGGAGATCGCATGCTGGTTCCAACATTCCAACATCTCCTTTGGTGATTTGCACACATTCCTTACCAAGACAATGCAACCTTGATAGAGGATGGAAAGAGAAACCCATGCCTACACTTCCAGCCTAATGTCAATATAATAAATCGGACGAGTAACGCCAAGTGGACGAGTTCATACCCAGCACCACCAAAACCACCTGCACCTTGTTAAACAAAACCAAGTTAGCATATCTCCGAGAATCTCGCAACGATTCCCATTGTTAACCAAGTACAAACATTGGTTCTACTGATGGAACCAACATCAACTCGACTTTGACGAGATAATCGAAACTAATCAAGAAGAGCGAATATCGAGTAGACCAATTGATGCACTCTTCAAAAATTTCAATACTGCCTTTACTCCTTAACTCAAGCTCATCGAGAAGCTTTGATGAGAGTACTAGACTGTGCTTATGTGGATCACGATGTGAATACGCACCAATTTGGAGGATCGCTCCAACATAACACCGCAATAACTGAGTTTTAGTGACGAAGAACTTCGAAGAAGGGAAAATCATAACTTGGCCTTGCACATCTCGATGATTTTCCAATGATTCCCTATCCAATGTATTGTGGATACAGTTCATCTTTAAATGTAATGCCAAAACGACGCGCTGCTTAGCTTACAAAGGAACGCCAATGAAGTTCAACGACATCATAGTAAGAGCTTCGATGGATCGAGAAAGTCGCTTATTGGGGAAGTTGATCTCCCAATGACAATTGGCCCTCACACTTTCAAAATTACGCTCCAAGTCATGGATGTACCAATAGATTGCTTGCTAGGAAGACCTTGATCCACGATGTAGGGCGAATTTCTACTCCATCGAAATTAAAATTCACAAGAAATGGAAAGTTGGTGACCATCACGGTGAACAAGCTTTACTTGTAAGTCATCTATCCAGCCCTTCATCATCTTAATGACATTGAAGTGCCGATCTCCCAGAAAATCCTAGAAGATGAATCTACTAAAATAGATCATCTATCTCTTCGTATAAAGAAGCGCACAAATGGTGAAAGATGGCAATACTGAGGATGGGGACAAGTTATCAAACCCGCAAGAATGAAATGAAACTGACTCGGTTCACACCCGTATTCTACAAAAACAAGAGAAAGATGAAGCACTTCCGATCAAGGAAGTATTTCACAAGGAGGTTTCTTAAACCCTCTCGCAAGAGGTTAATGTTGTAACCATTGAAGAGGATGAAGATGATCCATCCGAATCAAGAATGGAGCACTTATTTGAATAGTCCCGAATATGTGTCTCAAGAGGAATCATATGCACCGATCGATCAATTCAAAGACATGTCCTCAAAGAACATGAAAATCCACCATCCTTCGAATTTGGGATACCTTGGGAGAACCAAGTGGCAAATACGACTACATGGTGAAATACTCCGCCGTAAAGCTCGAAAATTGGATTGAAGATATCCAACCCACAGGATGGGGTGATGACTTTGACTACCCTAGTCAATCGTAAGAGGAATACTGCCTTCTCAAACTAATCAACAGATCGAGGTCCCAAATGAAGATCTCTATTTCAACACGTCTCAGATTTCACCAAGCCGATCCTCGTTACCACTACATCAACATGATCATCAAGATCAAGAGTATGATTCAGATACGATGCGGAAAGTGTCGCCGACAACGAGTCTTCACCCAAGACCGGAAGGAACATCCCAAGATTCAACACAAAGATCAACAGAAGTACAAAGGCTATCTCTCATACTTCCCGATCTGTTAATCAAGAAGATCGCTTAGCAGACCAAAGGCAAAGGCCATCGCTCGTAGTCCTCAAAGCCTCGCTCACCAAAGAATCAAAGTTTACTCAAGGGTTAAACCAAGCGGAAAATTACCCGAGTACCTCGACTTCCAAGGAGTTCGTCACTATTGGAAACCGAAGTTAGGACTAATGTTCATAGCTCTAAGTAGTTTATCTTTGCTTTTTGTTTTGAACTCGCTCGCCCAAAGCGAAGAGATGTTTTATAGGGTTTAGCTTTTAAATAATTTCTTTGTCTTGCCCAAGACAAATGAGTTTGTATTTTAGGGCCCTGCTCATATTGTGAAACATAAATAAAATGCGTTGTTTTGTTTCCACTGTTTATTTTCATTTTTACCCTTTTCTGGAAATGATAATCCTAAAAAACACAAAAAAAAATCTTCAAAAAAAAAATCATAATGAAAAATTAATCTGCAACACTTTCACATTAACTTTCAAAAAAAAAATGATGATAAAAACTTTTTTTTTTTAATCAAACATAAATCAAAAATGCAGATTAAACAAATGGACAAACCCATTGAAAGCAAGAACTCCACGCCTCTCTCAACTTTGAAATCCTCAAGTCGCCAAGAAGAAGTTGAAGAAGAGATCCTGATGAAATTTCTAGATCGCTAAAGCACGAGGAAAGGATCATTCAGCCTCACAAAGAACCTCTAGAAGCAATCAACTTGGGTTCCGAGGAAGACGCAAAGAAGTAAATATCGGAGCTTCACTCAACAAAGAAGTGTCAAAGGCAAACCGATAAGTCTTCTCAAAGAATACGTTGATGTGTTTGCTTGGTCCTACCAGACATGCCGGGTTTGATACCAAAGATAGTAGAGCATCACTTGCCGTTAAAACCGTAATGTCCGCCAGCACAAAATCGAGGAGAGTTCATCCCGAAATGGTCGAGAAAATTAAAAGGAAGTTCAAAACAAATGACGCGGTTTTCTTGTCACTTAAGTATCCTCAATGGCTAGCCAACATAGTACCTGATCCAAGAAAGATGGAAAGGTCGAATGTGTGTTGACTAATGAGATCCGAACAAAGCTAGTCCAAAAGACGATTTCCCACTTCCGCATATCGACATGCTAGTGGATAGTACCGCCAAATTCAACGCCTTTTCCTTCATGGATGGTTTCTCCGTTATAATCGATCGTAATGGCTCCCAAGACATGGAGAAGACATCTTCATCACGCCATGGGGCACTTTTGCTACAAGGTAATGCCATTCGATTAAAGAATGCAAAGCAACTTACTAGAGGGCAATGACTACTCTCTTCATGATATGATGCACAAAGAGATCGAGGTCTACGTGGACGACATGATAGCAAAGTCCCTAATCAAGAGGAACATATAGACTATCTCTTAAAGTTGTTTCAACGACTAAGGAAGTTTCATCACCAATCCTAACAAATGTACCTTTGGGTAAGATCAGAAAACTCCTAGGTTTCATCGTCACAAAGAGGAATTGAAGACCGACAAAGTCAAGGCTATTCAGAAATGCCTACACCACATACGGAAAAGCAAGTAAGAGGATTTCTTGACGGTTGAATTATATCTCCATTTATCTCGATGACCACCGGGCCGATATTCAAGCTTCTCCGCAAAGATCAAAAGGTAGTGTGATGTAAGATTGCCAAAGAGCATTCGACAAGATCAAAGAATACCGCCGAACCACCAATACCGATCCTCCAAAGGAAGGAAGACCATTGATCATATACCCACTGCATTAGAAGAATCCATGGCCGCGATTGGACAACAAGACGAAACCGTAAGAAGGAGCATGCCATCTACTACCCGAGTAAGAAATTCACAGATCGTGAAACTCATACTCCATGCTCGAGAAAACATGTGCGCTTTGGTATGGGCTTCAAAACGCCTTCGCCAATACATGATCAATCACACGACTTGGTTAATATCCAAAATGGATCCTATCAAGCACGATTTGAGAAGCCCGCCTTAACCGGAGAATCGCCGATGGCAAATGCTACTATCCGAATATGACATCCAATACCGCTACCGTAAAACGGTTAAAGGAAGCATTCTCGCCGATCACTTGGCTTATCACCGCTCAATGAATCCCAATCTCTCAAATATGACTTCCGCACGAGGATGTTATGTACTTGAAGATGAAAGATTGTGACGAACCGCTACATCGAGAAGGACCGATCCGTAATCCGATGGGGCCTAGTCTTCGATGGAGCAGTAAATGTTTTTGGCAATGGAATTGGGCACCATCATTACTCCCGAGGGTTCTCATATCCTGCTTTCCGCCAGATTGCTATTTGATTGCACCAACAACATAGCGTAATATGAAGCATGCATCATGGGTATCAAGAAGCTATCGACTGAGGATCAAGATCCTGATATATATGGAGACTCACCTTGTGATCAATCAAATCAAAGACAAGTATGAAACCCATCATTTTGGTCTAATTCCTTACAGTAGATTATGCGAGACTTGTTGACTCTTCAACAAAGTTGAACCGCATCATATCCCTCGAGATCAAAATCGGATGGTAGACCTTGGCTACTCTATCTTCCCTATTCAAAGTCAATGATTGGAATGATATGCCTAGAATTCGTGATCGACGCCTTGAAAGACCGCATATGTGTTTGCAATGTATAGCCGACGATAAGCCGTGGTTCCACGACATCAAACGCTTCCTTCAAACACGAGAGTACCCACTGTGGCATCGTACAAGGATAAGAAAACTCTAAGGAGGCTTTCTAGGAATTTCTTCCCAATGAGGATGCTATACAAAAGAAACTTCAACATGGTTCTCGCTTCGACGCCGACAAGAAGCGTACACAATCATCCATGAAGTGCATGAAGGGTCCTTCGAACCCATTCAAATGGGCATGCAATGTCCGTAAAGATCTTAAGAGCAGGATACTATTGATAACGATGGAATCTGATTGTCGCAAACACGCAAAAGATGTCACAAGTGCCGATCTACGCAGATAAGATCCATGTGCCACCGACTCTACTCAACGCTCTCTTCTCCGTGGCCTTCTCCATGGGGCATCGACATGATTGGAATGATTGAACCAAAAGCGCCCAACGGACATCGCTCATTCTAGTGGCTATTGATTACTTCACCAAATGGGTCAAGCAAGATCTCACGCCAACGCCACAAGACAAGTGGTTGTGAGGTTCATCAAGAACAACCTCATTTGCCGATATGGAATTCCAAGCAAGATCATTATCGACAATGGATCTAACTTGAACAACAAAATGATGAAAGAACTGTGAGGAATTCAAGATCGAGCATCATAACTCATCTCCTTACCGCCAAAGATGAACGGCTGCTGAAGCCGCCAACAAGAACATCAAAAGATCATCCAAAATGGTCATCACTTACAAAGACCGCACGAATGTCGCCATTTGCTCGCATGGGTATCGTGACCAAGACGCACTTCAACAGGGCAACTCCTTTTCTCTAGTATACGGCATGGAAGCAAAGGTTCTCGAGAAGTTGAGATCCCGCCAATGAGAGTTCTCATGGAAACTAAGTTATCCGAGGCCGAATGGTGTCAAAGCAGATACGACCAATTGAACTTAATGAAGAAAAGCGCCCGACCGCCTCCGTGTCACGGACAACTTTATCAAAGAAGAATGAAGAAAGCTTTCACAAAAAGGTCCGACTCGTGAATTCGAGAAGGCGACTGCTTAAAAAGATTCTCGCTTTTCAAACAGATTCTAGGGCAAATGGACTCCTAATTACGAAGGCCCATACATCGTCAAAAGAAGTTTCTCCTGGCGGTGCTATGACTCACAACCATGGACGGCGATGAACTCCCAGATCCCGTGAATGCCGACGCACCAAAAAATACTTTGTCTAAAAAACAAAAGAACATTTCGTAAGTCGAAACCCGAAAAGGGCGGCTTAGGCAAAATGAGCGCCCGGTGGATTGAAAAACCGAAAAGGCGATCCAGCAAAAATTAGAGACAATAAATGTAAATTATCCGATAGATCGAAACCCGAAAAGGCGATCTAGGCAAAACAAGGATACAAAATGACAAAGTAATGCAGTCACCATTTTGTCCACATGAAGAATTTTCCATCAACGGATCTTCAATCAACTTTTCTAAAGCAACAAGCACAATGGAATTCAAAGTTGTTAGGATGGTAGTTATTTGCTTTCAATGTAGCCTTTTCCTAATAAATTATCATTTCCAACTTTGTAAATAGTTCATGGAATCACGCTTTATCGATTACCATTCTATTCAATAAATTTGAGCCTTGTGCCTTTTGTTTGCAATTCCTACTTTATTCGCTTTGCAAAATAACGCTTTTATTGTGAAAATCACTTTTGAAACTAAAATGTTTTAAATGAATTTTACTTCAAAATTTTGAAACAAAAGCAAAATTCTCCTTTGAAACTATGAACACGGAAATAACTTCAACTTCTCCAAGAGTGTTTCGATCCCTTGAGTCGCCAATCACATGCTAGCCTTCTCCTCATCGAATCATCAAAGGACGGTATTCTTATCCAAAAAGAATCCCCAAGTTGCCAATGAAATACCTTTCTCGAAAGTGTAAACCATGCAACTCAAATTCTTCATTAGTGAATATCCGCACCATTGTCGCAATTTTCACCAAGTATTTGTTCGAATCGTGACGCATCCTTTTCAAATATCCCTTTAAGTGTTTTTGTCAAGTATTGTTAGCATGCATATAACATTCATGACATTCATACATAATAGCATCATTCATTGCATTTTTGCATCTCTCAAAATGTTTGCTTCCAAATCATCGGTTATATATATACTCATACGAGTATATCATATCCCCAAGAATATCTCCAAATGTAAAAGATACTTTTTCTTTGTTTCAACGGAGTATTCCCAAATGTAAAGGATATGTCTTCCTTTTCCCGCAAAGTCCCCAAACAGAGAAATGCATTTTCTTCTCTATCACATTCCCCACCGAGATGATCTCTCATCAGAACAATGTCTTGTTAACTTTTTTTTCAGCTCATTCCGGATAGAACACGTCTGTTACTCACAAAGTCGAGTACACAAAGAACCTACTTCAAAGATTTACCTTGTTATAGTTATCACTACCGATAATTGGTAACATCTTCAAAACCCATTACCATACTATATCACAAGGTCGATAATTGGTAATATCATTTCCACTTACCTTAAACATTGTCACAAAGTCGATAAGGTAATCTTTTGTTTCCAAAACGAAATGATATTCACATTCTCTCGTGAATCATTCTTTCCCAAATAAACATATTGTTTGTTTCCAACAGATAGGATTCTTTTCTCAAACAGATCGAGTCATCCTCATAAAATTTTTCCCATCATGTCATTTCTTTGACATCCTTTAAAACTTTTTAATCATTTTGCATCATCCGTCTTTTGGTATCTTAGGTCCAAATTTTACAGATTTCGATATTTAAGTCTCTTTACACCTATCAAAACAAAGATATTCATCTTCATCTTCAGTGTTAAAGAAACTTAAATAGGGCATTGTTATACCCCAAATTTTGACCTAATATACCACCTTACATTTGCATTGTTGCACAACCACAGCTCAAACAAAGATTAATCGGTATAGCATTCATGTCAAAATTAGGGTTTCACTGATTTTCATCCGATTCAAGAGCTAACCAATTAGGGTTTGAGATTTTCTCACCCATTTGATCTATCTTGATCAAATCATCGCCTTCAAATCCTCGATATCCATTTTCATCATCGATCGAGGATCGACCAATTAGGTTTTGGTTTGCATAGGCATTCTCTCGATTTTTGAGCAAGAATTGACTTTTTGGATAGAGATTGGTCATTATATCTTAGATATAACATCTTGACCTAATTTCGATTCAAAACATCACAGAGGTTCACGTAATTCATCACCAATTTCGTAAACGCTCGATGAAATTTCATCTCACAAAAAGTCAAACTTTGACTTTTGGTCAAATTTTTCAAAACAAAACTTTTTCCATCATCAAAATACTTCAAATGATCCATCATGATCATAAAAATCAAAGAATTTGGAAAAGTCAACAAAAGTCAAAGTTTTCACACTTAGAAAAATTTCTAAGTGTTGAAATTTCATTTTTTCAAACTTCAAGCCATTTTTTCACCTAGTTCCAATTGGAATTTGAAAAACTCAAAACATGAAAGTTGTAGATCATGGAAAATCTTTCCAAATGTCCAAGAACTCTCAAATCCATGAAGTCTAGCTACACTTTTGAATTTGAAATTTAGAGCTCAAAATCCATAATTTTCAAGTACAAACTTGTAAAATTATAGGTCATTTTGTGTTTTTTCATTTAAACCACTTGCCACCTTGCCAAATTGAGTCATCAAACTGATAAACATCAGTGAGAAGTGATGATTGAAGATTGGATCAAGTTTGATAAATATAGCACATGGTGAAAAAGGAAGTTTCCTTTTGGTAAAAACCATTCTTGCCCTTAAGTTAACTTTGAATATCCAATTGGCTTGTACTTGCCTAACTTTGCAGAGCTTGTTTGCCTATAAATAGCTCACCATTTCAAGAGAAAGGAACACCAAAATCAATACACAAATTCATGCTTTCTTTTCTTGAAAATCAAGTATCATAGAGCAAAATTGCCAAACATAGCATTTTGAAAATCCAATGGAAACATGATGAAAATTGGTGTCCAACATGTTCCATAATCATTAACAAACTTGTTCCAAACTTAAAATCAACTGTACTAAGCTAAAATCGAAATCATTTTGCATTTTTAAACTTGTAAAACCGCCATAGCAATCGAAACTGAGTTTGGTTTGATTCCTGAAGTTTTGATCAATCATACACCTTCCATAAACATCATAGGAGTGATCCAAAACAAGAACAACAAAAAGTAACACCATTAACCTCGATTTCAGCCATTTTTGAACTTTGTGTTGACTTGTGTAGCTCGATTCAAGCAAGTTCAGCAAGTGTGCTATCCATAGAGCATCCTTACATGCCGTTGAGCTTAATCAATCAAGAAACAACAACGGAAGTGCTCAGAATGTAATTCGATCTCAACTTTTCCAGTATGAACACGAGTTTGGTTCTCATGATTCTTTGAATCTTTGACAAAAACTCTTGGCCATTCTCTTTCTCGCACTTAACACGATCCTTAACCCTCAATAAAATCAAACAATCATGAACAATACATCATTTAATTTGAAAATCAGCTTAGGGTTCTTCAAGTTTCGTAAATCAAAACATGATTAATCAAAATAAATGAAATTAACATGCATATTCATATTCGTGGTGCAAAACCGATCAAGATTGATGTTTATTTCACTCAATTTGGTTGAGAAACGAAGATTTGAGCAAGGATTTAACAACTGAAAATCAAACCACAAACCGTAATCAAGGTTTTGATGTTCTTCATTTTCAAATATTCAAATTTCCACTTATGTTAACACGTGTGTTTAATCCACTAAACAAAGAAACGCTTGGTCTAGTGGTTGTTGCTTGTTTTAAGTCATTCCACGTGTCCCACTCATGGTCATGGGTTCAAACCAAAGAAGACAAATTTTTACAAAACTTCCATATTTTCATGTTTTTTTATCAAACTTCAACAATTTTTTTAACCAATCAAAACTTCTCATTTTGAGATGATTTTTTGCACACTTGTCATTTAATATATATATTTTATGATTATGTCAAAAAAAATCCAAAAATATTTTATCTCGATTATTTTTAATCGAAAAACGATGTTTTGAACACTTTTCAAACCTCCTTAAAAGGTGAATTTTTCAAGTTTTCGACTTCCGATTTTTTTCAAAACTTCTCATAAATGAACTTAACATTTCAAAACATTTTCAAATCATTTTTCAACACATTTCATCAAACTTGCATCTTTTTACCATGATCAATCCGATTTAAAACGATAAAACAAATTCGTTCTTTCTCGAATTTCTCAATCGATCATGGGCCACCCTTATGGTGTAAGTCCCAATCCTTTATGTACATACTTAGTTTTACTTGTACATACTCAAATTATCATTGTTAATATTCAAACGTAAACAAATTTCTTTCATTTGTTTTCATTCGTTTGTCTATACCGAATCCATTGGTTCTAAAGAAGCATTCTCCGAGTAAATTTTTTAAACCAATGGGCCTCCATCACGTGTAAGTCCCATAACATTCTTTTATGTACATAATATTTCCTTGTACATATCAAATTTTTCAAACACATACAAATTTTTATCTCGTACATAACATGTATACTTTTTCAAAACCTTTATCCGTATATAATATGTATACTCTTTCTTTGAAAATACTTTTACGTATAAACATTGATCAATCATTTCGCTTCATCCGTACATTTTACACTAAATACCATTGGTATTGAAAGGAGCATTATTCCCCGTGCTTTCAAATCAATGGGCCTCCTTACGTGTAAGTCCCAACCTCCTATGTACATCCATCTTTGTTTGTACATAAAAACTCGCTCGTACATATTCATTTCCTTGTATACGCTCAAACTTGTGAATAATCAAGTTACGCTGCTTTAAACGCTCGTTCACAAACACTTGTTTATATTTCATAAATCGTAAATAAACATCATGCATTGTTTATATTTCCTTCATAAACTCCTCGTGAATACATATCACACACACACACACTGCTTATACAACTGCCTAATAAATAACATAACAATTAGACTAATCAATAGGTTCCCCAAGATAGCCTCCGCTGGGCTTCATACAAGACAATTCATCATCAAGATGAGTTAGCCTCCGCTTGCTTCATACAAGACAACTCATCACCAGTTGAGTTTAAACTCGCTGGCTTCATACAAGATAACTTATCCCCAACATGGGTCACCTTCTTGGCTTTGTACAAAGAAACTCTCCCACAGAGTTAGCCCGCTAGGCTTCAGATAAGACACACTTCGCTGAGTCACCTCTGGGCTTCGCTCAAAAGAACTCCTCATTGAGTTTAGCCTTCTTGGGCATCATACAATGAAAGAGACAGAAATCTCTTAACAGCCTCCTATTGGGCTTCCAATACAAAGAATCACCCGCTTAAGATAGAACCTCGAAGGATGGTTTCCTGAAATCACTTTCAAATTCCCAATGAGTAAAATTTTGAAATTGCTCTTATTCGTAAAAGGATGATTTCTGAAATCCTTTCAAGCCAAAGACACCATACCCTATAGCTTCCTCTTGAGCTTCATACAAGGACCTCGATGACCTCGATGACCTCAATGCCTCCTGGGCTAATAATATAAGGACCCACGGGCTTAAAAGCATCCCTTTAATCCAATCAATTTCTCCTAAGAGATTTAGACATTTATCATCTCTATGGAAGAAGTATCTCATCCATTACATCACATACAACAAAACTTTTCAAAACTTTTCAAAACTTTTCAAACTATTTTCAAACAAAACATCTCTTAATTGTAAGTGGTAACGCTTGTACACTCAAGCAAAACACCCAATACTTACGCTTAAAAGATTCAATCATCTTTTTCAAACATCTTTCTTAAACATGTAAGTGGTAACGCTTGTACACTCAAGCAAAACACCTAATACTTACGATTTAAAGATTTTAATCAATCAAACTTTTCAAAATGTATGTGATGAAATAGATTAGATACATTTTTCATTAAGATGACATTTGTCTGTCTCTTACTAACATCCCGCTGCTTTCCACTAGCATAAGTGGGAACTACGATTGCTCGACTTTCTCAACATCCTTTGAGAATACGAGGCACAAGGTCTCATCCTTGCCGAGCAAATTTCTATCTCCTCGCACCAAACAAACCATAGAACCTTGTAGATCCGAGCTACAAATGCCTCGATTCCCACTAGGATATGTATGCAGAGGATCCATGATCTTTGCGAGCACAATAATAACAAAACCTAGAATCCCACATAATCTATCTTTAAAATCCCAAAGGAGAAACTTTCCCAATCATAGAAATAGCAATTAAAAACACACAACATATCAAACATATTCATATATAAAGTCGTAGATAACTACATATATTTAGGGTGCTCCATCTATTCCCTTTATATACCAATCCCCTTACTCGAATCTCCCAATGCGTTATGTCTAGTTTGCGCTAGTCACACGCATACCAATATCAATTGAAGGTATTTCAATTTTCCCTTTTCATAATCATTAAATCATCTTTCTTGTGTTGAAAATAATAAAGCTTGATGCTCGCGGCATCTTTATAAACAAATCAAAAGATTTAAATCGCTATGCATTAAGATCCGAACTCACGTCGATCCTCAGGCCACCTTTAACGCGAACACCATGTAAGGGACTTTTTATCCATTTTCATATGTTTTTTACCTTATTTCACCTTTTCGAATCAAGAAGTTTTTTTAATAGATAATTTGAAAAATCTTAGATTATCTGAGTTTAAGATTAGATGTTACCTATAACATTTAAAAGGAATAAACGTTATAAACCATATTGACCTATAAAATATCTCTATAATTTGACTAAATCCTCATTTTCAAGTATTTAATTTGTGTGAACCGATACAACCCTTGAGGCATTTGATGACCAAACTAAAAAATGAATGTAATTCAAACTTACGGGAACAACTTTGTAACTTAAGTACATTCAAAGACTACAAACAAAGTGCTTGACCACATTCAAATAACAATAATGTATAAGCAGAACCACATCCTTAATTGAACTCACAAGTGTCATTCAAATCGAATATTAACCTTTTCATATATATATATATATATATATATAAGTAGTTCAGATTTTGTCATTTTGAAAAACATTCCTAATTCTTGATACATTTCCAATATGCAGGTGGTACTGACACCTATAGTTTCAAGTTAACTGACACCTATAGTTTCAAAGCATTTTCAATATAACCCTAGCTATGGTGATGTTATTCTATTATATGGACATAGAACCCTCACAGCAACACAAAAAGCTAGATTTAAATATTTCACAAGACAAAACAGTATATGCATTGTAAACCTAGCCATGGCACTAAAACAAAGAAGAAGAAAACAATGCACCTGTCAGAGAACAAGTAGAAGACAACAAGTAGAGGAGAAGACAACGGCGAGAGAAGAAGACAAGTAGAGGAGATTGTGGAGAAGCGAATCGAGAAGAGGACAAGAACACGAAAATGAAGAAATCAAGAGAATGATGCCAAAATTGTATTTAGATTTCAATTTTAATTATAAAATAACCTACTAAAGCGCTTTTGAAAAGCGCCTATATAGGCACCATTTAAGAGCTTTTCCTCCAAAAGAGCTTCCGTGAGCCTGGCCCCACATAGCTTTTAGAAAGCGCTTTCATAGGACCCTTTAAGAGCGCTTTTGAAAGCGCCATAATACCCCTATAAGAGCCGCTTTTTAAGCGAATTTTATTTAGCTACGAAAGCGCTTTTGTCAAAAAGCGTCAGAGATGCTACCGCCAAAATCTTTTTTTGTAGTGTCTTCTCAGATAATCTTCTTAATATTCTTGTTGGCGGCTTCCATCGCGCCATTCATCTTAGGCCGATACGGAGAAGAGTTGTGATGCTTGATCTTGAACCACGCAGAGTTCGTGATCATTTTGTTGTTGAGAATAGAGGCGTTATCGTGATAATCCTTTCGTGAGTGCCATACCGATGATAAGATTATGTTTGATGAATCGAACCACAACATTCTTGGTAATGTATGCGAATGAGGTCGCTTCTACCCACTTGGTGAAATAGTCAATTGCCACAAGGATGAAACGGTGTCCGCTGGAAGTCAGGCTTAATTTCTCCGATCATGTCAATGCCCTACATTGCAAAAGGCCAAGGAGCTATTATAACATCGAGGTACCGGAGGTACGTGCACTTTGTCCGCATATATCCGCATTTGTGACAAAATCGAGCATAGAGGTGACAATCACCCATGGTGGACCAATAGTAACTGCTCTCAAAATCTTCTTAGCCATTGTATGACCAACGAGTGGGTACCAAACGCGCCTTCATGTAACTCTTCCATGATACATTCTCTTCCGTCACAATAAGTAAGCACAAGTCGTGATTGCGCTTGTATAGATGTCGCCGAGGAAGAATTTGATGCAAATCTCCTCAAGAACTTCTTATCATTGATAGATGCCCCTGCGGGATATTCCTGAGTCTCAAGATATCTTTTCACATCATAGTACCAAGGTTTCTCTTCCGTATCAAGCTCATAACAATATGCTGGTTCGTCAAACCTCTCAATGATGATCTGGGGAGCCTCGTTGTCCCATCTAACCTTGAACATAGATGACATAGTAGCTAACGCGTCCGCCAACTAATTCTCTTCTCGTGGAATGTGATTGAAGGTGATCTCTTCGAAGTAGGGGATCAAACTCAGAACATGCTCTCGATAAGGAATAAGATTCGATGCTTCGATCCCACTCGCCTTAAACTGACCGATCACTAAGGTCGAAGCTCCGACACTTGCAAGAACTTGATTCTTAAGTCAATAGCTTTGATACCCATGATGCACGCCAGATTCGCCATGTTGTTAGTGCAATTGAAACATAACTGTGGTGAAAGGAGGTGTCCGCTTTGGGGATGTAATGATGGCGCCAATGCCATTGCTGCGCGCTTGAGGCTCCATCAAAGACCATGGTCCATCGGGATCCTTGTTCGTGTCCTTCGTCTGGCCTCGGCTCTTCACAATCAGAATTAGTAAAACATCTTCATCCGAAATTGAACCGCATAGACCGATAGTCATCTACGGCTTGATGAGCCAAATGATCGGCTACTACACTTCCTTTGATCGCTCGAGAAGTATACCGATGTCATATTCGGTCGATCATTTGTCATCTTGCTATTCTTCCCGAGAGAGCTGGTTTCTTAAATATGTATTTTATCGGATCCATCTTGGAAATCAACAAGGTAGTGTGAGTCAACATATACGCCTTAGTCGGCGAAAGCAAAAAGCCAAGTTTTCTCGAGCGTGAGTATCTTGTTTCACACCGGTAAACTTTTGCTAAGGTAGTATATTGCATACTCTTTTGACCTGCACTCGCCATGTTGCCCCAACACACACCCCATTGAATTTCTAAAACCGCCAAGTACATGATAAGAGGTCTTCTTCGCAAAGGCATCGATAGGAGGATCTCAGGTACCTTGATTTTGTCAAAAGCGATCCGCAATCGCTGCTCCATTCCACTACTTGATCTTTCTTCAAGAGCTTGAAGATTGGCTCACAAGCAGCGCTTAGATGTGCAATGAATGCAATATAGTTCAATCGGCCCAAGAAACCTCTCGACTTCCTTCTCGCAAGGGAGTCGGCATTTCATGAATAGCTTTAACCTTGGCGGGGTCAACTTCAATACCTTTACCACTGACAACAAACCCTAGGAGTTTACCAGATCTGACTCTAAAGGTGCACTTGTTGGGATTAAGTCTTAGTCTGTACTTCTTCAACCTATCAAACAATTTCCGCAAATGATCAAGATGTTCTTCTTCAGTCTGTGATCGAGCTATCATATCGTCAACGTAGACCTCTATCTCGTGATGAATCATGTCATGAAATAACGTCACCATGGCACACTGATAAGTGGCACCGGCGTTTTTTAGTCCGAATGGCATGACCTTGTAGCAAAAGGTGCCCCATTGTGTAACGAAAGTTGTCTTCTCCATGTCTTCAGGAGCTATTTTGATCTGATTGTAACCGGAGAAACCATCCATGAAGGAGAAAACCTTATGCTGAGCGGTGTTGTCAACCAGAACATCAATATGAGGAAGTTGAAAATCGTCTTTCGGACTCGCTTTGTTCATATCTCTGTAATCTACACACATTCGTACCTTGCCATCCTTCTTAGGTACGGGTACCACGTTTGCTACCCACTGTGGATAGGAAGTAACGGCTAGGAAACCGGCGTTGAATTGCTTCATAACTCCGGCTTTGATTTTTTCAGACATCTCAGGACGCATGCGATTTAACCTTCGCTTTTACCTAAGAAAACCTTCTTTGTCAAGAACGTGTACCACAATATCAATGTCCAAACTCGCATGTCTTCATATGACCAAGAAAAACCTCAATGTAGTCTCGTAGCATCGAACCAATCTTTCCTTAATACGCTCTCAAGACCCGCCTCCTATCTTGATCTCTTTCTCCTCACAAGACTCAAATTCACAACCTCCACTTGCTCTTCGTGGTGGTCAGATAACTCGCTCTTCTTGTCAGAGCTCGACAAGTTCTCCGAACTTCACAATCTTCCTCTCACCGGCTTGGTAGATCGGATTATCAAGTCATATTTAGCAATAGCATAATGTATCAACTAGATTCGAGTGATTCGCAGTATCACGTGGGTGTGTAAGAAACATATAGCTTTTGAAGGTGATAAAGTAAAAGAAAGAAAGAAACAAATAATGCAAAAGTCCAACGATTTTATTGAATGAAAATATGCATGATGATAATAACCTCACAACGAGCCATGATGCCCGTGCAAGGCACTAGGCTTTAGAGTTTATTGTTCAAAACACGTAAAATATGAAAAGCGAAACAAAACAAGAGCAATTACTCCTGCCTAAAGGAGATTGGTATGACGTCTTTAGTCTTCCAATTGCTGAGTCCGTTGTCGGGAATTGGGAAGATCCACTTGCTGATGTCGAACTCGTTGTCATCGTCTTCTATAGCATGGATTCCACTCTGACTGATGCGGAAAGGAAGTTGGCCGCACGCTCGCGCGTATCATATTCTATCCTCCTCGATGGTGAAGCCTAAACCGCCTTGTCAAATTTGGGAGATCGGGAGCTGACCCCAAATACTACTACCTCCTTCTTCAACTCCAGCTCGAGCATCTTTCAACGAGGCCATCCTAGGCGGAACTTTAGCAACTTCAGGAGTGACAGGAGAGTCAACAGGCGTGACTCTGGTGATTGTTTCAAATGCTTGACAACGAGTCTTGAAGAATTCACCCTCCACCTCGAGGTATCGAAATGACTGTAGATGACTGACATGTATTCCTCTTCACCACATACTGTAACAACCTTCCCTTTCACCGGATACTTCAGCTTCTGATGTAAGGTAGAGGTAACAGCGCCTGCCCCATGTATCCAAGGGCGTCCGAGTAGGCAAGAGTAAGATGGACGGATGTCCATGACAAAGAAAGTGGAATCAAAAGTCTAGGAACCGACTTTAACAGGCAGAATGAGCTCTCCAAGTACTGTTCACTTAGAACCATCAAAAGCTCTCACAATTATATCACTGGGCTTCAGGACCAACCCCTCAACATCAAGTCGATCGAAGCGCTTTTGGAAGGATATTCGTGAGCGTAACCGTATCAACCAAGACATGAGACAATGTAACGCCTTGCATTCGATGTAGATGTGCAAGGCTTTGTTGTGTTTCTTTCCGTGAGTCAAATCAAGATCGAGAAGCCTAGGCCGTTGCAGCCGTGCTAGCAATACAAACTTCAAACGGTTAGTAGAATTTTCTTATGACGTGAGCATTCTTCGTGAACTTCACCAAGCTAGTATGAGCCTCGTGAGCACAAGAGCAGAGCAAGCATGGATATCTTGGATGGAGTCTGTCCCAACTGCTCCACAACATTGTAGTCACTCTTCTTGATAATCTTCAATTCTCCATTTCTCGCTTGAGGTGTCCTCAAGAACTTCCTCCGTACTTGAGTGATGAGTCACCGGTTCTTTCCTCTATCTTGGGAATGGATTGAATAGCCGGAATGCGAAATGGAGTCGCAGCAGCCTTTTGGAGGAGAGATATCCGAGAGAAAACACTTCCGTTCGTCACCTTACTTGATCCGGTGATGTTGTCAATGTCAGGAATGGTAGCTTCAATTGCAAGGTCTTCAATGGTCAGAGGGTCTTGCTTGACGCCATGATAGTAAACATCAGCTCCATAATTCCAAGGGATAGCTTTGTCGGAGGAATATGGAACTGGTCTGGGAGAAGTAATGATGAGAGGTGCCACCCTAAGCACAGGATCAGCAGAGGAAATCCTTATTGTGTTAACGTCAGCATAGTCTTCTAGGAAATCGTCACCCCATCCGATCGCTTTAACATCTTCAATAGAAATCTTGTAGCTCTCGTGAACAAGTACCTCACCATGTAATCAAACTTTCCACTTGGCTGCCCCAAGGTATCCCATGCACGGTATGTTTCATTCACATCCTCGATCTCCGCTTAGACATGTCTTCACATGCACTCTCCACGTGGTTTCGTGAATAGTATTTCACGGTTATCCATCATGCATCGAACACGTGTTCTCAACCAAGCACAACCCATCGTGCGATGGGCACCAACGACAATTCTCCGGGCATCCTGGATTGACACCGCTTGCAAATTCTTCTTAATACCATTAGAGGAATGGTCAAGTCATCTATGTTGAAAACATAAGTATCCTCTCCAACAACATTGGAACTCTTGTCGGTTAGCATAGGCGCTGATCACATTCGAGTCTCAACAGAGGATCAAACTCAATCTGCTTAGCTTCAATCATATCTTGAATCTTGTTCTTCGAGCCCAACTTGTCGATCGTGCCTCGGCTATTGGAGTGGTAAGCACACTTAGCATTAGGATTGTATCTCGAGAGGAAGTGTTGACACCGAGGAGGATCCTCCAAGGTAATCACCGCTTTCAACATGTGTTGCAAGGCTGACAATGGCATGTTGATCTTCAGAACCCTTCGGGCGCTCGCTACGCGCATTGTCTCGCCGAGGTCGTGGCCGATGTAGGATTGAGATCACAACGCCCCACGCATTGAGCGCGTCCTGGACTCGCTTTTCCGATCATACACAACATTAGTTTCTTTCTTACCACCAAAAGATCTCTTCGCAGATTTGAAGATGACTCTACATGAATCTTCCACTCTTGATACCACCAATACGCACACCACAATATCACCTTGAATCCTATCAAGAGTTTCCAATCGATGATTGAAGAATGGGCTGTTGTTCCCATAAACATATCAACCAACTCCCTATTGGACAAGGGTATGAACTCTTCCCGCTAAATCTCTCCATTTCGAGCATACTTTGAACTTCTCATCACGACCCATAGACATGCTTTGTAGTTGCATGCGAGTGGGTGTCAATTCAGCATTGTACTCATACTGTCTGTAGAAAGCATCTGCTAAGTCACCCCATGTACGAATACGGTCATTCTCTAGCTGATAATATCATTCCAACTGAGTTCCAGACAAACTCTCTTGAAAATAGTGCATCCACAACTTTCTCGTCATCGCGGGATTGATCTTCTGAACATAGGACTTCAAATGCAGCTTTGGACAGGAAATGCCATCATATTTGGCAAAAGTTGGAACTTTGAACTTGGGAGGAATCACCACACCAGGGACAAGACTCAAATCACCAAAATTCAGCCCGGACATCTTCAGATTTTCCACAGCATTCAGACGGTCTTCAAGTTGCTTGTACTTGTCATCTTCATCAGAGTACTGGTCATGATCATAGTGATCTTCTCTCTCTTTCTCAGGCTCACGCTGACTGCCTTCTTCATCGCCCTTGACACTCCTCTCATTCTTGACACTTCCTTCTGAGAGCTCTATCCGGCTGACCACTTTAGGACCACCTTTGTAACGTCTACCCATGTTGAGAAAACCAACAACCTTCTTCTTTCTGTTGATGAGCTTCTTCAGATCTTCTTGTCCTTGAACCAAGCTAGTGAACATCTCCTAGAACTGAGCATTCTGAGCCTGGAGATCTTTGACTGTCTGTTCAAGAGCCATTTCTGCTAAAATAAATAGCGAGAGGATGAGAAAACCAATCTTCAATGTACCTGTTATGAGATGTCATGCTATGATATGTGATGTTTATGTGAATGGAATGCAATGTTTTCAAGGACCTTAGAGATTTAAATTTGTTAAACAAGCACGAACAAACATTTATTAGTTCTCTTTTTATTATTCTTTTTCTTTTTAAGTACAAAAGATAGTTCAAAACAATAAAAGCAAAACATATAAATCCTAAAGCTCTAAGTCTCCCATGGGCGCTTCCTCTTGGTGCCGAGGTAGGCGTTGATGTTCCGCTCCTCGTGAAGTAGCTTTGTCAACTCTAGCACTTTCTTCTCGCTTGCATAGCACTGAGCTTCAAAGGTATCCCTTCTTCTTTAAGTCGAATCCAGATCTCTTCAAGTCTTCAAAATCAGTAGGCATGTCGATGGATAACAAGATAGGTACGCCACCCATAGCAACAGTTCCATAATTACGGTAAAACAGCGTGAATGGCATCATGAGGTTTTGAGCTCAAGATCTCACCCATTTGAGGTAAGGTTCCCAAGGAATGGAGTTCGTGCCCCAAAGTCTTGTATCGCCTTCTTTACCATGCCCCAAGCGTGTATGAACCTTCGCTTTAATTCGAGATCGTGATTGTAGTCGAACACAATATCTTGGAGAAGCATATCATGCGGACCATCTCTTCGAGCAAAACCAAACTGACGTAGAGCCAAAGAAGGGTTGTAAGTAATGCCCCCCCTTATGCCAAGGAGTGGTACATTGGGGAATTCTCCACAGCGCTCAATGAATGTGAAGTCCTTTTGAGAGAAAAGATTCCAATGGATATCTGAATGAGAGAGTGACATTAGCCTTTGAGACCACTTCAACCTTTGCTCGTTCTTCAAAACTGATGGAGGAAGGTGCGAAATAAACCACCTGGAAAGTAACGGTATACAACACATGAGAGTTCCTTGTCTTTTGATGGTACGAGTGTGGAGAGAATGTAGGACATCCCCAAGTAAAGTAGGCACAAGATTACGGGTAAGAAACAACTTGATGGCGTTGACATCTATGAATTGATCCGAGTTAGGAAATAGAACCAAACCATAGATTAGCAAGGCCACAATGTCTTCGAATGCATGGAAACTCATAACTTTGAGGAATTCTCGGGCTTTCTTTATTAAGAACTTAGCAAGTAAACCCTTAACTCCGCTTCTTGTTTCCCAATTGGCTTCAATGTCTGAGCGCTTTAGGTGTAATGCTGATGCGATGTCTTCGTACCTAGGAACCTTTTCTAAACTGGTGAATGGCATTTGGTCAAGAATAGGTACCCCAAGTAGCTTAGAGAACTCTTCCAAGGTAGGAACTAACTGATAATCTGGGAATGTAAAGCAATGGTGTTTCGGATCGAAGAAATAGAATAGGACATGCATCATATCCTCTTCAAAACCGGAGATAACCAAGTCAAGTAGATACCCATGTCTCTTGATGAACTGGGCATGATCAGGAATCTCTGAAACCAATTCTTTGAGCTGAGAAGGTATACCCATGAAGTTGATTCGGATAGTCTTTCTAGAAGCCATAATTCCCTACAAAACAGAGCAAAGATAAATCCCTAGGTCCTTGAAATAGTTAGAAATGATATGCAATGCGATGATGTCATGATGTCATGTTTAGCACACACAACCAATTCATACAATGAGCCTAGGTTTAAGGCTTGCAAGAGGTATAGGTGATTACCCCACCAAAAGTTTGAGTTGGTTCATCCTGTCCTATAATAGTAACCGGGTTCTAGGAATCTTATATCATTGATCTTTCTCGTAGGCATTTATTTCAATACGACTACCAAGTGGTCGACCGAAAATATCCCAAAAGTCTGATCTTAATGAGCGTAGCATCGAGTATCAGCCAACCTTAGTCTACACCAAAGTCGGCCATCTCACTACCTTCTAATGGCCAAGATGGGTCAATTAAGGTTCTAAAAGTTTAGTTAGTGCTTGATGACACCACGCAGAAGCCAAATACTATCCTCAACTTGGAAATGAAGAGTATCAGGACATCCAAAGTGTCACACTAACATAGCCATCATGTTGACCGTTTCGGTATACGCCTAACGATCGCGACGATTTATTGCTACTTACCTAAAAGGAAACCCGGATCCGGGTGTAGGATCCCCCACAAATATAATACCCAATCAAACCTTAAAGATAAAGCATGCAAGTCAAACAGAAAGCGGTAAAAAATGATCTAGATATCCCTAAGGCATTCTCTCTTTAGGGTGTATCCCCGGCAGAGTCGCCAGTTCTGTAACACGGTGAACTGACTTTGAGATTTTTGTATCGCAAATGTGTGGATAGCAAGAGTCGCCACCGACTTTTCTTTTATCCAATTAAGGGAAGGTAAAAAGTACAGAAAAAGACCTTCGTTAGATTCTGAGTAAGGGAGAAGGTTATGAAAAGGGAAGGTATTAGCACCCCTTTTCATCCGTAGTTATCTACGGGCTCTTAGTTGCTCTTAGATCATTTTTAAAAAAGGTGCTTTCTGTGTGTTTGACAAAAATGTTTTTGAAAAGGCATTTCGCTTTGACTTTGTAATGATTCATGTAGGAATGTATACAAAGTGTTCGGAAATGTTTCATTTTGAAAAGAGTTTGAACTTTGACAAAAGTGTGTGGTGTGAAAAGTATTTTGATAGAGCAAGCAACTAAAAGTCTTATTACCTACTCGTAATGGTCGCTTTTGTTATTTTACGCTCCTCTATAATAGCGCTATCCATACCATTAGTTGGTAGGTAACCCTATTCGTTGGATGTAAGCGGACATTCAGGGACATCGGATGGTCATAGAAAGCAACTTGTAGGAAGTATCCTAGCACATTCAAGGGACTATCATCATTTTCGAGGCGACAATCAAGGGTCAAGATCATGTATTCGCCACATCGGGTCTATGATCTTGTATCAAGGGACTATGATGATTTGTTTTGAAGGCAACGGTGCTAGAATACCTCTATGTTCGAGGGACTTGACCATTTGTATTCGAAGGCAACGAGAGAATTACCCTAAGGGGTGCATGTGTGAGAGAGTGTGTCAATTCAGATATGTTATCTTTGAAAATTATGAGTGATCTATGTCCGATTTTATCTTGCCATACACGCCTAATTACTAGCAGTTTATAGGGTGCGGAAATTAAATCATGGAAAGTAAAGTGCGGAAAGATAAATGTCCCACGCTATTACATGGCTTTGGGGCGTATACATAATATGAGTGCGGAAAATAAAAGTCCTAATTAAACTATTACATCCCATAGGAAATTACATAATTGGAAAAGAAAAGCAGGAAAAATCGTCCGAAACGGTATAACCTGTGAACAAATACAAAATCGGAAAACGGAAGAAAATTGCATAAGAGGAAAATGTTAGTAAAAATAAATATTTTTGGATGAGGAAAAAGGTTTTGTGTTAATAATAATATTAATATGATAAGATAAATTTTTGGTAATATTTGGAATTAATTTCATAATTTAAAAACAATTAAAAGTCAAATTAATGATTAATTAGTAATTAAATTAAATATGCATGCAAAAATAATAATTTTTATATTAAAAATTAAATAAACATTTTTCTGATGATTATGCAAAAAATAAATATTTTTGGAGTTTTTTAGATGCATGATAAAAAATATTAAAGATAAATTAAAATGCATGAAAAATATTAAAAGAGAATAAAAAAAGTAAGTTAGTTTGCAAAAGAGTAAAAATAAGATGGTCTTGCCAGGGATCGAACTGGTGACCACGGAGAGAATCTGCACATCCACACGCCTTTACCACTGAGCCAAAGTGCACTTTGTGTTTGGAAATTGCAAAGGTGAGAATATAAGTGTACGCGTGTCATGGATTTTTGAAGTTCAACGCACAGTCAGCAAGTGGACCCCAGGTGGAACGGATGAGCGAATCGGAACGAGCCAAACTACCACGCATGCCTCGCCAGTCTTCAGATGAGTCAACGACGCCGGAGCCCTAGCTCCGGTCGTCTTCTCCGACGATCCAAAATGCCAAACCTGCAAAATACGAAAAATAAATGGCAAAGGGATACCCTACCCCCCTAAATTGACCATTCCGAGTTCAATGGTGGTGTTGGTTTTGATTGAAAGTGCCCGCAAGCTAGTTCAAGAAGACACTCAAAAACCCTAACTATGGCAAATCTTGATTTTTACGTGCAAGCTCGAGAATGATGACCCAGATCACATCTATGGAACCTCATGAACACATTAGAGTGGTTAGTTTTGATTAAAACACGCAGATAATAAAAATGCAATTTCAAGAAAAATATGAATATGTCTGAATATGTATGGCTCGATTCAAGCAGTTTTGGCCATGGCTTTTGATGTATACTTACTCAAACTTACCCTAGGAACACAATGGAGTGATTGAGAGAGGCTGAAAGTGGCTGGAACAAGAAACACGATTTTTGCAACTTTGAAGAAAATTTTTGAGAGAAATAAGGGTTGTTGTAGGGCTAGGGTTTCGTCCTTTGTCTTGCAAAGATGCTTGGTATTTATAGAGTGAGGAATGAGTGCAAAGAGAGTGAAAAAGATATGGTATTCAATGAAATTAATTCTTTCAAATAAAATCAAATTTTGGAGAAAATTTGATTTTCTTCCATAAGCAAGCTAGCACGAAATTGGCAAGTATTGTGGGCTATCTTGGACCTCAAGTTTGATAAAAATCCAATCCTTTTGACAATATATCTTGTTTTCATATTTTATATAATTTAAATTGGAATTAAATGGTTTTAAATTCAAAAATAAATTAATAAAATAGAATATGGTCATGGAAAGGCATCAATAGGTCACAAATAATATTATGATCAAGTTTGGATCATAAAGTTATAGGCCTATTTGGAAAAAATTGGATTTTGACAAATATCTCCTTTTGTGCAATTGTTCAAAAATGCCCAACTTGTGCAAGGTGTATTTTGCTAAATTTTCCACATTTTTTAGTGTTCTTGGACTTTTTAGAAATCTCTAAGTGTCCTCTAACCAACCTCTTTGGTTTCATCTCAATTGGAGTTTCCATGCTCGATAAATCTTCAAAATAAAAAGTTGACTTTTTGTTGACTTTGAAAAGGACCTGTAATGTTTTGATCCATACCTTCCAAATGAAGCATTTTTTGAAAATTCTTGTGAGACATGAAGTTGTAGAGAATTGAATTTCCTTCAAAATGAGAGGTGGTGGAAAAGTTTCTGAGAAAGTATGAAGAAGTTATGCTCAGTCAAATTTCAGTTGACTTTTCCCCAAGAAACCCTAATTTGAAAAGTTTAACTTTTGTGCAAATCTTGAGTTTTCTTGATGAATCATGATCAACCCTTGATCAAATGATGAATGTAACTGCAAAATGAGGATGTTGACCAAAAATCATGAAGTTTGACTGTATGTTGACCACAGTTGACTTTTTGTCTAATACAACTGATTTTCAACCATCTGAGCAATTGTTTGAGGAAACTTGACTTGTGAGGCTTGAAACTTGACATGGAGAATCTTTGAAGCATATGAGGAGGCATGATGACCATTGGAGATGTTGGAAGTCCATCCGATTCGAGGATAGCCAAACCCTAGTTTGGGTTGATTGTCTAGGAGTGGGTTTGTCTGATCAACCCTTGAGGAATCCTTGAGTATGGATGTATGAAATGTTTTGAGAAGTAGGAGGGCAAATTTTGGGGTATGACAAACCAGCACTAGCAGAAAAGGAATTAAATGATTTGTTTATGGGAACATTGTCGGCGCAATATAATGAAAGGTTAATAGGAAGTACCTTCGTTTCTAATTTAGTGATGGTAGGTGAGAAAATAGAGGAAGGTTTGAAAACTGGTAAGATACCAAGAGGAAGTGTCGGGTCGTCTACAACAAAAAATTCATTCAATGGTTTTAAGAGAAAAGAGGCTTAGACAAATGTTGTTTATCAACCAAGGGGTAGGGGAAGAGGACGAAAATCAACTAGACCTGCTCCTGTCCAAGTCCCATATATTCCATATCCTTACATAGCTATTATGTAGTTTCCTGGCATGCAGTATCAGCAACCGATGCAGATGTAGATGCCTTATCCTGCTCAGGTTCCTCAGAATCAAGTTTCTCAACATCAACAGAGTAAGAGCCAAAATAAGAGTCCAGGGCAACAAAAAAAATCCTCATTATCATAAATACTCTAAGGAGGAGATCCAGCCTATTCCCATGACATATACAAGCCTCCTGCCATATTTGGTTCAAGATGGAAGAGTGGTGTAGAGAGAATTGAAGCCTGTTTCTAGACCACCAAGCCATGGTTCAATGAGAATGCTAGATATGCCTTCCATGCTAATTCTCCTGACCATACTACTAAGGATTGTTTTGAAATTAAGTGCAAGGCTCAGGAGCTTATTGATAGAAAAATGTTGACTTTCGCTTATGTCCCTAACATTGCTAGTAACCCTTTGCCAAGGCATGGTTCATCGTCAGTAAATGCTTTGGTTGAACAGGAAAGGGTTTGGTTATGGATGTGGATCAATTGAAGATGTCACTAAAGATGGTGTTTGAAGAGTTGAGAAAATCTGATTTGCTGAAGGGTGTCCGTGATGATTGTCTGATATGTCATGTTAAGCCAAAACAATGTGCAGAATTCAAGGTGCACTTGCAGAAGTTAATGTACCAACACAAGATTCAGTTTAGCCGAGCTCAGATAGAGAATGAAGTGAACCTGGTGGTACCACTCATCAACAATAGGAGGATTCATATACCTTTAGTGGTTCCTGTCAAAAGAGAAGAACCGATTACGGTGGTTCAGCCAATGGTGATTTATCCTCCTGTTCAAATTCCTTATGAGAATACTAAGGTTGTACTGTGGAATTATGCACCAGATGTATTTGTGGGTGATAAGCCTTTTGTGTTTAAAGAACTTGTTGTTGAGAATATAACTAGAATAAGTAGCATGACTCGTAGTGGTCGTATCTATTACCAAGACATAGCAAAGGGTGCGGCTATGGAGAAAGTGCCAGAACCTCTAAAGAAGAAAGATGCCGATATTGACTTGAGTGCAGAAAAAATCTTTAATCCGCATGATGAGACTCTGAAAATCATCAAGAGGAGTGACTACAAAGTGGTTGATCAGCTTAGCCAAAACCATGCAAAGATTTCAATATTGTCCTTGATGAAGAGTTCTGAAGCCCACAAAATGGCCTTGCTGAAATTCCTTGACAATGCATATGTAACTGAGGATATTACGGTTAATTAGTTGGATGTTGCCATTTCAGTTCTGAATGATAATAGTTGCTTATTCTTCACTAATGCGGATCTCCCACCGAATGTATGTAATCATAATATGACTCTTCATATTTCTATAACTTGTGGTGAAACAACTCTTGCTAGAGTGTTGGTTGATACAGGCTCAACCTTGAATGTGATTCCAAAGATAACTCCGCTCAACTATGTGGAAGGGTTAGTGATGAAACCCAGCTCTTGGTGGTGAAAGCTTTGATGGCTCTCAAGGATGGCGATGGGTGAGATTGACCTCCTAGTGCTCATAGGACCCCAATCGCTCAATATCACTTTCCAAGTGATGGACATTTTCCCACTTACGCTTATCTGGGAAGACCCTAGATACATGGTGCCAAAGTTGTTACTTCAACACTCCATCAAAAGTTGAAGTTCTTATTGCATAACAAGGTGGATGAGGTTGGTCGTGAAGAGGACTATATAGTTAGTCAATTATCCAATTAAGGTACATTGATATTGGGGATGATGTGCACGAAACTCTCTTTCAAGCTTTGAGATCAGGGTATGGTGCGAAAGAAACAAAGACTACCGAGAAGCCCAAGGGTAACATGGCTCACGGTAGGATGTTAAGGCCTTCATTGATGCCGGAAACTGAGGGATAGGGAAAGATGGTAGAAGTGGTGGAAAAGAAAGACAAGGGTGGACTCAGGTACTAACCCTCCTTCAAGATCAGTGGAAGGTCAGAGGCAGGCAAAAGGAAGATCCCTTGCCTTGAAGATACTTTTGTTGCAAAAGGTTTCGCTCGAGAAGCTATCAATTCCATTGATGATGATGAGTATGCAATGAGTCCTCCAAGATGGTGTTCCGTGACCCCTTTCACGCTCCCAAGAACTGGATTGTCAAAGATGTTACCCCGATCATTTCTTTTTCAAAGTAATTTCATTTTTTTCAAAACAAAAGTCATGTGCTCTTCCCAAGGCACGAAGGATCGCTTTGTAGGGCTCTCCCCGTTTAATGAATAAATTTTCTATCTTCAATAAAAAGTATATTTTGTTATTCAGTTTGAGATCTCTTTTTATCTTATTTTTTGTTTACTTTCATTTTCAAATGTATATGTGTAAAAACAACAACACTTTCATTTTTATTTTTTACATTAAAATATACATACATAGCTAAAAAAAGGAAAATCAATCATTTATGCAGATAACCTAAAACTGAACTAATTGAACATAGCCATGTTGTAATTCCTTTTGACTTTGATTTCCCGATCAACCAAGCTGAAGAAGATGGTGAAGAAGACTGTGAACTCCCTAAAGAGTTAGTGCGTCTGGTTGAGCACGAAGAAAAGGTGATCCAACCACATCAAGAACCAGTGGATGTGATCAATCTGGGGACTGAAGAGGATCGTATGGAGGTCAAAGTTGGAGATTCTTTGGAGCAAGGAGTAAAAGATGAGTTGGTCCGCTTGTTGTGAGAGTATGTGGATGTGTTTGCATGGTCATACCAAGATATTCTTGGTCTTGACATTGATATTGTTATGCACAAACTGCCATTAAAGCCCGAATGTTCACCTGTAAAGCAGAAACCTAGCAGAACACATCCAAAGACGACCAAAAAGATTCAAGATGAAGTCAAGAAAAATTTGAGGTGGGTTTCCTTGTCGTGTCAGTATATCCCGATTGGATTGCCAATATTGTACATGTCCCCAAGAAGGATGGAAAAGTGTGAATGTGTGTGGATTATAGAGACCTGAACAAAGCTAGCCCGAAGGATGATTTCCCTCTACCTCATATTTACATTTTGCTGATGACCGCCGCTCGTGTTTTCTTTCATGGATGGTTTTTAGGTTATAATCGATTAAAATGGATCCTCGCAGATGATGAAGACAACTTTACTATCCCTGGGGCACTTTCTATTACAAGGTTATGTCATTTGGATTAAAGAATGTAGGGGCAATGATAAGTTCCAAAATATAGTTATTTTGTATATATGTTTTGTGGAACTTATCTATTCTTGTATGTTAATAATCATTGAGTAACCCTACTTTTTGTTGTAAATGTGTTTTATTGTGTTTTGTGTACATAATTTATCGCTTGATTAGTTTTAATATATTTTTGTAGGTATTTTTGCACATTTGGAGCATCGAGGAATAAAGTGTCAAGACAAAGCTCCGGATGCTGCTGCAATAAAAGTCCATTTTGGGAAGTTTTATTTAGGCCAGTCACCGAGCGGAATTGAGCGCAAAAGAGGCTTTGGCACTATTCCGACAGAGACTTCATTTCGACGCCATCGAAGCGAGATCATGCCACGAGCGGGAGCGAGATGAGGCACGAAAGGTGATTAAGGCTTAACGTAAATATCTCGAGGCCGGTGAGCGGGCACACCCCGCTGAGCGAGACCTACAGGGATTTGTTTTATAACTTCATTTTCAGCACTTTTTAGGTTATGGTTTTGGGGTGGATTTTGATCCCCATTTCCATCAACCTTTATTTTTGATAGTATAGCTTAGAAAACAACACTAGGGTCTTGCTTATGGATGATTGAAGGTGGATTTCTCTTCGATTGGCTCTGACAAACCAGTGTAGATATGTGGTTTATCTCTTCTCCTCTCTATGTATTTCTCTATTTGTTGGTTATGTGTGTATACTTACCTTGAACTCATGTATATTTGTCGCCCTTGACATTGTATAAAGTCTGCTTTATGAATCTGTGTTGGTTATTGTCTTAGGTTTTTACCTTGTGTTAGGGATTTGAGCTTTGCTAGACATAGATTGCTTAGATTCTTACCTAGGATGCTTATATGTTAGTTTCTGAATGCTAGAAATGGGTTTAGAGCTGACATTTACTTAAAGTATCTGATCTTAATGCCTCTGTGTTGGTTGTTTCGAGCTAGACATAGTCGTTACGAGTGACGCGGTTGACTTCTGTGTTGTTGAGGTAGGCCAGACATGGATATCAAGGTGATGCGGTTGAATTCTCAATTTGGATTAGAAATAGCTTGGGTTGTGAAAGGTATATGATGACACAGATGAGTATCGTAGGCTGAGTATAATTGGATGGTAGATTTAAGTCTGTGACGGGTAATGTGTATTTATTCTAGACAAGTTGTCTATCCTTTTTATACTTTGTTTTGTTCATTTACTTTTTGTCTTTTCTTTACAACTATTTAACCCCAAACACATTAATAATAGAATTGTCGAATGACGAATCAATAACCAATCTATATGGACACGATACAATATAACCTAAATAGTATATATCACCCGGTAAAAATAATACTTTACTTTTTGTTTGCCGCTAATACCGCCGCATCAAAATGGCGTTGTTGCAACAAAATGGCGCCGTTTCCGTATCATGTCCACAAAGATTGGTCATTGATTTGTCGTTCGACAATTATATCATTAATGATTTTGGGGTTAAATTGTTGTAAAGAAAAGACAAAAATTAAATGAACAAACAAAAGTATAAAAAGGATAGACAACTTGTCTAGAACGAATGCGCACTACCCATCACAGACTTAAATCTACTGTCCAGTTATACTCAGCCTACGATACTCGTCCGTGTCATCACATACCTCTCACAACCGAAACTATTTCTAACCCAAATTGAGAATTCAACCGCATCACCTCGAAAGCCATGTCTGGCCTACCTCAAAAACACAAAAGTCAATTGCGTCACTCGTGACGACTATGTCTTGCTCGAAACAACCAACATAGAGGCATTAAGATCCCATACTCTAAGTAAATGTCAGCTCTAAACCCATTTCTATCATTCAGAAACTAATAGATAATCATCCTACGTAAGAATCTAAGCAATTTATGTCTAGCAAAGCTCATATCCCTAACACAAGGTAAAAACCTAAGACAATCACCGACAAATATTCATAAAGCAAAGTTTATACAACGCCAATGGAGACAAATATACATGAGTTCAAGGTAAATATACAAACATAACCAACAAATAGAGAAATACATAGAGAAGAGAAGAGATAAACCACAGATCTACAATGGTTTGTCAGAGCCAATCGAAGAGAAATCCACCTCTAATCATCCATAAGCAAGATCCTATTGTTGTTTTCTAAGCTATACTATAAAAAATAAAGGTTGATGTAAATGGGGATCAAAATCCACCCCAAAACCATAACCTAAAAATGAAGAAAAATGAAGTTACAAAACTAAACACAAACGACTACGCTCAGCGGCGAGGGCGTACTGAGCGGCCTCCACTGATATTTACACATAAACCGACTTAAACGCCAATCAAAGACCTCACCGCTGCTCAGACATGGCTATCGAGGTGATGCAGTTGAATTCTTAATTTTGGTTAGAAATAGATTGGGCTATGAGAGGTATGTGATGACACGGACGAGTATCGTAGGCTGAGTATAATTGGACGGTAGATTTTAGTCTATGACGGGTAGTGTGCATTCATTCTGAACAAGCTGCCTATCATTTATAGTTTTTGTTCATTTACTTTTTGTCTTTTCTTTACAACTTTTTATTCCCAAACTCATTAACGATAGAATGTTGAATGACGAATCAATAAACAATCTATGTGGAAACAATACGGTATAACCTAAGCGGTATATATCACCTGGAAAAAATAATACTATACTTTTTGCTTGCCTGCTATACAGCATTTCGAACAAAGTGGCGCCGTTGCCGGGAATTGGTTTTAATATTTCTGTATTGTGATAATTCCGTTGTTTTTGAGTTTTGTAATTAATGTATATGTTTTATAAACTTCGTATATGAACTTGTATATTGTTACTTGTACATGTTGTGTGTTTACTTTTCATACTTGTACATATGTGTGTTTTTCCTTGTTTTCAAGTATTGTTGTATGTTTTCTCGTATTCCTAACATTTGTTGTGTTGTTGTTAGGAAACTTTTTTTAGGTTTTCACGGTGGGATAATACCATGGCTTGACGAGAGGAGGTTACTAGCTCGCACAATGAAGGCGTCGAGCTTACGACTTAAAACAAGCATTTTTTTATGTTTGTTTATGTGTGTGGTGGCTTGTGTTTTAAGAAGTTGAAATAGGACTTGCTCTTAATTTCGAATCTTCACCTTTCAACTTATTAATTCATTTTCACCAATTTTTGGTATCGTAATTTGCTTTTGTTTTGTTATGTCATTTGTGGTTTTTCCACAAGTTTGTAGTGTTTTAGCTTGTGGAAGTGTGTATGTTTTGTAAATAGTTTTTAGTTGTGTAAATAAGATTTTGTAGGTGAAGTGAAGCTTGCATAGAAGTTGCTCCTGTTGCTGTTATTTTTCTACAACTGGTGTAGCGTGCTTAGTGCGCTCCAGGCTGCTTAGTGCGCTCTGTTGTACGAAACTAGTGAACTCTTTTTAAATTTCACCTTGTTCGCCTTTTTCCCACTGTCACCAAGGCTTTTTGTATTGAATAAAATTAGTATTATTTTTCTAATTCTTTTTTTGTTGTTTAGACTCAAATTTTGGTCCGGTAGCTTGAGGTTATATTTGGTTATTTCCGAGTTTAATCGTTTCAACTCGCGGGTGTATGGTAATGATAGTTTCAAAGTTGGTACACGTCAGGTACTCGTTGATCGCTTTCTATAGCATAACATGTTTAGGAAATTTATCATTTGTATAATTACCATGCTATTCATTATTTTTGCATTGCTTGCTCATGAATTGAATCACTTTAGTTCCCTTTTTAACCATAAATGTGAGGAAGCTTTCCATTGTTTACATATACTGGAGGCCACATTCTTGTTTTAACTAGATTTTATTATGCTTAATCTTTTGTTTTGTGTTGATTGTATGAATGCATGAAATTGATTAAGACATTTTTGTTTGATTTTGAGCACAATTACCTTGGCCAAATATCCAATTCACCTTGTGAGTGTATGGTCATTTGTTAACCCATTTGAACTTTTATCAATATTCATGTTTATTTGAACTTGATGCTTGTCTATGAGTGTTGAATTCAACTTTTTTGTTTGGATGTTGATTTCTTTATTTCTTGAACCCTCAACTATATGTTGTTGTATGAATTTTTACCTTGTCTTAGAAAGTAGGGAGTATTCACATAATGATGTTGATTGAATTCAAGTTGGGGAGAGGAATGTTTATGTACTTATATTGTGGTTGGTATTAGGTTAAGAGAAAATAAAAAGAAAAAGAAAAAGTGAAAAAGAAAGATTAGAAAAAGAAATAAAAGAAAGAGAAAAAACTTTGAAAAGGAAAAACAAAAAGAGTATGAATAATGTTGTGTTAATAAGTGAGGTGTTTTGATTTGACAATTTGTGATGAAAAGAAGTTTTATTGAATTGTATTGTTTGGAACTTTGTGAGTTGATCACCCCTTAGGTTTAGACAAGTTTTTGTATCGATTAGCTTTAGAACTTATCACTTATTTGTTAACCAAGCCATATTACAACCTTGAAAAGCCCTTGTGATTCTTGCATTTGTATTTTCAATAAGTTTTGGATGAATGCATAGCTTAGAAAACAACACTGGGTCTTGCTTATAGATGATGGAGGTTGATTTCTTTGATTGGCTCGAAAACCAGATAGATCTGTGGTTTATCTCTTCCTCTCTATGTATTTCTATATTTGTTGGTTATGTTTGTATATTTACCTTGAACTCATGTATATTTGTCTCCCTTGGTGTTGTATAAAGTCCGCTTTTATGAATATGTGTTGGTGATTGTCGTAGGTTTTTACCTTGTGTTAGGGATTTGAGCTTTACTAGACATAGATTGCTTAGATTCTTACCTAGGATGATCATCTGTTAGTTTCTGAATGCTAGAAATGGGTTTAGAGCTGACACTTACTTAGAGTATCTGATCTTAATGCCTCTGTGTTGGTTGTTTCGAGCTAGACATAGTCGCTATGAGTGACGCGGTTGACTTCTGTGTTGTTGAGGTAGGCGAGACATGGCTATTAAGGTGATGCGTTTGAATTCTCAATTTGGATTAGAAATAGCTTGGGTTGTGAGAGGTATGTGATGACACGGACGAGTATCGTAGGCTGAGTATTAATGCACAGTAGATTTAAGTCTGTGAAGGATAGTGTGTATCTGCTCCGCATGTCGCTCATCCTCTTTATACTTTTGTTTTTTCATTTACTTTTTGTCTTTTATTTACAACCAGTTAACCCATAACTCATTAATGATAGAATTGTCTAATGATGAATCAATAACCAATCTCTGTGGAAAGGATACAATATAACCTAACTGGTATGTATCACCCGGTAAAAATAATACTTTACTTTTTGCTTGCCGCTAATACCGCCGCAACAGAAAACTTATCAGAGAGCCGTGGTAACTCTTTTCCACGACATAATGCATAAGGAAATAGAAGTATATGTGGATGATATGATTGCTAAATCCCAAACTGAAGAAGAGAACATTGTTCACCTAAATAAGTTGTTTGATAGATTGAGGAAATATAGACTTCGCTTGAATCCTAACAAGTGTACTTTTGGGGTTCGATCTGGAAAGTTGCTTGGTTTCATAGTGAGCCAGCGAGGCATTGAGGTGGATCCCGACAAAGTAAAAGCCATTCAAGATATGCCTGCACCAAGGACAGAGAAAGAAATTTGTGGTTTCTTGGGACATCTGAATTAGATTTCCAAGTTTATCTCGCATTTGACTACCACTTGCGAACTGATGTTCAAATTGTTGAAGAAATATTAGGCCATCATGTAGAATGATGATTGTCAATAGGAATTTGATAAAATTAAAGAGTATTTGCGAAAACCACCGATCTTAATACCACCTATGCCACGGAAACCTCTTATAATGTACCTGACTTTGCTTGAAGGATCCATGGGTTGTGTCCTAGGAAAAAATGATGAAATAGGAAGAAAAGAGCATGTGATATATTACTTGAGTAACAAGTTCACAGATTGTAAGAGTCGATACTCCTTGCTGGAAAAAACTTGTTGTGCTTTGGCATGGACTGCTTGTCGTTTGAGGCAGTATATGATGTGTCATACCACTATGCTAATATCTAAGATGGATCCCATTAAATATATTTTTGAGAATCCAGCTTTGGTAGGAAGGATTGCACGTTGGCAGATGTTGTTGTCAGAATATAACATCCAGTATGTGACGCAGAAGGCTATTAAAGGTAGTGTCATATCTGAATACCTCGCTCACCAACCAATGGAAGATTACCAACCAATGAATTTGACTTCCCGGATGAAGATGTTATGTTTATCAGAGATTATAATATTCCCGGCCTAAAAGAAGGACCTGAACCAGGATCATGATGAACCCTAGTGTTCGATGGTGCATCTGATGAAGTAGGTCATGGAATTGGGGCAATCATTACTTATCCAAAAGGGTATCACATTTCCTTTATGGCCATAATTTATTTTGACTATATAAACAACATGGCAGAATATGAAGCTTGCATCTTTGGGATTGAAGCAACCATCGACTTAAGGATCAAAATCCTCAAAGTTTATGGAGACTCGACACTTGTCATCTGTCATGTCTTGAAGCTGATACCATATTTTGACGAGATCACTTTCCATCACATTCCTAGAGAGGAAAATCAGATAGTTGATGCTTTGGCACTTTATCTTCAATGTTCAAGGTTAAGTGGGCTAACGAAGCGCCTTCCATCATTATTGAGCGTCTGGAAGAACCCGATTATTACATGTCAGTTGATGAGGAAACTGATGGTAAACCTTGGTTTTATGATATCAAACAATACATAGAGAAGAATGAATACCCAGAAGGGGCATCTATCCTAGATAAGAAAACCTTGAGGAAATTATCTACCAATTTTTTCTTAAGTGGTAGAGTGTTGTACAAGCGGAATTTCGATTTGGTCTTGCTCAGATGCGTGGATAGACACGAAGCAGATCAACTTATCAAGGAAATTCATAAAGGTTCTTTCGGCATCCATGCGATGGCGAAGAAAATCCTTAGAGCTGGTTACTACTGGATGACAATGGAAACTGATTATGTTGTTTATGCATTGAGGTGTCATAAGTGTAAAATTCATGCCGATAAGGTGCACGTGTCACCCTTTCCTCTAAATATCCTGACTTCACCATGGTCGTTCGCTATGTGGGGAATATATATGATTGGAATGATAGAGCCAAAAGCTTCCAACAGACATGGTTTCATACTGGTTGATATACACTACTTCACTAAGTGGGTTGAGGCTGCTTCATATACTAGTGTGACACAGCAAGTGGTTACCCGATTTATCAAGAATGAGATAATTTGTCGCTACGGTACTCCTAGCAAGATTATTATTGATAATGGGACAAATCTGAACAATAAGATGATGAAAGAGTTGTGTGACAACTTTAAGATAGAGCATCATAAATCGTCACCTTACAAGCCGAAGATGAATGGCGTTGTTGAACCAGCTAACAAAAACATAAAGAAAATCCTCCAGAAGATGGTAAAGACGTATAAGGATTGGCACGAGATGTTGCATTTCGCTTTGCATGGATACATAACATCTATTCGCACCTCAACAGGGGAAACATCCTATTCTCTCATCTACGGCATGGAGGCAATACTTCCCATAGAGGTTCAGTTTCCTTCCCTCAGAGTTCTGATGGAAATGAAATTAGAAGAAGTAGAATGGGTTCGAATAAAACCTCAACTTGATTGAAGAGAAAATATTGATAGCACTTTGTCATGGCCACTTTACGTAAAAGAATCAAGAGAGCTTTTGACAAGAAGGTACACCCTCGAGTGTTCAAGGTGGGTGAATTGGTGCTGAAAAGGATCATCTCTCCACAGAAAGACCCTCGTGGAAAGTGGGAACTGAACTATGAAGAGCCATATATGGTGAAGAAGGTTTTCTCCGGTGGAGCTCTTATTCTCACCAATATGTACGGAGAAGATTTGGCACATGTTGTCAACTCAGACGCGGTTAAGAAGTATTATGTCTAAAAAAAGAAGAATAAAAAATTAAGTTCGGTAAGTTGAAAACCCGAAAGGGAGTCTTAAGCAAAAGAGGGTATGTCTCCCAGTGAATCAAAATCTAAAAGGTGATTCATGCAAAAGTTAGAGAATATGTAATGACATAATACTGCAGCAAGCGATTATGTATCACAAAATATCTTAGATGGAAAGGATTAGTTCAATCAGCATCTCCAGAAGTGAAGTGATGAAGAATAGCAGTCATGAGGGGGAATAGCATGTTTATAGCTCAATGAAGTTCAATTTCAATTTCGTTGTTGTTTTTTTTAAAAAAAAAAGTGTATATAGACTTACTCTCTCCTGTATGTTCCTCCTAAAGGAATGTGCATCTTTATGTACAAACTCCTCACATATGAGGTATTCTTCTCATATCTTAAATACAAGAATTGTTCAGTTAAACATTTTTCTTCTCATATAATTTTTATCTTTTATGTCTGTTTAGCTTAATGTCACTACTATTTTGGATAAAAATTGAGAACCTTTAAAAATGGTGAAATAATAAAGCTTTCGAAAAACTTTAAATTGTTTTGATCTATGGAATGTCGGAGAATGATTGATTGTCTAAATATTGTGCCTGTTTCACTAGAATGGAAGTGCATCTGTAATCATCATGGTGACAATTAAGAGCTAATCTTTATCTCCTCTTCAAGGGATTAGTGTATCCTACCAGCAGCAGTTGCGGTTTGATCGGTGTATTGCTTGTTATGGTTGATACTTTTCTTTCAATGTCCAAGGGTGTAGGGGATTCAGTTTTATAGCCAATGCATTAACCTATACATTCATTCATTCGTTCATTCATTCATTAATATCATATCATGCAATATATTCATGCATAAACCCCGCACAAGACTCGGGATACTTCAAGATCAGCTAATTGTTTTCCTCAGTAGAATCAGACGTTGAAGACTATTTCTTGAATAATAGGCTTAGTTCTTCCTTCCACCAGTTTGAAGGCTTTTTCATAAATTGATCTACAGCGGTGACGATTCTCAAATTGAATCTCTTCCAAGGTGGTTGATCTTCCCAAATGAACTCTTGTATCAACAAAATTTTTACTGGTTTCCCCAACAATTTCCCCCCACAAAGTTTCTTTTGAAGTATTCTCCAGTGAAGCTTTGAGTGTCCTCGGGAAGACTTATTTTAACAGGATTGATAAGTTCAATACTTTTATTTTTCTCCAGATAACAAATTCTCCAGTGAGTTTTGGTGTCAACAGTCCTCCATGGATCCGATTTCTCGAGAAGTTCTCGGTTAATCCTCGATGAATCTCTGGTGTGTTTTCCTCACTGTATTTCTCGCTTATTCAACAGAAATTTGCATCTACCAGGTGGGATGATTAAAAGACTTCAGAAAAATATTTTACAACATCAAGTTGTTTAAACATGTCAGTGTGTGTTTATTGTTATGCATTATCAACACGATATTGGCGGATGGAAGATTCATCCACTATGGAAACGTCTATTCCCCCTCTCTGGTATTGGACTTGATTCCTCTACCCCCATTGGATTTGTGTATTGCTTATTGCAATTAACTATGTTTGTCATAACCTTCTATCATCAAGATGTCAGCTTGCCAACTGTTGAAACATTCATGTCGGACCTGTGCGTTAAACATGAATTATTTTATCCCCGTGGAAGTCCAGTTTTGGTCCCCGAGTTACTGAGCATGTTCTCTTTGCACCCAATTTGTCAAACTTGGGGCACTCTATTGATCATCATAGTCAAATTAGTTCAGAATTTGTCATCCTTCAAGGATTACCATGGAGCATTTCAAGGGATATATCAACGTTCGGAGTTTTAGTATATTATCTTCAGGGTGCATTTGAACTTTTCTCTTCCAGTGGTGTCGAGAAATTAGTTTAATATCCTTTGCATTAAATCATTAAAACTCATGCATAACATGCTAATGCATTAGCTTCGGCTAGTTTATCTCTTGCAGGTTTTCCCCTAGCTAAGGTCGTTATTTGTCCTTATAAGGATCAAAGTTGAAAGATTAGTTCTCAGACGGAAAAATTATCCTCTTCTCTCCAGCACAAGTTGTATACTTGTATGGATCTTAACAACTGATTAGCGAAACAATTGTCTTTCTTTTTTAAATGAACTCTAATGTCAGCGAAATTATCAACCGGGAATCCCCAATGATGTTTTCCACACGATTTTCTGATGGAGTTTCCCCAACGAAGCTTCGTTTACTCCCAAGTGAGTCTCCTTCAGGAAGGGTTTCTACAACATACTTATGGTATTTTCAAGAATTCTTTCAAAGGAAAATCTTCCCAACAAATTTTAGTGGCAGCAACTTCTACAAATTTGTTTCTGTGAGTGTTCTCAGCAGACCATGTTGAACTTCTGGTGTGTTTATTTTTCCAGTAAGTTTTCAATTACTCAATAGATAATTATCCACCAAGTAGGATGTTTATTCGATCTTAGGATATTTCTCCAACTCGGAAGTTTATCCACATATCCACTTGTTACAACGCATTGTTGGGACGATGCCAGTAAATCAAAGAACCTTACCAGGGAAGTTTTTTAGTCACAAGTGCTGAATCTGATTCTTCTACCCCGGTAAAGCTATCTGCACACAGATTGAAGATTTTGTCAACTCGGAAGTTGTTCAACATGTTTTTACATGTTCCTTAAGATCTCTTATCAGCAGATCCAACGAACACAATCAGATCTAGTACTCACATCATTATCTGACGTGCCAGATTGCACATCCATGGTACACTATTAAGAGCCATACACGCTGGATCATTCAGGAAGCTTTGGTTTCCCTTTATTTGGGCATGTACTATTTTCTTGCTGGATTTCTTATTAACACCCCCTCCCCAAATTTCTGCATATCATGCCCATTTCTAAACCTTTTCTCTTTTAATTATTTTTAATAATTATGCAAATAATTTGTGTTGATGTATTAAATTATTATTATTCTCATGGTAATTTTTATTTGATAATTATCGATTAAATTATTAATTAATTTTTATCAATTAAAAAGACCTATTCTAATAATTATTTAAAGTTTTGGACTTGTATTGTGTGACTTAATTACATCTCATATGATTGTATTTTTATTCACAATTGTACACTTCACACACTTTATGTAATTAATTCCATTCCTCATCTTGGCTCATGTGCTATAAGGGTCTCATAGTTGGGAATGGGCATGGTCATTCTCACAAGGTTAATCAAAGCCCTTGTTTGCTTTGATTAGCCATCACCCGAATAATTTGGTCCATATACCAATTATCCATGCACAAGGGTTTCATAGTTGGAGATAGGAGCACATATCCTCACGAGATTAATTAAGTCCATATACTTGATTAATCATAACCCAATTTAAGTTCTCTTGGTCCATATACCAGACCTCAAAACACTTTCATAATTTAAAAGTTACAAACCTCGATCCAAAGTCGAGTACCCTTTTCAAAAATTCTTTTTTACAATAAACTTCGAGTATTTTAATCGTTGGTCGCTAGGCCCATTATTTCAAAACTTCTGCAAATGAACTTCGAGTCTTTAAATCGTTGGAAGCAAGACCAATTTTTTAAAGACTCTTAATAACGTGAACTTTGTTTCACTTCACTTTTTTTCATAAGAAAACTTTTTGGGATGATAGACGACTCGTTGAGCATTGAGCTCCTCTGGTTTCTAGTATTTGAATCGTAGGACGCTAGTCCTATTGTTCGGTACTTTTCACCCACTTAAAATTAATTCAATTCACTCAACTCTTTTTTGGCTCATATGCGACCATTAAACTCTTTTCTTACAAAGAGTGTGCAATAGCCATTTCAAATACGAACGGAGACTTAGCTTTTCAAACAAACTAAACAAGTCAAAGTTCAAGCATTTGAAATGTATAATGCATGATTTTTCTTATAAAACCAACATAACCAACTTAAACATTTTCAATAAGAACTATGGAGTTTTGACTTTCCCATTGCACGAGGGAATATGTAGGCACAAGGTTTCGAAACCGCGACAAACTTAAAATATTAATAAACAAACCTCTTCCTTCTTCCTCTAATTTTTTTGCAATAACACACGTAAACACACACGAACTAAATGGTTCCCATCGAGTACGATGGATGTGAGAGGTGCTAATACCTTCCCGTTGCATAACCGACTCTCGAATCCATATCTTTTGGTCTCGTAGACCGCCTAATCCGATTCTGTGGCTTTTATCTATATTTCCCCGTTCTTTTTAGGACAAATAAAATTAGGTGGCGACTTCATTGTTTTAAAAATAAATGATTTTGAAAAAAACCATGATATCTATCTCACGTGTGTTAATGTTTTTTATTCAATGTTGGTGTCTCCCTCACGTGACTCATCATTGATATTAGAAATATGGATGTATCAATCATTCATGTCGCAAATTTTAAAAAATGGAAATTGAATATTTTATAATTGAAAAGATCCATAAATCCAATAACATAAAATTTTGGGTTTATGTGGCGCCTTTAATGTGGATGTTCACCCTCTCATAGCCTAACACCATTTTTATGTATTCTATAATGACAATTGCTATTCCTCAAAGTTATCTGTAGAATAATGGGTAAGGGCTTCTACTTTAGCGTTAACTTGTTCCAAACTATTTACTTTGAGTATGCCACCTTTCGTCTGAGGTTTTTCCATATTAGTCTTATCGCTTCCCCATTGATAATGGTTTTAAGTCATGCTTTCGATAAGCTGGTTGGCTTCGGTGTACGGTTTATCCATCAGTGCACCGCCTGGAGTAGCGTCTATGGTCAATCTTGTGTTGTACAAGAAATCATTGTATAATGTGTTAATGATCAACCATTCTTCTAAACCGTGATGCAGACAGAGTCTTATCATGTCTTTGTAGCATTCCGACGCCTCGAAAAGTGATTCGTTTTCCTTTTGCCTAAATCCATTGATGTTGGCTCTTAGCATAGCGGTTTTGCTCAATCGGAAATATCTAGCTAAGAAGACTTTCTTTAACTCATCCCATGTGGTGATTGAGTTAGAGGGTAAATATTTGAGTCATGCTCTAGCTCTGTCTCTTAGAGAGAAAGGGAATAGGCGCAATCGTATCACCTTAAGGTTTACATCATTCATTTTTACAGTGTCTGCGTACTGCATAAACACTGACAAATGTAGGTTTAGGTCATATGTAGGAGATCTAGAAAATTGGTTCTGTTGAACGACAGAAAGTAGTGAAGGTTTCAGGTCGAAATCATTTCGAGCGATGGTGGGGGCAACAATGCTGTTGTGAGGTTCCACTTGAGATGGAACTGCGCAATCCTTGAAAGGATGGGGTGGTGTTGGTGCTTCTTCAGCAATATTTGATTCTTCAACTAATTAAGGGATTGAAATGTCAGGAATATTAGTCGGAGGAAGATTGTTGAGAAGGCGGTATTATTGAATTCAGCGTCTTAATTTGAGATAACGCTCGATATCATTGATTTGTAGATGCAATGGCTCGCCTTGAGAGCGAGTATTTGGCATACAATAGAAAGAATGGGGTTTGATTCTTTAGTCTAAACTTTGTAACAATAGAGTTACGATATCGACTTGAATAGTCCCCGACAACAGCGCCAAAAACTTGATTGTGACTTTAAGAGTCTATGGATTATATTGACTGCAAGTGCACAGTCGTATCGTGTAGTTTTAAAAGATTGTCGAACCCACAAGGACTATAAATCGATCTATCATATTCTAAACCTACATTGTAAAGCTAAAGCTAATAATTAATTGATTTGGGGAAATTTTTGGGAAATTAAACTTAAATCTAGTTGAAATACGAATAAAGCGGATATCGGTATGCAGGCATCTAACTTAGGAAACCAAGGTTTGTTGGTCAATTTTTCTAATTGTTATAAACTCCTTTTTAGTAGGAAAAATTAATTAAAAAACCCTTATCTCAAACTCCTATTTTATTGACTTAGATTATGCTATTAAACCCTAACATACGCTCCTGTTGTCCCGTCGAATTTAAAAACAATTTTTGAAAGTAAATAGAACCTAATTTGTTTTAAAGTGCTTCCGATGTATTTAAAACTAATGCCTAGTAATCATTGTCTGATTTTTACTTCCGTAACAAACCTTTTTAAATTATAATTGAAAACTAAAACCAGAAAAAGAAATTTTTATAAAAATAATATTTTGGCCAATTTATTTCGGATCCCTTAATTCGACTAACCTACATACCGATGTCTAGATGATTTAGCCAGACATAGTATTAATTATCATAGCAGAATAACATACAACAATCAATAACATAGCATCCAATATCATGTTCATAGTATTCGAGAAAACAATAAATAATAAAATAAATTTATGCAAACAATAAATAATAAAATAAATGTGATTAATGAAACCTGAAAATAAATGGGAAAAACTGAAACTTGATTAAACTTTAAAATTGAAGTACTGGAGTAGCTTGTAGTAAAGTATTGTTGGAATGGAAATAATGAAGAACTACCTAACAATTCTGAAAATTTTGAATCAAACTAAAGGGGTAATAGTTTTCTAATGCAGAAAACTATTACTAACTGGTAGCTATTGAAATTGTTGAAGAACTAAAACTAGGAAAAAGAGCTCTCTGAACAATAGTACGGAAACAAGTATGCAAAGGGTTTAAAAACTTCAGAACCCTCTTCATACTCCACAACTTTGTATTTATAATCATGTCTTCTAACTGCTTTAGGAGATATTGCTTCCATAAATCTTGTTGCACGTTCAATTTGTTGTTGAGGAAATATAGGGGTGCTTTGAACATGTATTACTTGCTGAAGAAATGGAGAAAATATAGCTTTCTAAGACAATTCAAAACCTTGCGTGGCGGGGGGAACAGGAGGTAAGGGCGGACTCCCTAAGCCACGTGTCAATGGGCCACTTGAAGAATTAGTGGGGCAGACGCACCTTGCTTTGGAGGGATGAGTGGGGCGGGTGCGCCTTGCTTTGAGGATGGTCCACTAGTTTCTTATAATGAGAAGTGGGCTTTGTTTGTTTAATGGGTCTTCTTTTATTTTCGTGTCACTTCCAGCCCATTACTTTTTTTTCACCATTCTTGTGCTGTTTTAACCTCTCATCTTGTTTTAGTGATTTTTTTCACCCATTTCTTCATAATTTCTTAGTTTTTTCTCAAGCATCTCTAAATAGAATGAATACCTGAAACACAAGAGATACCAGTGTAATATTGAAATAAAACAACGTAAATAAAGTAAAAACAATAACATTATTTATGCGAATTAAGTCAAATATGCGGTATAATTTCGTGTTACCACTTTGATTTTATGATGATCACAACTCATGAGCTGTTGAGCAAAAAGTTGAGTATTGTTCTTAGTTGAAGCTTTTAGGAAAAACTAAGTATTTTTATTAAAAGTGTAATTTTATATTTAGTTTTTAAGTCTACTCGCAAGGTTTGTTGTTGTAGGTATATCACTGTAGTGATTGTAAGTGAGAAGGAGATCTCATATCTAGGGGTCTTTAGGTAGTGATTAGTAGAGAAGTTGTAAACTAGGGTTGGTTTAGCTTTAAAGTAATCTTATCATTGTGGATTTTCTTCCGAGCTTAGTAGTCCCCAAAATAAGTGACATTGTACAGAATTGGGTTAACAATTGATTGTGTTATTTAAATTTCTACAATTTATCTTTTTGCACAATCAATAGATTTAACAAGTCTTCTTTCAACATGTGTTATAATATATATCTTGACATTGTGTAGTGTTGGGACATTAGTCAGAACATATGTATTGCAAGTTCTAGAATTTCAATTGGCATCAGAGCATGCACCAAGTTCTTCTTATTGGGTGAGTTTAAGAGAAGATATTTTTCTGGTACTATAGAAGGGGAATTTTTTTAACATACTACCTATTTGAGATGGCACCAAGTCTCATTACTAGAAGGCTCGTATGATAGCTTTTCTAAATATGTGGATAGAAAAACATGGAAAATAGTTATCAAAGGTTGGGAACACCCTGTGGTGAAGGTTACAACTGAATTTAAGCCAGAAGAGGATCGGTCTAAGGTGGAAGATGAACGTGCTCTTGGAAACTCCAAAGCATTGAATGCCATATTCAATGGAGTTGATTAAAAATATCTTTAGACCGATAAACTCATGTACTGTGCCCAACTATGCTTAAGAAATTCTCAAGACCACTCATGAAGGCACAGGCACCTTGCCTAAGGCAAGGCACTACAACCACGGCCTCAAAAATAGTGGGATCTCAAATATTTTAGAGGTAAGTTGTATGAATTATATTGATCAAATGATTATATATACTTTGTTTTGAAATATAACAGTAAGTTATCTTTGCAGCACGACATTAAGCTTTTTTTCTACCATGTGGACGTTGTGGGTTCGAGCCTTAAAGATTAATTTTATGCCTTTAATAAGTTTATTTAATAAAATGGCAAAACCACATAGAACAATGATCAAACACGTCCATTGAACTAAATAAATTCTTTATTTATTACTGACTTTTATTATTATTATTATATATATATATATATATATATATATATATATGTATGTATGTATGTATAACATTCATTTTATGAAGATCACAACTCATGATCTGTTAAGCAAAAAGTTGAGTATTGTTCTTAGTTGAAGCTTTATAGCAAAACTAAGTATTTTTATTAGAAGTGTAATTTTCTATTTGGTTTTTAAGTCTACTCACAAGGTTTGTTGTTGTATCTATATTAGTATAGTGATTGTAAGTGAGAAGAGGATCTCATATCTAGGGGTATTTAGATAGTGATTAGCAGAGAAGTTGTAAACTAGGATTGGTTTAGCTTTGAACTAATAGTATCATAGTGGATTTCCTTCCGGGATTAGTAGCCCCCATAATAGGTGACATTGCACCAAACTGGTTTAACAATTAATTATGTTATTTAAATTTATGTAATTTATCTTTTTGCACAATCAACGGATTTAACAAGTCTTCTTTCAACATGTGTTATAATATTTATATTGACATTGTGTGGTGTTGGGACATTATTTGGAACATATGTATTGCAAGTTCCAGAATTTCAATTGGCATCAGAGAATGCACCATGTTCTTCTTATTGGGTGAGTTTTTGAGAAGATATTTTTCTAGTACTAAAGAAGGGGAATTTTTTTAACAGACTACCTATTTGGGATGGCACCAAGTATGATTACTAGAAGGCTCGTATGATAGCTTTTCTAAAATATGTGTATAGAAAAACTTGGAAAATAGTTATCAAAGGTTGGTAAGACCCTGTGGTGAAGGTTACAATTGAATTTAAGCTAGAAGAGGATCAGTCTGAGGTGGAAGATGAACGTGCCCATGGAAACTCTAAATCATTAAATGTCGTATTCAATAGAGTTGATTAAAAATATCTTCAGACCGATAAACTCATGTACTGTGGCCAACTATGCTTAAGAAATTCTCAAGACCACTCATGATGGCACACAGGGCCGGTCCTGTGCTAAGGCAAGCAGACCCACAACCTTGGGCCTCAAAACTAGTGGGACCTCAAATATTTTAGAGGTACGTTGTATGAATCATATTGATCAAATGATTATATATACTTTGTTTTTAAATATAACAGTAAGTTATCTTTGCAGCGCAACATTAAGCTTGTTTTGCTACCATGTGGACGTCATGGGTTCGAGCCTTGAAGCTTAATTTTATGCCTTCAATAATTTTATTTAATAAAAGGGCAAAACCACTTATTACAATGATCAAACTCGTCCATTGAACTAAATAAATTCTTTATTAATTACCGGCTTTTATTATTATTATATATCCACACACACACACACACACACACACACACACACACACACACATATATATATATATATATAACATTGATTTTATGAAGATCACACCTCATGAGCTGTTAAGCAAAAATTTGAGTATTGTTTTTAGTTGAAGCTTTTAGGCAAAACTATGTATTTTTATTAGAAGTGTAATTTTCTATTTGGTTTTTAAGTTTACTCAAGAGGTTTGTTGTTGTAGCTATATCAGTGTAGTGATTGTAAGTGAGAAGGGGATCTCATATGTAGGGGTCTTTAGATAGTGATTAGCAAAGAAGTTGTAAACTAGGATTGGTTTAGCTTTGAAATAATAGTATCATAGTGGATTTCCTTCTGAGCTTAGTAGTCCCTATAATAGGTGACATTGCACCGAACTGGGTTAACAATTGATTGTGTTATTAAAATTTCTGCAATTTATCTTTCTGCACAATCAACAGATTTAACAAGTCTTCTATCAACATGTGTTATAATGTTTATCTTGACATTGTGTGGTGTTGGGACATTAGTTGGAATATATGTATTACAAGTGCCAGAATTTCAATTGGCATCTAAGCATACACCGTGTTCTTCTTAGTGGGTGAGCTTGCGAGAAGATATTTTTCTGGTACTATAGAAGGGGTATTTTTTTAACTGACTACCTATTTGGGATGGCACCAAGTATGATTACTAGAAGGCTCGTATGATAGCTTTTCTAAAATATGTGGATATAAAAACCTGGAAAATAGTTCTCAATTTTGGGAACACCATATGGTGAAGGTTACAACTGAATTTAAGCCAGAAGAGAATTGGTCTAAGGTGGAAGATGAACGTGCTCTTGGAAACTCCAAAGCATTGAATGCCATATTCAATGGAGTTGATTAAAAATATCTTCAGACCGATAAACTCATGTACTGTGGCCAACTATGCGTAAGAAATTCTCAAGACCACTCATGAAGGCACACAGATTTGGCCCTGGGCTAAGGCAAGCAGACTCACAATCCAGGGCCTCAAAAAAGGTGGGACCATAAATATTTTAGGGGAATGCTTTATGACTTATATTGATCAAATGATTATATATATTGTAAATGTTTTGTATTGGCTGCAATTTTTGGCAAAACCAGATTGGTGTGTCAATGTATTGACTGATGGCATGACATTCTAATATGAAGACAAATTCTGCAGAAGGAGTGTATTTACAGGTGCAACTCAAAATCTTTGCATAACAGATGATTATGCTATTCTCAAAAGAACAGGTTCTGCAAGAGAAGTGTGCAGGATGTATGATGTCATGACCAATGTTAAGACATCCTGTACTGAATAAGTCATTGTGCAGGTTTTTATGTCCTGAGAGTTTTCAGGATTCTGTTGGGCTGTTCTGACCAGATTGGTGTGCCAATGTCTTGACTGATGTCATGACATTCTGGATTGAAGATAAATTCTGCAGAAGAAGTGCTTTTACAAGTGCAACTCAAAATCTTTGCATAACAGATGATTATGCTATAATCAGAAGTACAGGTTCTGCAAGAACAGTTTGTTGGATGTGTGATGTCACACCCAATGTTAAGACATCATGTACTGCATAAGTGGATTAAGTAGTTTTATATTTCCTGAGAGTTTCAAGATTCTGTTAGTTTATTCTGGGCTGGATTGTTTTGTTAAGCTCCTATGTGGCGCTATATTGACAGGTCAAGGAGACTTTGTAGGAGAATCTGGTGCAGAAGTGTAACAACTTATTTGTTGTTACTTGGAGCATAAATTATGGAGATATATTAGGCAGATTCTGTTGAAGACCTATTCTTGTGGAGAATATCTTGGAGCAATTTTAGCAAGTTGTTTGTTATTATTTGATGACTCAAATCCAGTTGAGTAATAGGTTATAAATAGAAGCCTTGTAACCTAGGTTCCAGAGCCAGCCGTGATTTATCATGATGTAGTTTTAGGGCTGTGTCTGTAACCACTCTCTAGGAGAGTTGGTAGAGTGAACCTCCCGGGTTGTGGGAAGGTCACCAAGTTTACCTTAAAGCCTGTAGGCAAGAGGAGTGTTGTTCTCACTCATAAGCTGTGAAGTAATGAGTTAAGTTATGTTCTTGGAGGAAGTTGTGAAGCAACTCCAAGGTGTTGAAGAGTTGTTGGAAATCAAGTTGTTGATGTAGTGGCTGAGATGTTGACTGCTAGACATCATTGCGATGATTGGAAGTGGGATGAGGATATTCCATATCTAGGGAGGACCTAAGTAGAAGTGTCATTGGGTAGGAATTAAGTGAGGGGTTGTAAACGGGTGAGTTTAACTCTGAATTAATATTGTTGATAATGGACTTCATTCCTGGCTTGGTATGCCCCCAGATGTAGGTTGGTTAGAACTGAACTGGGTGAACAATTTCTTGTGTTCTTTTGTTTCATGCACCGTTAATTGTATATTCTACCTTGTCTGTTTTATAATGTCGGATCAGATGTCACGACATCCTGAGTCTGGTTGTTACCAGAATTTCAATTGGTATCAGAGCAGGCATCCTGTCTGTTTCTGGATGAGATCCATGGGGGATACTTTCTGGTTGTGTACAAGGTAGATGATGAAAAGGGTAGTGTTTTGATGTTGTTAAGTCTGAGGTCAATCTTTGTAACTATTTTTGCAAAGATGTTGAATAGGATGTCCTATTCTGAGTCTGTTTGTTCTTGCCGTTTGGAAATATTTTTTGTGTTTTTTAGTGTCTTGTTTTAAGTTATGAACACAAATTGTGTCTTGTGTTCTGAGATATCCAATATAGAAGTCTGGTTCACTATGCTTGTAGATGGATAGTTCAAGTTTATTTTTGGTCTTGTGTTTCCTCTTGTGCTCTAAAATAGGAAGTTGTGTCTGTTTGTGTCGTAGCACAATTCTCAGCTTGAGGGGGAGTATTCAGTATCTTCTTCCTCATGTGCATCATGGCTTCAGTATTTCTTCTTCTTTGTGAAGATGTAATCTATGGTGTTATGTTCCCTTTGATTCTATTTTTTCTGATTATCTGATGTATCTTTTGTGATTCTGACCTTGTGTTTTACCGTCCTATAACTAATGGTGCTTCTTTTGTTGGTGTTTTACTGGCCTGACTTTGAACTTGTACCTTTCGCCCGTTTTGTGGCTAAAAAGGGGGAGAATTAATTAGGATTATTCTGGGTTTAGTTTGGTAGTTTGATTTTTAATTCTGCTGCTCTCTGATAGTGTACTTGGTTTTAGCCAAACAATTTGCCAAAGGGGGAGTTTGTAAGTGTTTTGTGTTGGCTGAAATTTTTGGTAAAACCAGATTGGTGTGTTAATGTCTTGACTGATGTCATGACATTCTGATATGAAGACAAATTCTGCAGAAGGAGTGTATTTACAGTTGCAGCTCAAAATCTTTGCATAATAGATGATTATGCTATTTTCAAGAACGAGTTCGCAAGAGAAGTGTGCAGGATGTATGATGTCATGACCAATGTTAAGACATCCTGTACTGAATAAGTCATTGTGCAGGTTTTTATGTCCTGAGAGTTTTCAGGATTCTGTTGGGCTGTTCTGACCAGATTGGTGTGCCAATGTCTTGACTGATGTCATGACATTCTGGGTTGAAGATAAATTCTGCAGAAGAAGTGCTTTTACAAGTGCAACTCAGAATCTTTGCATAACAGATGATTATGCTATAATCAGAAGTACAGGTTCTGCAAGAACAGTTTGTTGGATGTGTGATGTCACACCCAATGTTAAGACATCATGTACTGCATAAGTGGATTAAGTAGTTTTATATTTCTTGAGAGTTTCAAGATTCTGTTAGTTTATTCTGGGCTGGATTGTTTTGTTAAGCTCCTATGTGGCGCTATATTGACAGGTCAAGGACACTTTGTAGGAGAATCTGGTGCAGAAGTGTAACAACTTATTTGTTGTTACTTGGAGCATAAATTATGGAGATATATTAGGCAGATTCTGTTGAAGACCTATTCTTGTGGAGAATATCTTGGAGCAATTTTAGCAAGTTGTTTGTTATTATTTGATGACTCAAATCCAGTTGAGTAATAGGTTATAAATAGAAGCCTTGTAACCTAGGTTCCAGAGCCAGCTGTGATTTATCATGGTGTAGTTTTAGGGCTGTGTCTGTAACCACTCTCTAGGAGAGTTGGTAGAGTGAACCTCCCGGGTTGTGGGAAGGTCACCAAGTTTACCTTAAAGCCTGTAGGCAAGAGGAGTGTTGTTCTCACTCATAAGCTGTGAAGTAATGAGTTAAGTTATGTTCTTGGAGGAAGTTGTGAAGCAACTCCAAGGTGTTGAAGAGTTGTTGGAAATCAAGCTGTTGATGCAGTGGCTGAGATGTTGACTGCTAGACATCATTGCAATGATTGGAAGTGGGATGAGGATATTCCATATCTAGGGAGGACCTAGGTAGAAGTGTCATTGGGTAGGAATTAAGTGAGGGGTTGTAAACGAGTGAGTTTAACTCTGAATTAATATTGTTGATAATGGACTTCATTCCTGGCTTGGTATGCCCCCAGATATAGGTTGGTTAGAACTGAGCTGGGTGAACAATTTCTTGTGTTCTTTTGTTTCATGCACCGTTAATTGTATATTCTACCTTGTCTGTTTTATAATGTCGGATCAGATGTCACGACATCCTGAGTCTGGGTGTTACCAGAATTTCAATTGGTATGAGAGCAGGCATCCTGTCTGTTTCTGGATGAGATCCATGGGGGATACTTTCTGGTTGTGTATAAGGTAGATGATGAAAAAGGGTAGTGTTTTGATGTTGTTAAGTCTGAGGTCAATCTTTGTAACTATTTTTGCAAAGATGTTGAATAGGATGTCTTATTCTGAGTCTGTTTGTTCTTGCCGTTTGGAAATATTTTTTGTTTTGTTTAGTGTCATGTTTTAAGTTATGAACACAAATTGTGTCTTGTGTTCTGAGATATCCAATATAGAAGTCTGGTTCACTATGCTTGTAGATGGATAGTTCAAGTTTATTTTTGGTCTTGTGTTTCCTCTTGTGCTCTAGAATAGGAAGTTGTGTGTGTTTGTGTCGTAGCACAATTCTCAGCTTGAGGGGGAGTATTCAGTATCTTCTTCCTCATGTGCATCATGGCTTCAGTATTTCTTCTTCTTTGTGAAGATGTAATCTATGGTGTTATGTTCCCTTTGATTCTATTTTTTCTGATTATCTGATGTATCTTTTGTGATTCTGACCTTGTGTTTTACCGTCCTATAACTAATGGTGCTTCTTTTGTTGGTGTTTTACTGGCCTGACTTTGAACTTGTACCTTTCGCCCGTTTTGTGGCTAAAAAGGGGGAGAATTAATTAGGATTATTCTGGGTTTAGTTTGGTAGTTTGATTTTTTAATTCTGCTGCTCTCTGATAGTGTACTTGGTTTTAGCCAAACAATTTGCCAAAGGGGGAGTTTGTAAGTGTTTTGTGTTGGCTGAAATTTTTGGTAAAACCAGATTGGTGTGTTAATGTCTTGACTGATGTCATGACATTCTGATATGAAGACAAATTCTGCAGAAGGAGTGTATTTACAGGTGCAGCTCAAAATCTTTGCATAACAGATGATTATGCTATTTTCAGAAGAACAGGTTCTGCAAGAGAAGTGTGCAGGATGTATGATGTCATGACCAATGTTAAGACATCCTGTACTGAATAAGTCATTGTGCAGGTTTTTATGTCCTGAGAGTTTTCAGGATTCTGTTGGGCTGTTCTGACCAGATTGGTGTGCCAATGTCTTGACTGATGTCATGACATTCTGGGTTGAAGATAAATTCTGCAGAAGAAGTGCTTTTACAAGTGCAACTCAGAATCTTTGCATAACAGATGATTATGCTATAATCAGAAGTACAGGTTCTGCAAGAACAGTTTGTTAGATGTGTGATGTCACACCCAATGTTAGGACATCATGTACTGCATAAGTGGATTATGCAGTTTTATATTTCCTGAGAGTTTCAAGATTCTGTTAGTTTATTCTGGGCTGGATTGTTTTGTTAAGCTCCTATGTGGCGCTATATTGACAGGTCAAGGACACTTTGTAGGAGAATCTGGTGCAGAAGTGTAACAACTTATTTGTTGTTACTTGGAGCATAAATTATGGAGATATATTAGGCAGATTCTGTTGAAGACCTATTCTTGTGGAGAATATCTTGGAGCAATTTTAGCAAGCTATTTGTTATTATTTGATGACTCAAATCCAGTTGAGTAATAGGTTATAAATAGAAGCCTTGTAACCTAGTTTCCAGAGCCAGCCGTGATTTATCATGCTGTAGTTTTAGGGTTGTGTCTGTAACCACTCTCTAGGAGAGTTGGTAGAGTGAACCTCCCGGGTTGTGGGAAGGTCACCAAGTTTACCTTAAAGCCTGTAGGCAAGAGGAGTATTGTTCTCACTCATAAGCTGTGAAGTAATGAGTTAAGTTATGTTCTTGGAGGAAGTTGTGAAGCAACTCCAAGGTGTTGAAGAGTTGTTGGAAATCAAGCTGTTGATGCAGTGGCTAAGATGTTGACTGCTAGACATCATTGCGATGATTAGAAGTGGGATGAGGATATTCCATATCTAGGGAGGACCTAGGTAGAAGTGTCATTGGGTAGGAATTAAGTGAGGGGTTGTAAACGGGTGAGTTTAACTCTGAATTAATATTGTTGATAATGGACTTCATTCCTGGCTTGCTATGCCCCCAGATGTAGGTTGGTTAGAACCGAACTGGGTGAACAATTTCTTGTGTTCTTTTGTTTCATGCACCGTTAATTGTATATTCTACCTTGTCTGTTTTATAATGTCGGATCAGATGTCACGACATCCTGAGTCTGGTTGTTACCAGAATCTCATATAGTTTGTTTTGAAATACAACAATAAGTTAGCTTTGGAGCGCGACATTAAACTTGTTTTGCTACCATGTGGACGTCTTGGGTTCGAGCCTTGAAGCTTATTTTTTTTTGCCTTTAATAAGTTTATTTAAAAAAATGGAAAAACAACTTAGAACAATGATTGAACCTGTCAATTGAACTAAACAAATTCTTTATTAATTACTGACTTTTATTTTATATATATATATATATATGTTATACCCCAATATTTGTTCTCCCACTTCTCAAGACATTTCACATGTCCATACTCAAGGATTTCACAAGGGTTGACTAAATAAACCTTCTCCTAAACAATCAAACCCAAACTAGGGTTTGGACATTCTCAAGTCAAGGTGGGCCTCCAATGCTTCAAGTGGTCATCATACCTCATCATATGCTTCAAATAATCACCATGTCAAGTTTCAAGCCTTACAAGTCAAGTTTGCTTAGATTATTGCTCAGATGGTTGAAAATCAGTTGTATAGGACAAAAAGTCAACTGTGGTCAACATACAGTCAAACTTTATAATTTTTGGTCAACACCAATATTTTGAAGTAATATTCATCATTTGATCAAGGATTGATCATGATTCCTCAAGAAAAGTCAAGATTTGATCAAAAGTCAAAGTTTCTAAATTAGGGTTTTTTAAACAAAAGTCAACAGAACTTTGACCAGGCATAACTTTCACATACTTTATCAGAAACTTGTCCACCACAACTCATTTTAAAGATAATTCAATTCTATACAACTTCATGTCTCACAAGCTTGGGCATAAAATACTTCATTCGGAAGTTATGGATCAAAATATTACAGGTCCTTTTAAAAGTCAATAAAAAATCAACTTTTTGTAAAGAAGTGTTCATGAGCATGAAAACTTCATGAAGATGAAACCAAAAGGGCTGTTTAGAGGACATCTTGAGCTTTCCAAAAAGTCCAAAAACACTCAAAAATGTTAAAAATTGAGCAAGATACACCTTGTGCAAGTTAAGTATTTTTTAGGAGGTGCACAAAGAGAAATACTTGAGAAAATCAAAAGTTTTCCAAATGGGCCTAACTTTTCTTGATTCAAACATGTTCCTTAGTTGAATTAGAAGCTCCAAGCCCAAGGCCACGAATTTATCTTTTATTTTTTATTTATTTTGGATTTTTAATCAATTAAAACCAATTTAATTAAAATAAAAGATATAAAATCAAAAATTAATTGCAAGATGGATTTTCTCTCATCCTTGAGGTCCAAGCAAACCATTTAATCTGATTTTTTCGAAATAATCATGATTGGCAAGTGATTTGATTGAAATTGGCTCAAAAGAAGAAACATTTGGTTTGATTCCAAATCAAATCTTTTTTCATTGAATGACATGGTATTTTCCTACACTTCTTGACCTAATTCCTTACAATATAAATAGACAATGATTCTACATGACAAAAGGACGAATTTCTGGCCTCAAGAACCCCAACCCAAGCATCAAAAAACCGTGTTACACAAGCAACTAGCAGCCATAGTTGTGGATCAATTCAAGTCATTATAAGCCTTCCAATCGATTCCTTGGTGTTTTCTGAAGCGAAACAGATCATTACCACGCACTAAAACATCCAGAAACACGAATTCATTATCACGGTGTGCACACTTATTTTTCAAAATCGATTTTGATCATACATGCATATTTAATAGGTTTTGATTGTTTGTTTGTGTTTAGAATGATGTTTGCAAGCTATCTGGGTGATTCAATTGGATTTTAGACATAGGAATACCAAGACACCATTGTTAGGGTTCTAAATCTCTAAATTGGGATCCATCGTTTTAGGAAAAATTGGACCAATCCAAGGACATATTCATGTTCAGGGGACAATTTGCAATCGATCCATGGCTTTACATTTAATTTATATTGTGTATTGCTTGAGTTATGATTTTGCAGGGATATAGCTACAGAGGAAATCCGTAGGTGAAAACCGTAGCTAAAAGCCTATGTCCCAAGGAAGAAGATGTAGGCTGCGCGCGTTTTTTGATTTTAAATTGATTCCCAGAAATCAATTTCTCTTATACTCTCTCTGTTTCATATGTCTAACACCAAAACAGGTTGGCTCAGATGGTGGAGGTAGCACGTTCTCTTAGAAGGCACGGGTTCGAACCCTACCTTTTCCTAGAAATTCTAATATTTTTGATGTTTCAGCTTTTCAAGAGCCACAACGTCTAGAAGCTCTAGCTTCTGGACCCCTTCAGAAGTAACACATCCAGAAGCTCCACCTTTTGGACCCCATTACCACACGCCACACCCCAGAAGCTCCAGCGTCTGGGCTCGTCGTCAGAGAAAAGCCCCAGAAGTGCCTACTTCTGGGCACCTCCAGTGCAGAAATCCCCAGAAGTTCCTACTTCTGGGCACGTCCAGCAAGAGGCTTTCCAGAAGCACCAGCTTCTAGGATGGCTTCCTCCAGAAGCGCTCTAACCCTTTTTCTTTATTTTTCCATATTTTCCATTTAATTTAATTTCTTTTCAAATAATTTTCTAACATAGTAAAAAATCACAAAAAAATTATTTCTTTTTGCATTTAGGTCAGAAAAATACTTATTTAATTTTTGACATAAATTTTTTTTTTTTTGCATGCATATTTTAATTAATTGTTAATTAATCAAAAATTTGACTTTTAATTATTTTTCCTTACTAAAGTCAATCCAGAAAATTCCCAAAAAATGTTTTCTCATCTAGTTAGGATTACTAACCCTAAAAACTTTTTCCCAATTCAAAAATATTTTTTTTCACTAACATATTTTCTCATATTTGCAATTCGTTTCCCTTTTTCCGATTATTATGTATCTGCTTCCAAGATGTAATAGTTAGGTTAATTTTCTTGCATTCTTTTTCAATATTATGTAACTGCTCATGGGATGTGTCATACCCCAATTTTTGACCTAATATACCACCTTACATTTGCATCATTGCATCACTAACAGTTCAGACAGCATTAATCGGGTGTAGCATTCACAGGTCAAAATTAGGGTTTCATCAGATTTTCATCTGATTCAAGAGGCAACCAACTAGGGTTTGAGTTTTACTCACCTCATTTGATCTATCTTGATCAAAATATCAACCTCTGATCATCAGATATCCAATTTTTATCACTGATCAATCGAGGATCGACCAATTAGGGTTTTGGTCGAGCATGAGTATTCTCTGACTTTTTGAGCAAGAAATGACTTTTTTGGCTAGAGATTGATCATTATATCTTAGATACAACATCTTGACCTAATTTCTGGATTCAAAACATCACAGAAGTTCACAGACTTCATTAGTCAATTTCAGAAACATCTGATGAAAATTCATCTGCACAGAAAAGTCAAACTTTGACTTTTGGTCAACTTTTTCAAGACAAAACTTTTTCAATCATCAAAATACTTCAAATGATCCATCATGATCATAAAAAATCAGAGAATTTGGAAAAGTCAACAAAAAGTCAAAAGTTTCAATACTTAGAAAAATTCTAAGTGTTAAAATTTCTTATTTTTTCCAAACTTCATGCCATTTTTTCACCTAGTTCCATTTTGAATTGGAAAAAACTCAAAACATGAAAGTCGTAGCTCTTGAAACAAGCTTTCCAAAATGTCCAAGAACTCTCAAATCCATGGAGTCTAGCTATACTTTTGAAATTGAAACATAAGGCTCCATGAACATGGTTTTTCAAGGTCAAAATTTCAAATTATAGGTCATTTTGAGATTTCTTCATCTAGAAGCATTGCCACCTTGCCAATTCAAGCTTAGAGCTGATAAATATGAGCTAGATATAATTGAGATGAGATAAGATCAATTGGAAGATTTTCACACATGGTAAAAAGAGGAAGCTTCCTTTTTCCTTTTGAAAAAGTCATTCTTACCCCTTAAGGCAACCTTGAATTTCCAAATGCCATGTACTCATGCCTAACATTTCAGAGATATTGGCCTATAAATAGAGCATAATTTCAAGTTCAAATTACACCAAAGCAATGCAAGTTCATGCTTTCACTCTCCATCTTTGAAAATTCAAGATTCATATGTCAAATTGCCAAAACTTGCATTTTTGAAAATTGATGAGAAACTTTGATCAAATTGGTGTCAAACACATTCCATAATCAATATCAAACTTGTTCAAAACTTAAAAACAACATGATCAAAGCTGAAAATCAGAAATCACATGCCATGAACATATGCTTGTACAAACTGCCTTAAGTTTCAAAATCGTGGCTAGGCTTGATTAACTAGTGTTCTAATCACTCAAACATCATCAGTATACCTCATAGGAATGATCCAAATCATTAGCAAGCAACTGTAACATGATTAACATCAAAATCGAAGTTCCATTTTCAAACTGTGCAGGTGAACTTGTGTAGCACAATCCAGGCAAGCTCGAAGCAAGCAGACCATCCATATAGCTTCTACATAGGCCGATGATGTTGTAGCAATCGAAAAACAAGTTCTGGAAACGCGCAATCATCATCTTCAATCTCAACTTGAACAAGTATGAACTCGAACTCTAATATCATGATTCTTTGCACTTAAGTAAAAAAACTCTTGGTCAATCTCTTTCTGCACTTATCACGATCATAAGCCCTCTCAAAAATCAAAGAATCATCAATCATACATCATTTAATTTAGAAAAGTCAGTTCTAGGGTTCTTCGTGGTTCCCAGAAATTCAAACATGCTAGACTAAAAATAAATGCAATTAACAACCACCTTCGTGTTCCTTGTGAAAAATCGAGCAACTTTCATGTTTATTTCATCAAATTTCATTGAGAAACGAACATTATAGCTTGGATTGTTGAATCTGAAAATCAAAAACGAAGAACAAGCCTGCGCGCGTGTTCTTGAGTTTAAAAATTCAAAATTTCCAATATGTTGTTTACACGTGTTTTGGTTCATAAACACAAACGAGCGTTTGTCCCAGTGGTTGCTAGCTTGCCCGTAGTCCTTTGTGCCACGTAGCCATCCAACAGGTCAGGGGTTCAACTCTCCACAAGACCATTTTTTTTAAAACTCTTCATATTTTTTCATGTTTTTTACAAAACTTTCACATTTTTTTAACCAATCAAAACTCCTCATTTTGAGGTGATTTTTGTACACTTGTCAATAAATATATCTATTTTATGATAGTGCAAAATTTTCAGAAAAACTTTCATCGATTATATTTTAATCGAAAACGACGTTCTAAGCACTTTTCAAAACACTTTAAAAGGTGAATTTTTCAAGTTTTCGACTTCCGATTCTTTTCAAAACTTCTCATAAATGAACCTCACATTTCAAAACATTTTCAAAATCATTTTTCAAAACTTTTTATCAAAACTTACATCTTTTACCATGATCGATCCGATTTAAACGATAAAATCAAATTCGTTTTCTCTCGAATTTCTCAATCGATCATGGGCCTCCTTACGGTGTAAGTCTCAATCCTTTATGTACATATTCAATTTTTCTCGTACATACTCAAATCATCATTGTTAATATTCAAACATAAACAAATTTCTTTCGTTTGTTTTCATTCGTTTGTTTATACACCGAATCCATTGGTTCTAAGAGAAGAATTATTCCCGATGAAACTTCTTTTAAACCAATGGGCCTCCCTCACGGTGTAAGTCCCATAACATTCTTTTATGTACATAATATTTCTTTGTACATATCAAATTCTTTCCAAACACATATAAATTTTCATCTGTACATAACACAGATATTTTTTATACTCAAGTACAGACAAACTCCGATCATTTGTCTTCACTTCACTTGAGTATACACAAACCAACATTCTTTCATGTACATACATATCTTTTCTTTGTACATATCAATTTATTTTCATACAAACTTTCATCTGTACATAATATGATACTTTTTCAAACACGATAAACTTGATCGTTCGTTTGCTTTACATACACACTGAATACCATTGGTATTGAAAGGAGCATTATTCCCTGTGAAACTGCTTTCAAACCAATGGGTCTCCCTTATGGTGTAAGTCCCAACCTTCCTATGTACATCCTCATCTTCTCTGTACATAAATACTCGTTCGTGTACATATTCACTTCCTTGTACACAGTTCTAACTTGTAAATAATCAAGTTACGCTCGTTTTAAACGTTCTGTTTCACAGACACTTGTTTATATTTACTTCATAAACTTTTGTAAATAAACATCATGCATTGTTTATATTTCCTTCATAAACTCCTGTGAATACATATCAGACACACACACTTGTTTATACAACTGTCTAATTATAAATTAGTCTAACCAATAGGTTCCCCGTTGTAGCCTCGCTGGGCTTTATACAAGATAATTCATCCCTCGCATGAGTTTAGCCTCCGCTGGTCTTTATACAAGATAACTCTCCCCAGAGTTTAGCCTCCTCTTAGGCTTCATATAAGAAAACTCATTCATCGAGTTTAGCCTCCGCTTAGGCTTCATATAAGACACACTCCTGTTGAGTCACCTACTCTTGGGCTTCGCTCAAAAGAACTCCTCATTGAGTTTAGCCTTCTCTTGGGCATCATACAATGAAAGAGACAGGAAATCTCTTAACAGCCTCCTATTGGGCTTCCAATACAAAGAATCACCCACGTTAGGATAGAACCCAGAGTATAATTTCCCGGTGAAATTGCTCTTAATTCCAAAAGGATGGTTTCCCGGTGAAATCCCTTTTAACACAAAGCCGCCCATACCCTATAGCTTCCTCTTGAGCTTCGTACAAGGACCCTCGATGACCCTCGGAATGCCTCCTCTTGGGCTAACAATACAAGGACCCATGGGCTTCTTAAAAGCATCCCTTTAAATCCAATCAATTTCTCCTTGAGATTTAGACATCTATCATCTCTATGGAAGAAGTATCTCCTCTATCACATCACATACAGTCAAAAACTTTTCAAACTCTTTTCAAAACTGTTTTCAAACAAAAACATCTTTTAACAGTAAGTGGTAACGCTTGTACACTCAAGCAAAACACCTAATGCTTACAGTTAAAAGATTCAAACATCTTTTTCAAACATCTTTCTTAAACATGTAAGTGGTAACGCTTGTACACTCGAGCAAAACACCGATAGCTTACGACGAAAGATTTTTATCAGTCAATTTTACAAAATGTATGTGATGAAATAGATTAGATACATTTTTCATTAAGATGACATTTGTCTATCTCTTACTAACATCCCGTTGCTTTCCACTAGCATAAGTGGGAACTACGACTGCTCTGACTTTCTCAACATCCTTTTGAGAATACGTAGGCACAAGGTCTCATCCTTGCCGAGCAAATTTCTATCTCCCTCAGACCAAACAAACCTTAGATCCCTGTAGATCCGAGCTAGAAATGCTCTGATTCCCACTAGGAGATATGTATGCAGAAGATCCACAGATCTTTGCGAGCACAATAATAACAAACCCTAGGATCCCACATAATCTATCATTTCTTAAAATCCCAAAGGAGAAACTTTCCCAATCATAGAAATAGCAATTAAAACACACAAACATATCAAACATATTCATATATAAAGCTATAGATAACTATATATATTTAGGGTGCTCCATCTATTCCCTTTATATAACAATCCCCCTTACTCAGAGTCTCCCCAATGCGTTGCGTCTAGTTTGTGCTAGTCGTTACGCATATCAATATCAATTGAGGGTATTAACAGCTTTCCCCTTTTTCATAATCATTAAATCATCTTTCTTGTGTTGAAAATAATAAAGCTTGATGCTCGCGGAATCTTTATAAACAAATCAAAAGAGTAAATCGTTTCGAGCTAGAGAATCCGAATTCACGTTCGAATCCTCTAGCGTGTCACCTTTTAACGCGAACAGGATGTAATAGCTTAATTAGGATTTACTTTCCGCACTCTCATATTATGTATCTGCCCCAAAGCCATGTAATAGCGTAGGATTTACTTTCTGCACTTTACTTTCCGCAATTTACTTTCCGCACCCATATAAACTGCTAGTAATTAGGCGTGTATGGCAAGTTAAAAACAAACATAGATCACTTCTAATTTCAAGATAAATTATCTGAATCCAACACACTCGCTTCACACATGCACCCCCTAGGTTATTCTCTCTCGTTGCCTTTCGAATAAATGGTCAAGTCCCTCGAAAGTAGAGGTATCCTAGCACCATTGCCTATAAACATATCATCATAGTCCCTTCGAATAAAAGATCATAGTCCCTCGATGTTGCCAACGAATACATGATCTAGTCCCTCGATTGTTGCCTACGAAAAGTGATGATCGTCCCTTCGAATATGCTAGGATACTCCAACAAGTTGCCTTCTATGACCATCCGATGTCCCTTTCGAATGTCCCTTTACATCCAATGAATAGGGTTACCTACCAACTAATGGTATGGATAGCGCTATTTTAAAGGAAAGTAAAATAACACGGAAACGACCGTTCTGAGTAGGTAATAGACTTTTAGTTGCTTGCTCTATCAAAATGTCTTTTTCACACCTCACACTATTACAAAATTCCCTTTCTAAAAATGAAACATTTCCGAACACTTCGTATACATTCCAGCGTGAATCATTACGAAGTCAAAGCAAAATGCCTTTTCAAAAATCTTTTTCAAACACACAAAAAGCAAATTTCAAGATGAGCTAAAGCAACTAAGAGCCCGTAGATAACTATGGATGGAAAGGGTGCTAATACCTTCCTTTTTCATAACCTTCTCCCTTACTCAGAATCTAACGAAGGTCTTTTCCTGTTCTTTTCACCTTCCCTTAATTGGATAAAAGAAAATTCGGTGGCGACTCTTGCTATCCGCAACATTTGCGATCAAACGCAAAACAATCCAAAGTCAGTTCTCCCACCGTATTACATATATATATATATATATATATATATATATATATATATATATATATATAAGATTGATATTATGAAGATCACAACACATGAGCTTTTAAGCAAAACTAAGTATTTTTATTAGAATTGTACTTTTCTATTTGAGAGGGGGATCTTTTATCTAGGGGTCTTTAGATAGTGATTAGCAGAGAAGTTGTAAACTGGGGTTGGTTTAGATTTGAACTAATAGTATCAGAGTTGATTTCCTTTCGGGCTTAGTAGCCCCCATAATAGGTGACATTATACCGAAGTGGGTTAATAATTGATTGTGTTATTTAAATTTATGCAATTTATCTTTCTGCACAATCAATAAATTTTACTAGTCTTCTTCCAACATGTGTTATACTATTCATCTTGACATTGTGTGGTGTTGGGACATTAGTCGGAACATAAGTGTAGTAAGTGCCAGAATTTCAATTGGCATCAGAGCATGCGCCATGTTCTTCTTATTGGGTGAGCTTCAGAGAAGATATTTTTCTGGTACTATAGAAGGCTTATTTTTTTAATAGACTACCTATTTAGGATGTCACTAAGTATGATTACTAGAAGGCTCGTATGATAGCTTTCCTAAAATATATGGATAGAAAAACCTGGAAAATAGTTATCAATGGTTGGGAACACCCTTTGGTGAAGGTTACAACTGAATTTAAGCTAGAAGAGTATTGATCTAAGGTGGAGGATGGACGTGCTCTTGGAAACTCCAAAGCATTGAATGTCATATTCTATGGAGTTGATAAAATATCTTCAAACTGATAAACTCATGTACTATGGCCAACTATGCTTAAGAAATCCTCAAGACCACTTATGAAGGCACACAGGGCCGGCCCTGGGCTAAGGCAAGCAGGCCCACAACCAAGGGCCTCAAAAAAGATGGGACCTCAAAAATTTTAGGGGTACGCTTTATGAATTATATTCATGAAATGATTATATATACTTTGTTTTTAAATATAACAGTAAATGATCTCTGCAGTGCGACATTAAGCTTGTTTTGCTACCATATGGACGTCGTGGGTTCGAGCCTTAAAGCTTATTTTTATGCCTTTAATAAATTTATTTAATAAAATGCAAAAACCACTGAGAACATTGATCGAATCTGTCCATTGAACTAAATAAATTCTTTATTAATTACTGATTTTTATTATTATTATTATTATTATTATTATTATTATTATATATAACATTGATTTTATTTTATTTCTTTATTATAAATTTTAGATAATATTTATTTTTATACTTAAATATTTAAATGTTTTTTATATGACTAAATGATTTATTATAAGTTCTTAGACTAAGAAATATTATATAACTATTAGTGGTTTGATATTGTTCTATAAAAAGATATATTATTAAAATTTATTTTATAATAATATATTAAAAAAATTGGATTTTAGTGTTATTTTTACTTAATTATTATGAATATATGGATAATAAATTAAAGTAATAAATTTAATATAATTTTAAACAATTTCATGCTAACTTATCTCTATTGAAAAATATGAAAACAATCTCTATATAATCAATGTGATGCTAATTTGTGTTTATGTAGCCCTAATAACAACTTAACAAACTTATTTCTATGTAATCACTACTAACAATTTCCACTCCTTTAATATCTAGAATAGGTTGTTGACAAACTTAATTCAAATTATTGATGGTTTTTTTATAAAAGGATATATTATCATATTTATTTTATAATAATATATTAAAAATTAACAATATTAGTATTATTTATAATTATATCTTTTGATTAATTGCTCAATATTTTTTGTTAGGGATCCATTTTAATTATTTGTCCTGAGCCTCTAGAAAGTCATGACCGACCTTAAGGCACATCTAAGGTGGAAATGTCAAGAATTCATCTTGTCACTACTCAATTTGAGATCTCAGGATTAATGATGATGAATCTATTCATGACTTTCACATGAGCATTATTGATATTGCTAATTCATCACAACTATTGAAGAAGCCCGAGATATCTGCAACATGAAAGTGGAAGAGCTTATTGAGTCACTTCAAACTTTTGAATTGGCTACCAATGATAAATCTGAAAGAAGAAAAAGAGCATAACTTTTGTATCTAATACTGTAGATGAAGATGAGAAATGTGACCTGGATACTGATGAAGGGTTATCCAAATCTATTGTGTTACTTGAGAGGCAATTCAACTAGGTACTAAGGAGAGTGGATAGAAGGTATAGACCAAATTTCAAGAACATCGGTCCTGACATTAGCAAGAACTATGATGCTCAAAGAAAATATGGAACAAAACAAAATGTCAATCAAAGTAAAGACATTCAATGTCATGATTGTGAAGGTTTTGGATGTATTAGAGCAGAATGCCCTACCTATCTCAAGAAACAACTTAAGAGGCTTTCTATTTCTTAGTCTGATGAGGAAAGTGATCCTAATGATGAATCTGCCAAGCCTGTTACTTTCTTAACTAGAAGATGGGACTCTTATGTATAATCATGTGATGAAGAAATAACTTATGATGAGTTGGTTGCTTCTTACAAAGAATTGTGCATCAAAAGTAAAGAATTTTGTCAACAAGGAGAAAAACATAAGGTAATTATTTTTCAACAATAGGCTGAAAAAGAGAAACTGTCAATTATTGTCTTTGATCTTCAAAAAGATGTAACCTTATTGAGTTCTAAACTTGAAAACATGACCAAATCCATAAGAATGTTGAACAATGCATCTGATGTGTTGGATGGAATTCTTCAAGTTGGGAAAGAAGGTAAAATATTTATTGGTATAAGGTTTAATTATCAGCCTTTAAATAATCAAAGAAAAACTCATGTGACAAAATTTGTTCCTGCTGAAGTAAAGTATGAGCTCATAATGTCTAACAAAATGTTACAACATCTTGCCAGACTTAAAAAACTCAGACTAAAGTCAAGCTCCAGCCTTGGAAATGTCATTATTATGGTAAATATAGTCATATAAAACCATTATGCTATAGATTGTATGACTATCATTCACCACAACCTAAGGCTAATCATGTAACAATTATAACTAGAATGAAGCAGAAACCTAAGGTTGCTGATACTAGTCCTATAACCCATACTTCTTTTGTGGTTGATTACTTGATCATTAAGAAAGGGACTGATATCGACAAAGATGTTGGAACATCATCTTAGTAGACTAATGATCTAGAAAATGAGGTACTCTATGAGTATAACAACGAGTTTGTGTCTATTGAGTACCTTGATAAATCTCAAAAAGGTTGTGTCTGAAGTTAAATCTGTTGGTCACGAAGAAGATGATTCTGATAATATTGTTTGCAAAGAGATCATGGCTAAATAGGACAAACAATGGCCAAAGAATGGCAAACTGTCTGCTAGCAAGTTAAGTGTGAAGTATATTGTGCTTCACAAATTGAGGTTGCTAATTGGATTCCTATCAATCATATCTCTACCATTGTTACAAGTTTGGGTTGTTTGGAAGAACATATGTCTCAAACATTTTGTGACATATGATAATGAAGCTTCTAACTAAACTTCAAGGAAATTAATCATTGTTGAGTTGAAGGATACCTGCAAAGATTTAGACAAGTGAAAAGCTTTATTTGCTTATGTATCTCTTCATTTGTGGGATATACCCTTGATTTATTTGTTTCCATGTGCTATTGTGTGCTTCCATCTATGTTTATTGCATGTGTTCTATATGTGTTTCCATTTTGTTTACATTTACTCTCTTTTTTTTGGATAAAAAGTGGAAGTAAAGTGTTAGTGATTTTGTGTGTCATGATGTTATTAAACATGTCTTGACATGTTAAGTAGCATGTTGATAGGACTGTGCTACTACTAAGGGGAGAGTAGTGGTTGTTTGCTCCATGCAATTATTTAGGGGGAGCATGATTGTCTGTTATGTTGGTTTGAAGATTCTGCTGCTGCTGACTACTGGTAGATTTTGTATGCATGATGTCATATCTGATGTTCTGACATCTTGCCTGATGTGTGAAAATCCTGATGTGAGATTGTTTTATCTTTTGATGTTGCTCCTGATGTGTGAACTTTAATAGTTCATGGATTTTCTTATTATTTGGGTTTTCCATTTGAGGGGAGGTCTTCACCATGTGTGACAAGGAGAGTAATGGACCTGTCTGATCTATCTAGCTCATGTGTTGTGTTGGATCTATGTTGTGTGATGTAAACCACATGTTTGGCATTTGTCTTCTAGAGTATTAAAAATGGAAATTTGTAATTACCTATAATTTCTAATATATATTTTTGTTGCAGTTTGTACAAATATTACACTATTACATATAGCTTGTGTTGTGGTTTTATTCTTCTCTCATATTTATTATGCTTCGATTTTTTCAGCCAAATTTTTCCAAAGGGGGAGATTGTTAGTTCCATGATTTTATGATTGGCTAGATTTTGGTTAAAAAAATGGTTCTATACTGATGTTGAATAACATGTGGTAACATCTCCATCACCTGTCATGACATTTTTGCTATTATGAGTTTTAGACAAATGTCATGACATCTTGGTTTGTGTATAACAAATGTTGTTGTTATATATCCCTTGACAAATTTGATTTGATTTTATTAAATCCTTTCAATATATCTCATCATTATGTGAAGGTCAAGGAGATTTATTAGGAGCAAAGTGCAAATTTGATTTGTTTCACTAAAAAGGATCTTGGAGACTTTTTAAGAAACTTTAAAAGATTTGTTCCTATTTTTATGTGAAGATCTTACAGCTGATTTAAAAAGTGAATATTAGATTTGATTTGAAGAGTCCAAGCTCATTTTCCAAGAGATTATAAATAAGGACTTGCTATGACCTAAAATAGCAAACATTCACATTGAAGAAACCGCGTGTGCAACATAATAATTAGGGTTTTGGGTGTCTTTAAAGTTCTTAGTGTTTGTGTTCTTGTATGTCACTTATGTATATTTTGATGCATTGAGTTTGACTGATTGTCACTTATTTATCAAGTTATTATTCTCACTCATGAGATTTTAATCAAAGAGTTGAGTATTATTCTTTATTGAATCTTTTAAGCAAAACTAAGTATTTTTATTGGAAGTGTAATCTTTTATTTGTTTTTAAGTATAGTAACAAGGTTTGTGGTTGTAGTATATCACTGCGGTGATTGGAAATGAGAGGAGAATCTCATATCTAGTGGTCTTTAGGTTTGCACAAGGTAGTCATTAAACGAGAAGTTGTAAATTAGGATTGGTTTAGCTTTGATCTAATACTATCATAATAGATTTCCTTCCTGGCTTGGTAGCCCCCGGAATAGGTGACATTGAAACAACCAGCTGAACATCATCGAATAATTGTATCAATGAAGTCGTCGTCGAATGTTTCTTATCTCGTGATAGGAAAGGAAAACATCGAGTAAACCTGAGGGGGAGAAATCACGGTCTCACGACTGAGAGATCGGGGTAAGGGAGTCTATTACGCGAGGGGAAGGTATTAGCATCCCACACGCCCATAATACTCTACAGTATCCACTTATATTTTCTATCTAAGGGGTGTGTTATATCTATCCATTGCTTAATCTCAACAATGAATGAGAAAGAAAGGAAAATAAAGAAAACACGGGGAAAAGAAGGAAGTATTTACAAAGTTTTGCTTGATCGAGCCCCATGACAAGATGCCTATGTATTTCCTTGTGCAATGGGAAAGTCAGAGCGCCATAGTTCGACTCACTTATTTTGGTGGGTTTTGTGTTTTTTATTTCTGAAAATAGTTTTAAACACAAAACAAAAGCACTCGTAGGCTAAAAAGCTTTGCATTGGTTGGTTGCTTTTACCTTTGAGAAGGAGTTTAACCATTATTAAGTGTTTTATTTTGCCAAAGGAAAAGAAAGCAAGTTTTAGTTTTATTACATGCAAATATGCAAAAGAAACATGAAAACATGTAAAGGGAGACTAGCTAGTTCTACCCTAATGTTATCATGCAAGATTGGACCTAAAATTGAGGATGTAAGGGAATCTCTACCTATGTTGACATGCAAATGATGTATATCCTAATGTCTAGACTCGAGAGCTATCCTAAACAAGCGGTCCTAAGGGAAAGATATCCTAATCCGTCTTGGTTGTAAAACCAAGGGATGCGAAGGGATGAAGAAATCAAGTGCTTTGGCAAAAGCACACAAACAATGCAATGCACAAACATATGAACACACATGCGTAGGAAAAGAAGGAAGTCCCATAGCCTATAATAGCACCAATGTACCAGAAGCAACCAGGAGCCGACACATTCAATTCCCGTGAAAGGTATCACATTATGACATGAATAGGCAAGTGTGAAGAGCAATGAGTTCAGGTATCAAAAGTAAATGCTAACCTCGGCAGAAGGCGTGGAGAGTAAGAATAGGGAACTCTTGCCACTTTTTATTATTGACTCAATAAAGAAAGCAACACGATTCGTGTGTGTTGAGCTGCCACGGACTAGAACTGTGTGGGGGTTGATTGTGAACCCTTTCCGTGTGCCCATCATACCATTATATATATATATATATATATATATATATATATATATATATATATATATATATATATATATATATATCAATCAGTATCAAAGCAGGACTTTGCTTGGTGGTGCCACTCTAGGTTTCCTAACCACTCATGACCTATGCAAGCACACATGTAAACACTTACTGAGAATTACCTCTGTATGCACGAAAGAGGATTTTAAACAAACCAAACACAAGTAGCACATAGAAGCGCCCGTAAACGGGTCTTTAAATAAACCAGAGGGGTTCCTGAACATGCTCCAACTACGAAAGCCCCATCATTCATCTCTAGTCCTACTTTTCATGGGAAAAGAAAGCGGTAAAACCCTACTTCTCATGCTCTCTAAAAAAGCGGTAAAAAGGTATAGCAAATACCGAATAGATAACAATCCATAAGCAACTGCAAGCTAAAAAATACTTCGAAAAACTTCAAGTACTGCTGCCAAGCAATAAAGAAACCGGTGAGATATGTACTGAAGCATCAAAGCATGATCAGAATGTGCGTTCGTACACATTCGAATCAAGTAAAGTTGCAAAAGGTTGCAATCCAGACAATATAGATAACAGAATGCGCATTCGTGCGCAACAGGTATTGAATGTGCGTTCATACACATTCAAACAAAGGGAACCTGCAGGAAAGGTGTAAACCAAATAAACAAATAAAGGTTTGTGCGTCCGTACGCAAACAAGAAATAAAATGTGCGTTAGTGCACCTTCATAGCAAGAGAACCTACAAGATAGGTGTAAACCAAACAAGCAGACAATAGGATGCGCGTACGTACGCAAACAAGCAATAAATTGTGCGTTCGTGCGCATTCGAATAAAAAAAACCTGCAAAATAAAATCCACCACAACCAGACAATAGAATGTACACGTATGTGCACAAGCAATGGAATGCGAGTTCGTATGCATTCGCACAATTGGATAACCTGCAAAAAAGATATCAATCCACAATAATCAGACAATAGAATGTAGACATATGTGCACAAGCAATGAAATATGCGTTTGTACGCATTCGCACAGTTGGATAACCTACAAAAAAAAGGTGCCAAGCCACAACAATCAGACAATAGAATGTACATATATGTGCACAAGCAAAGGAATGCGCGTTCGTACGCATTCAAACAATTGGATAACCTGCAAAAAAGGTGTAAATCCAAATAACCAGACAAAAGTGGATGTTCGTATGCAATCAAGCAATGGAATGTGCGTTCGTGCACATTCAAACAAATGGATAACCTGCAAGAAAGGTGTAAATCAAAACAAGTAATAATATGATGCACGTTCGTACGCAAACAAGCATGAGAATGTGCGTGCATGCACATTCGAATCACAAAACCTGCAAGAAATGTGAAAACCCAGGCAAGCAGACAATAAAATGCACACGTATGTGTGCAAGCACAAGATAAGGATGCTACAAATTCGAATCTCAAGTAAAAGTATCTGAAACACCTTGCACATGAAATAAAGTGTCAGAATTAACAAAGAAAGTGCTAGAAATAAATCACTGAATGCAAAATCGATTGAAGATATGCAAATAAACTAGTATAAGCATGTAAGAAGTGAAATAAAATCAGAGAAATCGGTATGGGAAGGCGGTTTTCCAAAATCGGAGCGAAAAAGTCAAATTTTTGGAATCGACTCAAAATCGCATGCTTTCTTGCAAAAACCTCAACGGATTCAAAAACATGAGCGGTTTTAATTAATTCCAAGTGGAAGCGACGTTTTTCGGACCTTAAAGTGACGGGGAAGAAATTCCGTTTAGGCATATTTCACTTGAAATTTGGTTCCGAAATCTCCAAAAACGGTTCCAGAACGCGCCAAAACGTCGGGGACATGTACCGTTACTTTGGTCTTTTGCGGAAAAATTAGTTCCGGAGCATAAAAATGTTGAAAACGTTTATGGAACAATGAAATTCATGTACGGAATTAAGTTCCAATTCACTTTTGTTTTGGTTTTAAAATGTGAAATTAATTGGAATTTAATTCGTATACATGTAATCAACAACTCAAGACAAATTAAAATGCAAGATATGTTCAAGTTTGATTGAAGTTTGAATCAAAAAGTGTGCAAAAATCTACATTAAAACAAACATTTAATGTGTATTTATGAATGGAAATGCAACATGTTCATGAATGAAATGTTGATGCATGACATACAATAGGAAAATGAGGTGTTTACTCTATTTACATTATGCAACACATGTGTTAATGTCAAATAAAATCAAGGATGAGATGTGTTATGGTGTTGTGATTTCATACATGTGATCAAGTGTCTTCAACATGTGAAAAAGTGAGTGAGAGTGGGGTTTCGACACACTTAAACGTTATAAAAATCAAACACCGACACATAAACTTGATGCAATTATTCTATATGCATGTATGTCAATTCATGAGTATGCAAATTAAGCCTTAGATGTAAGATTAGATGCATTATATATAATGCAAATGCTACCTACGCCTAAAATGTGCTTAAAGCTACATTTCGACACAATTTGATCAATGTATTAAGCCTTAATTCACACGATTAGAAAATGGAAGGGAAGGGGAGAATTCGGCACGGTCCAATCAGAAACGGAGGGAGTAAGTCGGCCGGAGAGGGGCGGTGACCGGTCGTAGGAGGGTGACTAGCCGGAGCTCTGGTCGGTTAGGGAGGTTGTTGTCCGAAACCTTGCCTTGGGAGGGTGGTTCGGTTGAAGGAGAGGAAGACTTAGAGGGAAAGTTTGTTTTTCTCTTTGAGTTTTCCTTTTGTGATTTAAGATAATTATGAGAGGAAAAAGTGAGATTTGAGAGGGAACTTAAGCAAATGATTGTGTATTCCTAGATTGTGAAGGGGAAAATTTATCTATAGTGTGAAAAATTGGACCTAAGAGTTCCTTGGATGCATAATTAATCCCAAATCGCGATTATCCAAATAATTTTCGTATTTATTCCAAAACAGCCCGATCCGTGCGAAATTTGAAGTTGAAAATGTAAACTAAATATGTCTGGAACGTGATTTTTCTTGCGTTAGTCAAAATTTAGACTCAATCGAACGAGCGGTCCAGGTGAATCGAATTTTTGAAGTTTCAGCACAGTTTTCGGGCGTCTGACACATGCAAAATTTTTATTGCGCTCTTCGGAGAGATTGCCTCGAACGAGGGTCTTCTAATCAAAATCTGATCGCATTATTGCCACGACAAATGAAGCCAACATAATTTGTGAACTTTTGGCACTGATCCCACCTTATTTCGATAAAAATCGAGTGAGATATGATTTTTCAAACTTCGCGTATCAGATAAAAATTGCTCAGTTCGTCTCAAAATCAAGTCCAAAGAATAAAAAAACTACTCTTAAATGGTAAGGAATTGGCTTTGTACTTGTTCATGAGAGTTGTATAGGACTTCGATATGGAATTTTAGACATGGGACCCGCTTATTTTTGATGTTCCAGCTGGGAGATATGAATTTTTTTTAGCGCGTCGAGAACATGGTACAACACTAAAATTCAATTTATCCCACTTGAAAGATCAATTTCTTTGAGGGCCTTCCTCATATAATTTTCTATAGGCTTTCAAATGAAAGTTGTATATCATAGTGAGAGGGACTTAACAGTCAAAAATCATCAGAAAATACCTGACGAGCTGAGAGATATGCCTTTCGGAGCGCCCGAAACGCACCAAAATCCCAAAATTCACTTTATTGAGAAATAAGCAAATAAAGTATTTTTCTTGACGAAACGGCCTCCGATCTGAACAAATGAACTGGAGAAAATATTGAAGTGATTCCAATGCTCATGGAACCAAAACAACATAGCTTTATGACCAGAAAATCTTGCATCAAACATACGTACCGAAAAATATCGATATCAGTCTCGAAATGATCTGAGATAGCTGAAACGCACAGTTTCTTTCACAAATTGAGGTATTTGGAACATGGTAACCATGTGATAAATGTTATGCATGTATATGCATGATGTCTATTATGATACAATTATAAGCCAGAAATACTGAAATGAAGAGCGTAAATTTTGGGGTACAATAGACATTGCATCGAACTGGGTTAACAATTGATTGTGTCTTTTAAATTTCTGCAATTTATCTTTCTGCACAATCAACAAATTTAGCTAGTGTTATGTCAACAAATGTTATAGCACATGTCTTGACGTTGTATGGTGTTGAGACATCAGTTGTCTTGACGTTGTATGGTGTTGGGACATCAGTATGAACATTTGTATTGCAAGTATCACAATTTCAAAAAATAATATTTGAATAATTATTAAAAATTAACAATTAACTTTTTTATTTCTATCTCATAATAATTCTTTCTCTCACTTTTCTCTTTCTTGGTAACTTCTTTTTCTTTTCCTCTCAAATCTCACAATCTCTCATGCTGGATTCTTTCTTTCATATTTGTTAATCCTTTATTTCCCCAATTTTTTTTACTTGATTTGATTGATTTTATTTATGGGTGGTAAAGTGAGTTTTTCAATTTTACCTTGTTATTTTATCTTTATTTAAGTTGAACTCTATAACTTCAATTTGTTAAAAAAATAATTTTCTCAATTTCTCATTAATGATTTTCTTTATAATTAATAGATTTTATTATTATATGTATAGTATGAATAACTATTTTAAATTAGTGCAACATATTTGATATTGTCTATAAGTTTTTGAAGTTGACTTTAGTCTTACTGGTAACAACTACAAATGTGAAATGCGCCTTTTTAGTTATGAAGTTTGTGAAGAGTCAACTATATAAAAAAATGAGTAATTAATGGTTAAATGATTGTCTCGTAACTTTTATGGAAAGAGAAGTTTTTGGAACAATTAACAATGATGTTATTTTATCTCATTTTCAAAAAATAGATAGCAGCCAATTTTTATTGTAAATGTAATTTATTAAACTATATTATTTCTTATTTTGTATATAATTTAGCTTATACTTTATTTTTCATGTTTAGCCACATCAATATATAATGTCTGAATCCGTCGCTGGATGATTGTGTGAATTTATCAAAAATGTTAGAATTGATAACATTTATATGTCGGATTTGTACAGATATTTGTAAAAGGATGCGCTTATATAGAGAACAAAGTTTCAATCTCATCGAATTTCAAGTAGATTTAGCCGTCATTGTCAGTTATTTTAAAGTTTGTGTTTTTGATAATGATCAAGAGTATGCTCACAAAAAAAAAAAAAAGAGTTTAAATTTTATTTTTTGTTTTTTTAAATAATTTTTTGGGATTTTACCCCTATCCATTATTCAAAATAGAAGAAAAGCATTTAAATTAAATTACCCCAACTTGAATTATAGATTACCAAAGCCACGTTCTCCTCTAAAAATTGGAGATATAAGATAAATTTCTATTAAATTTTTTAAATTTGTGGGTGAATGTTACTAGATTATCCTTTGCATATCTGATCCACAACTATTGTCACGACCCAAAGACACATAAAGATTAATGATGTGTAACCCAATAAAATAAGACACGTTTTCGTGGTATGTTCTAGTAACGCCAAGCCAATGATGTCACGGGACAAAATTCCATACCTACAACAGTAAAACAAGAGAATATTTTAAGACCTCGAGAATAAACGTGAACATGTCCTAGGAAAGCATTTGATCCGAGCAAATCCGAGCAAATGATTGAAGAATTCCTGTAGATGACATATTGAACTACTCTAAAACTACCTATCTAAATTGAGGTTTTAAACCTTAAGATTCTAGGCCTCCACAACCCTCGAAAACCCCTTATATAAGGGACTATGAACGTCATATATATGTAAACAATTTTATAACCCTTATTTTGCAGGTACCACCCCTTTCGCACTCATCTAGACGGAAAATAATGTATCTCCATTTTTGGAGTTGTTTGAACTTGACTAAATTCACAATCATCTAAATAATTTCTCATAGGGAGGATCTTTGGCATTGTCGTCCCGAACAATAGTTAACATTCAACCACCTACTAAAACGTCAAAATAAAAAATCAAGGGAAATAATGATTCACACTTACTACTATCTATGATCCGTAGATAGTGATGTCAAGAAATGAGATGTTTAAGTTGTGAAATGAAACCACAACCTTGAACAGGGATTTATGACATCTTCGTAAACCCAAAGAATCGGGTTCTACCTCCACAAACTATTGAAATAATTCATACCCCTCCACTGAACGAAGAACATTCAACACTCGATGAAAGAAAGTTAGATACATACAAAGAAATGAGAAATTATGCACCTCGGAGCTTCATTGCAAATAACTAGAGAAACACTGAAACAAACACCTTGTTGAGAAACCTATTTGCGATAATCAATCAATGACCAATATCCATGGAGTTTTGAAACAAATAAATTTGAGGAGTCAAAATTTCATATTTTGACCATTTCCTACATCCCAGACTCCACAACAACGTAGCTTCAAGTCATAGTGACGCCTCCTCTAAGCCCCGACGACCTCGAGGCCTATGAAGAGACACAACTTGTTCCCTACCACCGAAAAGACATTATCCATTCAATTGAAACAAGAAGGCAGTCGACCAAAAAATTGATATTGTTTTCGGAGACGAACCTCATGTTTCTAATCCTTCTGTGGATCCGAAGAGGACATATACATCTTCTTTTGAAAATGTATCCAATAGAAGAATTTATGAGTACCTCGTCAAGAGAAAATCGTAGAAATCATTAGTTATGTAGACTTATAAAGGAATGATAAAATCAGGATCTAAATTTGTCAAGAGAATTGAAATCAGAGTCCTTAAAACTTTCAACAGTCTACTTGCAACTAGGGATGACAATGAGCACCCATGAACACGAGTACTAGTCTTTCGTTACCTGCTCTATTTAGTAAATATGATACTCGTACAAGTCTCATACCTGTGCGATTTTTTGTCTCAAATATATATATATATATATATATATATATATATATATATATATATATATATATATATATATAACTTTTTTATCCATTTAAAACATTTTTTTAAATTTAACACATAATAATAATAATAATAATAATAAATTACAATCATTTTATTTATTCTTTTATCAAATAACGATTCTAGATTCAACATAATAATAATAATTTTATATTTATCAAATGATAATAATAGTAATTTTATATTTATCAAATAATAATAATAATTTTATATTTATCAAATAATAATAATAATTTTATATTTAACAAATAATAATAATAAATAATAATAATAAAAATAATAATAATTTTAGATTAAATAAATTAATATTTAAGTAATTTTACTAATTACTAACAGATATGATACCCCAAATACAAGTTTCATCAAATTCATATTTATGCTCGTAAGAAAACGGATAATTAAATATTTGTTTATTTTATTCGTAAATATCTATTAAACTATACAAACCGTGTTTGTGATGAGTTTTATATGTGACTATTAAGTAGTGATGTTCGCGATTCGGTTTAAATCGATTTTAAGATAAAAATTCATCTAATTTAAAATTAAATTAATTTGTGATTTAGTTTGATTTTAGACGATATATTTAAAAAAAATAATCCGATCTAATCTAATTTAATACGGTTTAATTTGAATCGATTTTTAAATGTCCATATTATAAATTATTAGAATACACTCATTTTGAATGAGATAGAGACTATGTTAAAGACATTTATTAGTATTTTTGGTATTTTAAAAGAGTTTATAATTAAGGAAAGAAAAGTAAGAATTGTAGCAGGTTATAAAAGTTTGAAGCGGTCACCGTTGGGAACTTTAATGATGTGCAAACACACTATACCCAACTCAGCATGTTGAAGTATATGTTATGACATTAAATTGTTGTTGGCAATTTATTTAATGCATGTTTCTTTATTTGATCACTAGCTGCACATGTCAACCTGGTAGTAGTGAGGCCCCATCACATGTTGTTTTACACACGCGAATGTTTGGCAACATAAAAGACATCAACTGTATCCTACTACTATGCTTTCACTTCTCAGCTGATTTGCCGCTTTTTATGAGATTTTCTGTTCCTTTCTATGGACCAATACTACAACAACTATATGGTGCTGCTTACATAGTTATTCACCAATCATGATTTGTGTATGTATCATAATTGAATTAGTGCACCCTTAAAATTCACTTAAAATATATTTGATAAAAATGAGCAAAATGATTAAACTACAAACAAGACAGACTTAATTGAAATCAGCAACTTTACTTTTTTTTGGCAAATATTATGACAAACTTGAACTTTAAGAATTTAATGCAACAATTTACAACTGCATGGTAAGACCACGAGATGGAAGGAGGGAACTGGGAAGTACTTAATGGGACCACCGTGGGCAGAGGTTCAATAGGAACCTACAAGCAACCTCCAAGAGTTTATGACATTGAAACTTAAGTGTCCTTTTTCTTTTTTATCAGTTATTTAAGTATCACATGAGATTTTTTTAGGGCTATATTCCATGTTGATAACACCACTATTTAAGGAGTGTAAAGTTTACATAATCACAATTTGAAGAAAGTTGCGCATAAGAGTTGGGATCAATGAAATATGCTGCAAAATTAAAAATATTGGCCTAAACAAGGGCACCATGTTGTTGGACTATCCATCCTATTTGGAGAGGTTCAAATAGATGTGGAATAGTGGTCCATGTATGTCTATGTATTTGTTATTACTCAATAAAGAGAATCAGGTTAGAAAATTTCTTCGTACATCTTTTATAAGTTAAGAAAAACTCCTGGAAATTCGAAAATACTCCTCGAAGATATATTTTCGAACGCACTTCAAATCAATGTGTTTCAGATGCATTTCTGAAAATAATTTATTTGCACTTTGACATTATATCTAAAGATGCAGCAATATTTTCGGAGATGCATCTCCGAAACACCTTGATTTGGTTCTTTCGGAGATGCATGTCCAAAACCCTGAACATTGATATTTTTTTTTAAAATCATCAATATTTTGATAAATAATTAGATGAAAACGATAATAAAAACGCAAAAGGAAAATGAATAAAAAAATGATAATTGACACAATAAATTGTATAAAATAAAAAATACAATAATTGTTCATAAATTCTTCTGAAATAAAAAAAAGTATAGCCTACATTTTATGCATGATCCTCACTCCCTCTCCCTTCCTTTGTCTCTTTTATCCCGACACACTATCTGCTTCCTCGATCGTCCTCTCTATAATAGCCACCGCCTCAGGACCGCCCCGGTTAATGATACCTATGTTCAAAACCTCCCCTCAATCATCTGTATCAGTTGACAGATAGACAAGATATCAATGTCATGGTCATCCTCTGCCTGCTGGTTCTCTAAGATCTTCTCATGAGCTGATCTAGATGGACGTCAAGAAGCATTCAGTGTCATAATAGGATGTGACACTGTGTAAAACCATGTCACATATTCCTCAACACAATGCCAAATGATGCTTCCACTCTTGAAATATGTCATCCAAATCTCGGCGGGAAATGATGTCGGATGCAGCGTGAAATGGAGATCTGGGAACAGTGATGGAAGCCTTGTTTTTGTACATAAAACTACACACATTTTTCTCAAAATAACCTTGTTTCTATTCACGTGTATGTATAATCACCACTACCACATCTTCATTCTATCCACACGGCTACAAAAAACATTAACATCTTAACACATAAAATACCATCTTCATGTCATGTTTTGAATCATAAACATCACAAAACCATGCCCGTATTCTCATAATTCAAACCTACAACCCTCTACATCTCTAACTCCAATACCTTAAAAAAAATTACCACAATCCAATCAAACATCAACCATTCAATCTTACATACTCCATAATCTACTTTATACTACAATCACTTTCATACCACCATCAACTCCAAACTATAACGCCATCACACAAACCCATCGACCAAAATTCAAATAACATCATAAACCTTATATCATCTTCATCCATTCACTTTCATAAAACCAAGAACAAAATCAGCATCGGAAAAGGAAAACACCAAAGTTGCACTTCACTTAGAACTTTCATCAAGTACCTTGTAAACAAGGTGTAGAACTTGTTGTTTTAGTAGTAAAAATACCATGACCAAAATAGAGCTTCAACACTACAACAACACAACCTTGCAACAAATCAACCAAAAGAAGAAGTGAAGAAAATTCTGAAACTGAACCGTGAAAATGTACCAGCTGTCAGAGGATGTTGTCACAATTGTAGAAAATATAATTGATGCCGTTAAAGACCGATTTTCTCAACATCAACCACACGCACTGCCACTCTGTGAAAAATTGCACCCTCCATTGTGACTTGCATCTGTTGCCAGAGATGTCTCCACCATCACGAGTTTTTGGTCTTCGATTCTGGTAATCCCCATGCGACAATTAATCTTTTTGCCACCATGCGACAAATCAACTTCTTTTTCCTCCATGAATTTCATTCAAAACCAAGACAACTCTTTTCATGAACTGAAATCAGTCAACCAACAAAATTGTGAACTACAACGACTCTGATTTTTTTCATCACACAATAAGAAATGCATGCATACAAGGTTGTGAAACCAAGAGGAGTCCACTAACCCTAATTAACTCTTTTCCACTTTAACCTTGTATAAATACTTTTGCCTTTGTATATAAATAAAAAGAAAAAAAAAAACATGCAAACTTTCTCTTAGACAAACACACTAAACCCTATACTAGAGAAGGTTTTCAATGAGTACAACGGAGGTGAGGGGTGCATAACATCTTCGTCTCACTTAACCGACTACTTAACCCATATTCGATTGTGATGACCATCTTATCCTTTTCCTGTAAGATTTTATCATTATTTCTCATATTTCTTAGGAAAAATAATCATATGATGTTTATTTTATGTAAAAGTGATTTTTAGTTTGCTAAAATGAGACATTTGTTTTTATTATTTTATCTTTAATTTATTATGTAAAGATAAACATAAAGTGAAAAGGGAATAATACACTTTTTTGTTTACAAATAAAGATATGTCAAAGAATAATTACTTAGAGAAGTTTATAAGTTACAACTTATGGTCATAGGAGTTAGAGATTAATTAATAATTTTTTATGAAAAATATGATATTGATATATCTGATGTCGTTTTGGCTTAATTTCGCATGGCTTATCCCACCACTTAGAGAAGTTTATAAGTTATAACTTATGGTCATAGGAGTTAGAGATTAATTAATAATTTTTTATGAAAAATATGATATTGATATATCTGATGTCGTTTTGGCTTAATTTCACATGGCTTATCCCACCACTTATTTGACCCAACCAATAATGATGCGATAACGACAAATCTCAATTCAAATCAACACTTTGATATATGAGAAAAAAGAACAATAACAATAAAAAAAATGGTTTTTAACAATAATAATAAATAAGCAGAAAATATAATAAAATAAAGTAAGAAAATGAGAAAGGTTTATGTATACAGTTCAATCAAAAAATTTATTTTAGGAAAGAGAGAAACTCTCAAATTCATTATTGTAGAATTCATTATTGTAGAATTGTTACAAGAGATGTTTGTATTAGAATTTGAACAATATTTTTATACTCAAATAGTGAAAATTCATCAATTTATCTAGACTCGGTATCTACAATATTTTTCTTACCAGTGTTTCATAGATTTTTTTCATTAGAAATAATTATATTTGAAACATTACTGAGAATAATTTTGGACTCGATATCTTTTAAAAGAATTTTGAACTAAATGTTTCTCTAGACACGGTATCTTCTAAGAAGAATTTTGGACTAAATGTTTCTCTGTTTTTCTTTAAAAAAATCTTATTGTGGTTTCTCCATTCTTATGTAATAGTTTTTGGTTTTAATGTTGTCTTTTGCTATATGTGTGGTTTACTAAAGTATGTATTCCTATATTAAGAAAATTAGAGCCCCAGGTGCGTCATATTCAGTCAGATTCACACTTTTCCAATCCAATGAATTGAGCACTCTTAGTGTGTGTTTGTATATGACTTGTGTGAGAGATTACAAATTTTCTTTTATACCTATATCGGTAAGAGAAATGGAAATAACTGGAATAAGATGTAATCTATTCGGAAATAGATCGATTTTTGATTAAAAAAACGTTTGAATCAATGATATCATTCATTGGTTTGGTTTAATTCAGTTTTTAACATTTTTCAAAAATAGAACCGAGCCAAACTAAATGGTTAGGTTTAGTTTGGATGATCGATTTAAAATGTTTTTTCAAACATTATATTCATTAGTGTCTCCAGTTTCGTTTTTTTGATATATTTTATGCTATTCTTTTTTAAAATAATACATATCATGTAATTTATTTCATACTATTATTTTTTCAAACAAATTAAAAGTTGCTCTTAATCTATATGAAAAAGTGGCATGGTTCGATTGCATCATGAAATAAGTTTACTATAAAATATAAAAGTTAAGAGTTGGCATCAAAAGGTTAGGAAGAGATTTGGAGGCAAGAATTTTTTTTTTTTGAAGAAGAAACAAAAATGGTAAAAAAAATGAAAATTAACGAAGAAAACTTGAACACGAAAAAGATGACCATAACATATCTAAATGAAAGTAGAGAGAAAAATTTTTGGCACACAAAAAAAGCAACAACTCAATGAAAGAAATTTTTTGTGACTTATGATTTCTACTTTCTATATTTTGGAGTCTGATTCTAGATGCATGTTTTACTGAAAGGAAGTGTAAACAAATATGGAGAATGGTTGGATCAATACAAATTTTGGGCTTAATGATGGGTGTAATAAAAGATTAAGAGTGTAATTATATCCATTCGTTCGGTTCATCCGTTTGGCGGTTCTTAAAAATTAAAATCGAGAACCAAATCAAACCACATCGATTTTTATTGGTTTGGTTCAGTTTTAGAACCAAACTAAAAAATAATTGTTTTTATTTCAGTTTGATTTAGATTGTCGGTTTAATTGGACTTTTCAAATTCACTTACACCCATAAATTTTGTGTGGTGCATTTAGAAAAAAACATTTGTAAAATAAAGGACATATACCAAAGGCTAATTTTGCCCTATACCAACAAAAATAAGTGATGAATAAAGTTATTAAATAATATAATTAGTCGTTGCTATAGTCCAAAACTTTTGCCAACACCTAAAATTATCGTTGGTATAAGATATTTGGGACGGAAAATTTATGTTGGTATAAGGAATTATAATTTATGGAAGCAAACGTCTGTTGGTATAGTTTTGGCAACCTTTACCAATGGCTATTTGTCGTTGATAAATGTCAAATTTCCTTTATATATATATATATATATATATATATATATATATATATATATATATATATATATATATATATATATATATATATCGTTGGTATAAGATATTTGGGACGGAAAATTTTCGTTGGTGTAGGGAATTATAGTTTATGGAAGCAAACGTCTGTTGGTATAGGTTTTTCAACCTTTACCAATGGCTTTTTATTGTTGGTAAATGTCAAATTTCTTTTATATATATAAAGCGCTAATTAAAGAAGACTTGAGTTAAATAAAGTCGTTGTGTAAATTATATAAGACAATGCTTATTAACAGAGAGTGCTTCCTAATGATGACCTACACTACTGCTTTAAGTAGAAAACGCTATTAATAATGCCTTATGCAAACACTTTTGTAGGAAATCACTGCCTAAAAAAGACTTATGTCATCGACACTTTAAATAGAAATCGTTGTCTAATAATAAATTACGTGATTGCTTTTAGAATAAAATTATGTCTAATGATGCATTACGTCATTTCATTTAGCATAAAGCATTGTCTAATGATGTCTTATGCTAGCGCTTAAAAAAAAACATCGCGTAAAAATGACTTACGCTAACGCTTTTAAAAAAATATTGGCTAATGATGCCTTTCACTAAGACTTTTAGCAGAAAGCGATACCTAACGATGCCTTACGCCAACACTTATTTTATAAAGCACTATTAAAAAGGACTTACTCAACACTTTTAACAGAAAGATGCGTAAAGTGAACTTAAACAAGCACTTTTAAATTAAAAAAGTGTTGCCTAATCTTACATCAACTTCAAAATACACAATGATTGAAAGCATTGCCTAGGTTCAAAAAATCGCTTCCTAAAATTTTCTTTGGCATGGTGGCCACATCATCTTACAACTCATGAAAATATTTTTAGAAAATAAAAAATAAAAAATCAATTTTGGAAATCTATAACAAACAAGCTTTAGTCAAGCTTTGCCAATGATTTATCTATATTTTGGATAGAAGTTATGACAATAAATTATTGTTTGCATGTTAGTCCATATCTCTAAGGTTAAGGAGAGTAACCGCCCTTTAATTTTAGTTTTATTGATTTTTATAAAAAAAATTGGGTAATATTATTTTAATAAACATCGCCCTATTAAATATGTTTTTGATTTTCTTAAATATATTAAATTTCACTTTTAATTCTTCAAAATATTTCCTTTGAAAAATCAAAATAAATTACAATTTGTATGAAATGTCACTAAACTTTTCAGATCCTTTATATGTGTCACGAGGGAACTACCTATAAATAATTATTTCAAATTCAATCATAGGACAAGGTTTGCATTGTTTACGCAACAATGAAAATTGACGCTTAAAAGAATTCCTAATGAATTCATTCCACGTGAACTTGTAAGAAAAAACTCAGAAAAAGTTCTAAGTCTACGTCATTTTAAGCATCTTTTTAAGATTAAAAAATTGAAGATTTATTTGGATTAGTGAAAAATTTAGAGACAAAATTACCGACAGATTAACGGTCATTTCTAAATTTAAATATGGTGTTCATCTCATGTGACAAATTTAATGTTAGATCTTAGGTTGCACTAGAAATATTCATATTTTTTGACCAATTAAGTGACCAAATTATCATTGGTATAAATTTATTTAATGTTAATAATATAAAACAGACAAAAATATCGTTTAAAGGCGATTATGGCTATTGTGAATCAAAACAAATGAAAGTGAAAATTGCTTTCTTATATGAAGACCTTGAAGAGACGATCTATATTGAGAAACTTTAAGGTTTTGTAGAGGACAAGTCCAAAGTTATATGCTGAAGAAATTTTGAAAGCGTGGAAGGAAATCCCAACGCAATGGTAATGTCTGTTTGATTAATTTATTCTTACATATGGTTTTGTGAGAATTGATTGTGATAAATGTGCATACAAATTGAATAGGAATAAAGAAACCATTCTCTTTCTACTTCTATATGTTGATAATTTCTTTATGGTAAGCTCTAGCAAGGACATGATCAGTAAACCCAAGAAAATTTTGAGATGAAAGTTCTATGTGAAGCTCAGTATGGCAATGGTGTGGGACGAATATGATTTTTACCTTCCATGTCATTAAACTTGACTCGACAATAAATCCTTTTTCCTTTCCCTGACTCCCAAATAAGATGAATAATTAAACCGAAACTTCGTATCAAACAAATTTAGTGAATTTCTTAATCCACCTTATAGGGGTGGAGCGCATCCCGTGAAAACTCTAAAATATCCCTCTAAAAATCGAAAGTTTATTTTTGGTTAGCACCACATTTTGTTCAAACCAGGTAAAATATGGTGGCACCAAAGAATCAGTAAAAAACTGTATCGAAGATTAACTTCCGATATGGTACCGAAAGTATAATTTCGACCATAGAAGCGAGAACATTGAATTACATGCCACCTGAATATTTTATATGTTACCGGAAGTTTATTGTCGGTTTTGTCACGAATGCTAATTGTTATAAGCAGCAACCATGGTGATCACCACCATTTTTCACTTTCTCCTTCAACCCTCTCTAAAACCCTCTCCATTGCCAATCCGTTTTCCACTCCAAATCCATACTTTTTGGGTCATCATATCAGAAAAAGCTCAACAAAGAAGAATTTCAGGTAAACATCATCCTTTTTACCCTCATTCTCTGCATTAATCCTTAACTTGTCGCAGAAAATAAGAATACGTACAAACCAGAAGTTTATTTGCGGTTAGTTGTTGAACTAACCCGAAAGTTTATTTCTGGTTTTGTCTCTGTTTTAAAATTGTGCAGAAGTCTCCACTGTTTTGTCTTTGTTTAGTGTATTTATGAATTTTATTATGTTACATAGGTATGGTGCACCCCGACATTCCTAAGCCCGATGACACCGAAGTTGTATTGTCGATCATTGTTCTGCCCCGCGTAATTAAGTTGGTCGACATTCGTGAACATTTTGACAATGTTCAAGAATTTGATGTCTGGGACGATATGTTGTAGTTGATTCGTTTAGAGGCAACGAAGTTAGGATTTGGTATCGTAATAGCAAGGTCCGATTTTGGCACTGATAGAAGAAATGCCTTTGTTATTTTGACATGCGAAAGGAGCGAAAATATGTGGCTCGCATTCAAAAATTAAAACGCGAGGAAACCGACACAAGAAAATGTGAGTGTCCATTTCGGTTGCGTGGTTATCTCATGACCAACAATAAGTGGAAGTTTAATGTGATTAGCGGAGAACACAATCATGATTTAACAAGCGAGGTTTTTGAGAGCCGATGACGCCACAAAGCTCCAAATCAAAGAAGAGTTGAGAAAAATTGTGTTCCTAGAGACCACGGATTTGAAACCACCCTCCCAACCGGTAAAAACAAAAGGTGCACCGAAAAAGTTGAAACCTACACCGACCGACAATTTTACTACGAGAAATCCTTCGTATTATGAACATGTTGACAAGGTATTTCTCGATTCACCTACACCAAAATCTCAGAAATATGCTTTTAAAGGTGCCCGTATTAGCAAACCACCACCTACACTGCCTTCATCAAAAATATCTTTCATCGATCACATGTCGGTTTTCATGCACAAATACGTTGAAAGGATCGTGAATATGGCCGATGACGGTAATTGTGGCTTTCGAGCTGTATCTTGTTTGCTAGGTAGCCGTGAAAATTATTATAATACTGTGCGAGATACTCTGATCATAGAGTTGACGGAACACACAGAGTTGTACACACGTGTGTTCGGGAGTAAGGAAAAGGTTGAGGAAATACATCTAGCACTAGTACTTGTTAAGGTTGGATGTGCACCGGAGGATAAATGGATGCGGTTCCCTGAAATGGGTCATCTCATAGCAAATGTGTATGAGAGGGTGTGTATTAATTTGACCCGATACAGTTTTTCGGAGACTTATTTTCCTCTGCGCACTGCTCCTGCACCAAATCTCATTGATCGTATCATTTGTGTTGGGTGTATTTCAAATCCACGGCATTTTGTTCAAGTTTACTTGAAACCGGGATGTCTGATACCACCGACATCACCAGAATGAGCGCTTCATTTCACAAAAGCATCGGAGACATGGCCGAACAATTTCATGGAAATGATGCAAGAATACAATAATTTAAGGGAAATAGATATAGAAATAAATAGGGAAAAGTCGAAAGGGATGGCACCGGTGGATTTATTCGGCGACACTTTTTTCGGCTCTTTCAAGTAGTATAGGTAGCATTGTAATGTTAACTTCATTTTGATAATGTATTATGATGTGGAAATATATTCATTTTTGTAATTTGACCATTTGACAAAAATTTGAATATATGAGATTTTGAAGTTATATGTTGTTGTTTTTGTTCTGTTCTGGTTTTTCAGTCCCAGGGCATTTACCGAAAGTTTACTTCCGATTTTGGTCTTAAGTAGAAAATCAAGATTTAACTTCCGGTTTTTCACTAACACAAATATAGGATTTCTATGGTCCATGTTTACATCCTTCTACTATAAAAACACCCCTCCTCTTATATTTTTCCATACAGCAACACAAAAAGTCAGAAATGGACATGAAATTGAACATCGAATGGGTTGCTAGAGTTGTCCATTTTCCTGACGATGAACCGTCTCGCGAATTCAAGATCACGGTGTACACCCCAATTGAAGAGGTACGTGAAACTTTGCAGGAACTTGTTACTTACAGCGACGGTCGAAAGGTAGAGAAGATCAAGTACCGTTCGCCATCAATCGACAATGAAGGGAATCTGCAGTTCATGAACCGTGAACTAAAGAATGGCGATGATTTACGGGCTATGTGGTCGACTTATCAAAGTTTTCTAGAGAAATTTCCACTCGAGCTAGCTGCGACTTTATCAAGAATCGTCGATGATATTATGAGGATGCTGCAACGTCCACCAGGATGTTGATTTGTAATGTTCAATTTATGTTTAACTTTCGGTTTGTATTTTCTAAGTTTATGTATCTCTTTGTTAGAAAATGAAATGAATTTTTCTGGATTTCTGTTATGAACTAAACCGAAAATAGTTACGATTAAGGTCCGGAGTTAATTTCCAGTGTGGCAAAATATATCAGATGATGGTGCGCCCCGAAAATAAATTTCAAATTTTAAGAGGCATTTTGGGAATTTCGCGGGGTGACTAAGAAGGACATGGAATGAATTAAGAAATTCACCAAATTTAAATATTTTATCCCCATCCATATAGTGGAATCACTTATTTTAAATAGAAATAGTCTATTTACCTAAACCCATAACTTGCACTAGGCCAAAAAACATATAATGGGCTTTAATAACATTAATATATTACAAATAACAAATTAAAATAATTATAGAAAATTCGGAATTTTTTACTGTACTAACATACTATTAACTAATATATTCCACACTACCATTTATTTCACCCCTATTTTCCAATATATCACCCGTTCAAACAAAAAACTGAAAAAATAAGAACCTCCGCCCATTCAAAGGGCGGCCATGTTCAAAATTCATACCCTCCGCCAGGGTAATGGGCGGAGCCTCCATAATGTTAAGAAGGTCTGCCCAATGCATGAGCAACTGTCCTGTTCTGATTTTTTTTTTTTTGGTTTCAGATTTTATAAATTATTAATTAATTTATATTTAATTAAATAGTTTTATTTTAGTAAATGTTATTATTATTTAAGTATATAATTTATTTTAATAATCTATTTTAATAAGTTATTTCAATAAAAAAATTTAATAATTTTTTATACTATAATTAAATAGTAAATATTATTTAATTTATTTATATTATAATTAAATAGTAATTTTGTATAGTATAATTAAAAAATTAAATAGTAATTTCTATATTTATAATTAAATATTTATTTATTTATATTATAATTAAATAGTTATTTATTTATATTATAAAATTAAAATAATTAAAAATGAAAAAACATTACTTCATTAATTTAAACCAACATTGACAACAAATAGAAGAAAAAAGTACATGAAAAACAATTGAAATCTAATGCGGATTATGACCTGGGCGTGTAAAGCGTTGGTGGGTTCCACAATGAGGAGTTTGTCTGTTGGCCCTTAGAAGCATATTGTGACGTTGTTATGCATTTTGTGGTTCTGCGTGTTGTGGTTGAGTAGAAGGTCCAACATCACTGTCATTCATAAAAAATGTCGATATTATGTCTTCGTTGGTAAAGGTCGTTTCAGCTGCACTTCCATAACTTAATCTAGTTCCCTCGAAATTCCAATTTGGTAGGTTACCGACTGGTGTTTGGCTATGTATTGCGGGTTGGTAACATTCGGGTGTGGTAAAATGTTGGGGTTGGGAAAAATGCATTTGTTGTTGGGGTGTTTGGTAGGTGGGGTATTGTGGGGTTTGTAGAGTTAATGAAGTAGTTGGTACGTTATGTGATGTAGATGGAAAAATTTTGAAAATTATTGTTGGGTTCCCCATTGGGATGGATGAGGTGAGTGTGTATGTTGATAGGATTGCTGGCTTTGGGTAAAAGATGGTTGTGTTGGGAAGAATGGTAGTTGGGTGTTAGGGAATTGTTGTTGGTTGGTCATGAATGAGGGTTGGGCGTAGGTGTTTGATGATGGTCTGGTGTGTTGGACGTTTGAAGATGATGGTTGGTTACGAGGGTCAAATAAATAGTTATTTGGTGACAAATACAAATATGAAAGAGACTTATACCAATTCATGTAATCCTGAGTCGGTTTACATTCATCTAATATGATTTCTCCTTGTAAGACTCTATTTGCACGGTCTCTCCATTGACTACGCTCTTCCTTCTGAATTTTTTTCCACGAATCATATGACCATTGGTCGGATAAGTTGATTTTGTGATAGTTTTCCATGCAGATTGGAGCATCAGGTATGCCTTGAAGAATTCCAAATTGGAGTTTGACCCTATCTGTATGATGCATTTCCACAGTGGTAAAATAGATAAGATATTTTTTTGAACTCCATACATGACTATCAGTTGGATCTAAATCTTCAAGTTCTAGGTAGGGTCTCCAAGTAAACTGTTATAAAATATTAACAACTATATTAATTTATTAAAGTATATAAAGTAAAAGTAATATTTAATTTGGTTAAGAAAAAAAATTACATCATTTTCTTGAAGATGATCGATGAAAGTGCGATAACCCGGTGCACAATGATGAGGAGTCTTCTCGTAATCCATCCCATAGGCAGACCACCTAAAAATATTTAAAAAATAATAATTAAATTAGTTTAAGAAGTAAATTAATTTAAGTAGTAAAAAAACTTTTAGAAAATATAGAAGTTTCAACTTACTTGGTCGCGTATGGAAAGTGGAACGGATTATGGTTCCTAGGCGCAAGACTCGGCATCCTTGACCACCCCCAAGCCTATAGTAGTGTTGAACAATCGGCAAAGTTATGAGTATTTACTTTAGCGCATCTACACAAATTTCGGTATAGATGTGCTAAAATTGCAGATCCCCAACTGTATTTAGCTGTTTTGTTAAAGTCAAATAATAATGGTAAATACATGAGATGTATTGTATTACCATTAATGTCAGGAAATAGTAAACAAGCAAAAAGTAATAAAATATAAATTTTAGTTTTTTTATGAAATTGCTCGATGGTAGAATTTTCATCTAAATCAAATGCATCGTATATTTCTCTTAGCCAAGTAATTTTAACGAATTGGCCCTTTCTAGCCCTTTCGGGCAATTCAACACCCAAAAGATCTTGAACTATTGCGTAGTTCAAATTTGTTTTCCCATTCACCGCCCCACCATTTATGCATAAACCCATCAACATGTGAACATCATCTAGAGTGACGGTGGCTTCACCGGTTAGAAGATGAAAAGTGTGGGTTTCTGGCCTCCATCTTTCACACAGTGCAAGAATATACTTTCTATCAACGCCATACGACATTATGTTGCAAACATATCTAAAATTGGCTTGGATCAAATACGGACGAATGTAGTCGTCTATTGTAACACCCCAATTCTATCCCTCGTAATTTATAATAGAATCAGAGTTTCAAAATTTCATCCAAACATAAATTGAGGTATCACATATTCGTGTTTCATCACTTTGCATTATAATGCACTTCACAATAATCAAAAGTCGGATATACCGATTCATATCATAAATCATCATATATCAACATATGAACATTCACAGCACAACAGATGTGTTCACAAAATGTATATATCATCATGTTATCATCAATACGTAAAGTTATAACATCATAAGATAGTATACATAAACTATCTTATCCAAAATAATAACGTCGCCCAAAACCCGAGTGTTACTACTATCAGAGTAGAGGGACTCAAAATAAAGAGAGTCGAGCTAATCCTCATCATCCTCGCGGATCACATGCACGTTACCAATATAAAGGCAACGGCGAAACATGTAAAGGGTGAGATACTCCAAAATATATAATTAAAGGCATGATAAAATATATAAATAGTTTTGGAATCATAATTGATATAGGATAATAAGAGTATGTCAACATATATCAAAATCTCACATACTTTAAATTATCATTTAGTGTATAAAATCAACACTTTAATTTCGTCACGTAATCATCATAAGCCATCAATTAAAACTCAACGCCAAAAGATTCAAGAATAAACATAACCGACTCCATGAGACACGACTATGTTATGCATGTGGTACCCGTCGCTTTGTCCATAATTAAGGATATTTGGCATAAAGCCCATCGTCGCTTAGCATAAAAGCCCTCGTCGCTTGGAATAAAAGCCATCGTCGCCAATGCAATGTATGTGACTCAACAACACGACATCACAACCATGACACAATAAAACATCATCATCGCACATCGAAATTTGGCATAAAGCCCACGTCGCCATATTTATCCACATCAAGATAAACATATCATCAAGCATTCATTTTGAACAAACCGTCGCAAACATCATATTTACTCACACCACATCATTATCAAATAATTCACTAAATTCCAAACACGGAAAAATAACTAAACATCAATAATCGTCACAAAATTCGTTCATAATAATCGACATCAATTATAATCATTAACGTCGAAATCAGATTGTCCATACGCGACTTAAACCGACTAAAACGCAACCCGGTTCAACTTAACCGTAAATTGACCTATTTCGGGTCGCTTCGTTAAAAACTCTAAATCTCAAAAAACTAACCTCACCACGACGTTCTACACGTCAAAATTTGCTAGCACGTCAATTTTTGTTCAATTCGGAGCAACTAGCTTCGTCGCCTAAATTGTCGAAATCGGGAAATCGGAACATAATCGGGTTCCAAATTTAATCGTCTAACTTATGTCATATTTATATTTTATTAATATAAATAACTAGTATATGAAATTATGGAAAATAAAATAAAATAGAAACTATTTTTAGGATTATGCAGAACAGGTATTACTGAAACAGAACACAAAAAAAAAAAAAATGAAACAATTTTCTCCTCCCATGCATAAAGGGACAGACGTCCCATGGGATACAAAGGAAAGGGGACGGGCGTCCCCCCTTGTGAGTTGGGCGTCCCTTGCCAAAGTGCTTCATGCACTGTTCACTCCTTACTTCATTTTCTAATTCTTTCCAAAATCTGTTTTACATACTGGCAGTTTTCTTTATATTTTCCATTACTGCAACTTCTAATTTCTACTAGCCATAGCAATAAATCACCAACGTCAATACTCCTAACTCAACTTTTCTAATTTATTTCAAAAATCACACAACAAAACTCATAAACCATAATATCAATTTTTATCCCAAATCCAAAATATATCAATCAAACCCTAACTATAGGAAGTGGAAAATCAAACCCCTTACCTTAAATGCTTGAATGATTCTTGATCTTCCAACCAACTCAAAACCCAAGCTTTGTGTTCTTGTTCTTCTCTTCCTCCAAAACTCTCTCTAGTTCTCTCTAAGTGTGTTTTTGTGTTGTAATGGAACAAAACAAGGAAATGGTGGGTTTGGTTTGTTTCTACTACTAAGACCATAGGGTGTACACCCAATTCCCTCTAATTTGCAATTACACCCCCAACTTGTCTTGCTATTAAATATAACACTAAATAATATCAAATAATATTATTAACCCAAATAATTAAAATAACTCAGAGAAATTAAATATCGGTCCGAATAATATTTTACCGAACTGAACAGAATAAAAACTGGACCGAACAAAATAATTACCGGTCCCTCAAAATAAATACCGGACCGAATAAAACGTCGCCTAATATATTAACAGATATATCGATTAATATAAATATTCTCGTCGCAAAAATAAACGTCAAACGGTAGCTCGAAAATATTAATATAATATAATATTAAATAAAACGGGGCGTTACATCTATGCCCACAAAGGCATGAGTACGAGGCCTAAACTTTTTTTCATCCTAGAAAATAAAATAATTAAAGTCAGAATATGGCTAAGATAAAATATAAAATTTGCATAGAACAAATTGTTAGAATATGGCTAAAATAAAATATAAAATTTGCATAGAACAAATGTAAATACACTTACATATGCCAATATGTTTGTCAATGTTCCTTGATGATTTTCTCCATAATGTAGCAAAGCTATTGTGCGTATATGAAGAGAAATAGTGGATGAATGAGAATATTGGATAGAATATATGAAGAGAAAGAGTTGAGGATTGATGATATGGTGTAGAATATATAAAAATTTGGATGGTATTTATAGAATTAAATAGAATGGTATGGGTAGATAAAAATTAATGGTAGTTAGGAGATGATTGGGAAAAATTTATTGGAGTTGGGATATGGTTGAAAAATTTAAATTATGCATGCATGTTGTGTTGTACGTGGAATCCTGCATGTAATGGTCATTCAATACCTCCGCAACAGGGATGAGAGGCGATGTGGAATTCCCCTGACACTCCGCTCTAGGGATGGGCGACAATGTGTCTTTTGTCTGCCACGTACATACCTCCGCACATGCAAAGGGCGGATCCTTTTTTGAGAGAATCTTGACCATTGACTGGTCAAGTAGACTACGAAATAGTAATTAAATACTGTGAAAAAAAACAAAACTTGTATCATATAAATGTAACACTTCATGCATGTATGTTTTATCAACTCAAACTCAAATATTTCTTCACAAAATTTTTTATAATGTCTCAAACACCTCATTATGTGGTTGATGCTCATTACAACGAAGAGATCCTTGTCTCCAATGATATGGGCATTGTATTCGAAAATACTGATGTTTGTCGATTCATACTGCGAAGAAATTCTAAGTTTATATACCCGAAGGAGATGATTCAAACAAGGATGTAATCTGGAGATGTCTTACAAATTATATATCAAAATGCTGTTCATTTTGGTGATAACAACGTGAATGATGTTCCGTTGAAAGTATGTGACGATGATGACGTGGAAACAATGTTTTACAACCATGAATTATCTGGGTTGTATGCAATTGATTTATACATCAAATTCCAAATCAACAACCCTATTGTACCTGAACCAGTCTCCATAAATCCAAACGAAGAAGTTGGTGACGATGATGAAAAACAAGAGTCCGAGGCGCAGGTTGATGAAATGTTCGCTACCTTATTTGAAGAAGAAGATGGTTACGAGGCAGATGCAGTCAACATGAATGAACATCACATTCCAGTTGATAATGTATATTGTCCACCTGCCCACATGAACACTTTGGGAACTAATGGCGATGATTCATCATTTGAATGACCCCACAATCCTCGTCTTCCTCTAGAGGATGACATAGTTGTTGGTAACCAGTTCAGAAGCAAATCTGAATGTATGCTTGTGATATCCAAATATCATATGAAACACGCTGTTGATTTCAAGGTATCAGTTTCTGACACGACGAGATATCAAATTCGCTGTAAGACTAGTGGTTGCAAATTTCGTCTGGTGGCATCTTATAGGAAAAAGAGCGAGCTATGGGAAATAGGAATCATGAACCCCCTACATAGTTGTTCAACAACTATCTTTAAACAAGATCATCGACAACTTAGCTCTCGTTTGATGAGTGGTCGATTAATGCCTCTGGTTGAACAAGATCCCTCTATCAAGGTGAGTGTATGTGTTAACGAAATTGTTTCTATATTTAGATACACTCCCATATACAGGAAAGCATAGATTGCAAGGAATAAGGCAATCGAACAAGTTTATGGAAATTGGGAAAAGTCTTACAACGATCTTCCAAATTACTTGTTAGCACTTCAAGCTTTTGTTCCAGGTACAATAATATATACGAAAACATCTCCAATGTATACAGATGACGGAACTCTTGTTGAAGGAAAACAAATATTCCATCAACTATTTTGGGCATTTCAACCATGCATACGAGGTTTTGCATATTGCAAGCCTATATTGCAGATTGATGGTACATGGTTATATGGTAAATACAAGGGTACGCTACTAATGGCGGTAGCACAAGATGGAAATAGTAATATTTTCCCAGTTGCCTTTTCCATTGTGGAAGGTGAGACGACGAATGGTTTAGGGTTCTTTCTAAATAACTTGAGAATTCATGTAGCTCCCCAACCTGATCTGTGTTTGATTTCCGACAGACACGCATCTATCGAAAGCGCATACAACAATCCTGAAAATGGTTGGCATAATCCTCCATCTTTCCATGTTTATTGTATCAGACATATCGCGCATAATTTTGTTAAGGAAATTAAGGAACGAAGCCTCCAAAGAACAATGATCAACATGGATATGTCTATTTTATACACGTTTTATGTAACATTATTAGTAAATCATAATGTTAACATATTTTTTTCTTAAACCATATAGGGTATGCGTTGAACCAACCAACGTTTAGGTATTATCGTCAAAAGATTGACATGGCTAACTCCGATGCTTTGGCGTGGATAGACAAAATTCCAATTGAAAACTGGACGAGGGAATTTGATGAGGGTTGTCGCTGGGGGCACATGACAACGAACCTTGTCGAGTCACTGAATTCTGTATTCAAAGGCACTTGTAATCTTCCCATCACAATAATTATACAAGCAACGTACTATAGGATGGGAACACTCTTTGCTGAAAAGGGTGCAATGTGGAGTGCAGTTTTGAATTCTGGCCAATCATTTACAAAGCAATGCGTGAAGGTCATGAAACACGAAACATCAAAATCCTCCACGCATTGGGTTAGCATTTTTTACTACAATAATAACGCTTAGTGTGAAGGAAACCATTGAACACGGTGAGGGAAAGCCTATGAGACGTTACAAGGTCAACTTCAGCGATTATTGGTGTGACTGCAGAAAGTTTCAAGCATACCGTCTCCCTTGTTCACATGTTACCGCTGCATGTTCTGTGGTGAGTAGTGACACATATCTACTATTGGCTGACGTTTACAAGGTGCCTAACCTATTTGGGGTTTACAGTACAAGTTTTCCCGTGCTACCGTTAGATGCGTATTGGCCCACTTATGAGGGAGACCAGATTTGCCATAACCCAATCATGAGGCGCAATACAAAAGGTCATCTAGTAAGCACCCGCATTACAACAGAAATGGACAACTTTAATAAATTTGAGAGAAAATGTGCATTGTGTCGTCTCCCGGGACACAACCGAACACGATGCCCAAATGTAGGAACTAGTAACAATTAGTTTTTGTTTTCGTGCTTCTAAGTTGTATTATATAATGACATCAAGAAATTAAGTGTTTCATCCACTAATATTTTTGCATTTAATATAAATAATACATCCATAAGACAACACATTAATTACATACTTGAACAAACATTAATAAGTAACAATAACATTTAACCTAAACAACATCAACAAGTTCAAAACACACACATAAATTAAATACTTAAACAACCATAAATATTTGACGACAATAGTTTACCTAAACATCGTCATCAACTTCAAACTGACACCAAAACATCTCTAGGATATTATAATCAACAACACAATCTCGGTTGATCCCATCATCATCATAAGGACACATGCATCGTTGTGAATAAGTCTCTAACAATGAGTTGGTCCGTTTAAGTCGGGTTCCAGAACTAGCCTCTCAATCTTTTGGATCTTGTCACCTTCCGCCATTTCTTCCCCCAACCATCCAGCCAAGTGCCTATGGAGCTGCTCAAATCTTTGCGTGTTAAGCAGTTTGATCTTCATCGGAGGCTTCACAGGAGAAAAAATCAAAGTTGCATCACTTTTCATGTATGGAAACTCTGGGAACTCTCTGTCAATTGAAGACATTTTTATGAGAGAAGTGAAAAGTTATGTGTAAGTTTGGTGATCCAACATCAATGGTATTTATAGATCACAATAAAAATTATTAAATAATAAAAAATGAGAGTCTCCTCCCATCACAGTGGCTAAACTGTACAAAAATAAAATAATCAAAATCTTTGCCCATCACAATGGCAGAACTGTATTTAAATAATAAATTAATAAAAATCTCCGCTCATCACAGTCGCGGATCTGTATTTAAATACTTATATATTATTTTATATATTTTTAATATTTTAATATACATATATATATATATATATATATATATATATATATATATATATATATATATATATATATATATATATATATATATATATATATATATATATATGAGGAGGATCAAATTACACGAAGAGTTACACCATGAGTTACACTTCAAAATGTCACGGATTAATATTTTTAAAATCAACCGTTGTTGAAACATACCATCATATAGATCATACCTATAAAGTTTGAGATTAATCTATAATGATTTACTATGTCATTGAACTACATCAAAATTAACGTTATATGAAAGTCCATTTTGACGTTAATTTTTGGATATCTTGATCGTATAATAAATCATTATAGATTAATCTCAAACTTTATAGGTATGATCTATATGATGGTATGTTTCAATCCAACGGTTGATTTTAAAAAATATTAATCAAGTGACAGTGTAACTCATGGTGTTTTCTGATATATGAGGAGGGATCAAATTACACCAATTACTTACACCAATTATTACACTCAATTACAACCTTTGATTTAATTAAAATCCAATGACTCTTAAAATAACATCTTAATATAATATTTCATTTTCTCATATTATCAATTATTCCATATATATATCTTTGTAATCAATTCCATATATATTAACAAGATTTTATTTTTCTCTCACATCAATAATCAATGTCATGTATATTTATTATTAGGTACAAAAAATTTTCAACAAAAATATATACACAAGTTAGATTATTTTTTAGAAGATGTATTACATTTTATTTTAGTTAGTTTAGTTAAAAATTATTTAATTTTACTAACAAAATTGATGTTATATGAAATTGAAAGTTTCTTCTAGTTTTTATATATATTTTTAAAAAAAAATTATTTCAGCACGTAAAGATTGTAGAAAACAAGACAATCAAGTATTGAAAATTATATTGATTAATTATTATTTAAAAAAATTATTTTGATTAATTATATTCTATTAATTTAAATTAAAGGATAAAATGTACATACTAATGTAAAAGTTATATATAAATTATAGATATAAAATATTTTAATTTAAAATAATATTATATATAAGAAATCGTTCTAAAATTTAAAAACCATAAAGATGATTTTTTTCATTTTTCTCATTGCTAGGAAATCCCTCATCATATATAAAAAAAAAGTTTCTTTTAATTTTTAAACAAATTTCTCATTGTTTTATTTTCCAATTAAATTAGATTCTACTTATTTAATTTAAAGGATAAAATTAATATATTTTTAAATAAAGTATGAAATAATATTCAAATCCATATATATATATATATATATATATATATATATATATATATATATATATAAACAAAATACTATTTCTTATATATAGTATGAAATATTGTATCTAATATATTCTCTATATATTAATAAAATATTTTTTTCTCACACGACTAATCAATTCCATATATATTTATATACATACATGTAACGCTAATCAAAATTTTCAATACTTGATTGTCTTGCTTTTTAAAATCTTTACGTGCTGAAATAATTGCTGAAATAATTTTTTTTTAAAAATATATATAAAAACTAAAAGAAACTTTCAATTCCATATAACATCGATTTTGTAGTAAAATTATATAAGTTTTAACTAAACTAACTAAAAATAAAATGTAATACATCTTCTAAAAAATAAACTAACGTGTGTATATATTTTTGTTAAAAAATTTTTGTACCTAATAATAAATATACATGACATTGATTATTGATGTGAGAGAAAAATAAAATCTTGTTAATATATATGGAATTGATTACAAAGATATATATATGAAATAATTGATAATATGAGAAAAGGAAATATTATATTAAGATGTTATTTTAAGAGCCATTGGATTTTAATTAAATCAAAGGTTGTAATTGAGTGTAATAATTAGTGTAAGTAATTGGTGTAATTTGATCCCTCCTCTCTCTCTCTCTCTCTCTATATATATATATATATATATATATATATATATATATAATTCTCTTTTATTTTTTTATTTAAAAATTAAAAAAATAACACATACACATCACCGCCGGAGCAATGGGCCGATGCTCTAGACGTGTTAAAGGCTCCGCCCTTTGAATGGACGGAGGTTCTTATTTTTCAGTTTTTTTTGTTTGAACGGATGGTATATTGGAAAATAGAGGTGAAATGAATGGTAGTGTAGAATATATTAGTTAATAGTATCTTAGTACAGTAAAAAATTCAAAAATTCGAAATACATATTTTAAAAAATAAAGTACAAATTTAAAAATCAATGCATAAACATACAACTAATATTTGAAATTACCAATACCGAATATTCAAATTATCAAAACCAAATAGTATAGTACAAATTGATATTTGAAACTACCATAAAACTAATCTCATAATCAAGATTAATCTACATTCATAACTACCATCAAAATGGAGACATGATCGAGTCGAAGAAAATTATGATGAAGAAGGTCGCTTCAAAAGAGAATCTAACAGATGTGTTCACCAAATCATTACTTAGATCAATGTTCAAGTATTGTTTGAACTTGATCAATTTTGTTGAAGAATAATTCAAATTTAGATAGAAAAGCAGTGTAGTTGATAGATAAATTGGCACCATTGTTTCTTTTAGAGAAAAAGTGGATATTTGTAAAAAGTGCCTATAATTTCTATTCAAGAATTCGCCCAATTCCATTTTTCCACAGACCCATGGTGTTTGGGCAAAACATTTTGAAGAATTTTGAATCTAACTAAAATGTGAGGTGTTTGGAGGAGAGGTGTGAGGCATGAGATAGAAATATGAAGTGTAATTCGCCTCAGAATCTGTCATATTCAATGTTTGTCTATTATATTTTGAGTAAGAAATTGTTTCTAGAGAGAAATTTAGAGTATCAGAGAAAGATCTTTCTACAATCTATTGTCTAAGAGTTTGGTATTTTTGGAGGTTCTCTGAGTTGAAAAATACTTCTAAAATCTTTCAATTATTTGCTTCATATATTTATTGAAAATAATATAAATGTGATTAATATGGAGAAATAGTCTCATATTAGATATGAATGTGAAGACTTTAATATATATAAATAGAAGAATTCACTCATCTCTAAGAATAAATTAATATATAAAAATAATATAATACTAAAATCATTGAATAATAAATACACAACTAACTAAACTTTAGAGTCCCATAATAATAAGTGGTGGAACACAATTATTTAAGCATGCTTCAAGCAACCTTTTTTTCACACATTGCCCCTCGCATCTCAAAATGTATTGATTGATTGGTCCAGCGGCATGATAAAAGTAGAATCACGAAAACAGGGAGCAACGTCCTCCATATTGGTTTACTTGAGGTAAGGGTCCCCTTATGATCCTTAAATGTAAAACGTTCGTTTTACTTTAATTTAGACGTGACTATTGAATGACAATTTGCTATGTATGTAGATGCTTGAAACATGTGAACAAAAGCTTGTGGTCCCTCAAGGCTGAAAATGTGTCTAATGTAAGTTGAATAATATTTGTGTGGCAGTTCATACGGCGAAGAGATGTCTAGTGTAATTGAACCATTTTTGCATGATGTTCTAAAATCTCTCAAAATTTAGATGGTGAATTGAAGATAAAATACATAAAAAAAGGTTAAATAAAGGATAAAAGTAATACACGAAACCGTCTTAACGAAAATAAGTCTACAAATTTTTATTGTGAAAGTAAAAACTATATTAAGAAGAGCATGATAACATTGTTTGATGCAAAATGATATTTTCTTGAGGTGGAGAATGATTCTATGATCTTTAATAGGAGATTATAAATAAGTTATAAGTAAATATATTTCTAACATATTCTATTTTTAGTCAATTTGTGACTCAATCTTTCATTTTCTCACTACTATTAGCATAAAATCTTTCAATTATTTAATTAATATATTTATTGAGAATTAAAACTCCATCTTATTAAATTATTTATTTAATTTCAAAGTAGAAGGATGTGCCAGTATGTTTAAAATATCCTTTTATGTCATCTATGGAGGCACCAAGACATTTAAAGCCTTATTTTCAAACCACATTTTTATTTGAAACATGAGTAGATTGGAAATTATGAAGGGTAATTGGTTATTTGGTTTTTTAAATTAGAAAAGTTTGTTATTATAGTAAAAAATTTCAAATTTTATTTGGTGAAGCATCCGGATTGTGGGATGGTCACTGATTTGTACCTCGAAACTTGTAGGTAAGAGGATTATTTTACTCACTCAGAAGCTGTGAAGCAATGAGTGCAGTTGTGTCTTTGGAAGAAGATTTGAAGCAATTTCATGTTTGTTTGAGTCACAAGTTTGACTATTTTGTGTTTGGAGTGATGTTCTCCAAACTATTTCTGTGTTTGAAGAGTTGATAGATATCAAGCGGTTGATGCAGTGGCTGGCATGTTGACTGCTAGACATCATTGCGATGATTGAAAGTGGAATGAGGATATTCTATATCTAGGGATGACCTAGGTATAAGGGTCATTGGGTAGGGATTAAGCGAAGGGTGTAAACAGGGAGGTTTAACTCTGAATTAGTACTACTGATAGTGGATTTCATTCTTGGCTTGGTATGCCCTCAGATGTAGGTTGGTTTGAACAGAATTGGTTGAACAATTTTGTGTGTTCCTTTTGTTTCATGAACTGTTAATTTTAACTCCACCTTGTCTGTATTTATAATGTCAGATCAGATGTCAAGACATCCTAATATGACATCTGAGTCTGTTGTTGCACCAGAATTTCAATCACTCATCGTGAACATATATGGTAAGAGGTAATCCATACTTACGACATTCCAATTCCACCATCCCCCTAGTCAAACATCATGGGACTTAAATTTAATAGATGTTGCAAGTTTCACTAGGTCAAGGGCCACCAGAAAAGACTATTACAAACTAAAGAAAGAGATATAATGCCTCATTAAAAAAAGGTCGCTGCATAAGTACTTAAGAAGCCATATAACCAGAATCCAAGCAGATCCATCTCTAAAGGGAAATATACATTAGGAAGTCCTAAATGTAAGAAGGAATGAGAGCCAAGCAAGGGAGTTGAGGACATGCATGTGTGCGATACTGTTAACATTATAACAGGTGGGATTTGAGGAAGGGGAAAGATCACCTCTCTCCATAGAAGGTATGCATGTCATATTTTGACTATATAAGGTTTCCCATTAGGCCCGACTCATGTAAGAAGGAAACTTTAGAGCCCTAAATCAAACTCTCTGAGAAATATAACTCAAGCATGCACCTGCATGATAATGAATCCAGGTCAGTAGATATCCTCTACAAGGATGATTTTAAAAAACTTCACTTGGACTTGGATAATCCCAAAATCTATCAAGGCCCACTGGTAGTGTCAAGTCTGTGGTTTTATGATTGGCGACAATTTTGCTAAAACATGTATATCAGCAAGATGTTGTGATAGATGTCTCTACATGTTGATCAGACATCACTAAAGACAAATTTCGAGCACGATGTCGTAACATGTTATATCATAACACCAATGTAGTTTAGTTTTACTTCTTGGAAGATTTGTTTTTAAAATATGAGATTATGTTTGGATTTAGTTCTCATATAGTCGTGGACTAAGGAAGTTTATTTTAGGATCATTGGTTCTATAACATAATTATTTTTGTTTCATAAAAAGGATCTTGGAGACTTTTTAGGAAAATTCATATTTTTTTCCTATTTTTGTGGAGAAGATTTTGTAGAAGATTTGCAGCTGGAATATTGAATATGCGTAAAGAGTCCTAGAGCATGCTTGCAAGATTCTTTTTATAAGGACTTTCTAAACCTAAAAACACTTAAAGAAGTTATGTGCATTAGATTGATCATTCTTCATTATGATCCACTCTCTTATCACTTTGATATTAGAGATAGACTGAGTTTGAGTTGTTATTTATCAATCCCTCATAATTTTTTAAGCAAGAGTGAATTGTGTGTCAAGTTATCTTTGTTCATCAGCCATAAAATTTTAAGCAGAGATGTTTGTTTGTCTTTGAAGAATGTTCTTCTACTTTAGTTATCATTGTTATTTTGTCATTGGTTTGTGACTGAAGGGAAGTGAGAGAGGTATCATATTTAAGAAGGTCTTAGATATAAGTTTCACGGGTAGTGATTAGGTGAAAAATTTGTAAAACAAGGGTTGTTTAAAGCTTCAAACTAATATTATTATACTGGATTTCCTTCCTGGATTGGATTCCCCCAGAGTAGGTGAAGTTGCACCAAATTAGGTTAACAATTGATTTGTATTCTTTAGCTTCTGCAACATATTTTACTTGCATAAATGTTTTAGTTGTTGTGACTTATATGATATCATTTTCGTAATATCTGGTTCGACATCCGATATTTATCTGGAATCAGAGAAGGTACCATGTTCTATTTTGGGTGAGCTCAAGGAAATGTTAGCCAGCAATTTTCAACTAAGAAAATAAAGCTACAAGTCGAAGATCATTCTCAAGTAAGGAGCAACTTCGACACCACCACAGGGGGATAAGAGTTGTCGATAAGTTTTCAAGAAGAAATTTTAGCAACTTAGCCAAATTTGATGCTAAGAATTGAGGCTATCTAGATCGACAAAATAGTGGGAGTCTAGTCAAATGCGAAAACCGTCAACATTGAAGAAACTTCAATTGACGCGTATTAGCAGAATGAAGGAGGTTTTAAAAGGCAGTTTCACCCGAACTCCAAACGTGGCTGATTAGTAATGGTTGCACAATAGGATAACAATTATTTTGTTTGGGCTTAAATAGTCTTTTGGTCCTTGTATGTTTGTGTTTTTTATTTATTTCCGTCCATGTATCTTTTTTTCTTGGAAATGATCCCTGAATGTTACAATCCTTTTGATCTAGTCCCTGAAGTTAAAATCCGCAGGAAAATTCTGCGGATTTTTGTTTTAGGGACTAAGACCAAATGAAATTCAACATTTAAGGACTTTATCCAAGAAAAAAAGAAACAGGGACGAAAATCAAAAACACGCTAACTTATAGGGATCAAAAGATTATTTAAGCCTTTTGTTTATCTATTTTAGAAAAATTTAGAGTCATTTGTAAGGGGTCACATTTTGTAACATTGTAAGGAAATACTCAAAGTACCAATGTTTGAGAGAAACGAGTGAGTTCTAGAAAAATGTATACATGCGTCCAATTTTAATTCAAAGATATTTATGTCTTTAAGTTTTAAAGTCGTGTTTTATGTTCTTATCTTGTAGTTGTATTTGTTTTTTAGTTGTTACATTTATAATTAAACTTTACCCAACTTAAACATCAAAGTCATACCAAACTTAGCACTAAGTCTAGGACTCTTGTATCCGGTCCTGTAATTAACCTAAAATTAAGAGGCTAGAGATTATTTGCCAAAAATATTTTTAAACAAATTGGCACACTTGGTGGGAGTCGTTGTGTTTAGTTATCATTATTTTGCATGTTGTATTTCCTTAACTTCAATATTGAGAGTGCATGATTTTAAGAAGTGGTAGGAAAATTGTGGATCCTAAAAACACTAGTTCCAGTGGGCACACACCCCTAGGAGGAAGCATATTTTCTTCTTAATCCTTTGACATTAGTTTATCCATGTCAAGTATTGTATCTATAGTGTCGAATGACCAAAGTGGATCGACTTTCTCACCAAATCAACTTGGTACTCCAAGACTGCTTGGGACAAGTGCTTATGGTCCATATATGCTTAGTTTCATTAGGGCCATGTTTGGTGGAGAAATAATCTATGGAATGCTAACATCTTTGATGGCAGGTTTACATAGTGACCTTTCGATATTTTCTGAAAACACTGCATCAATGTTTTCACCTTATTATGGGTACGGGCCTATGGGGAACTAATTTGGTCGTCTAGACATTAAACCAAATAATATGGTGTTGTCTAACTACGAAGGAAAAATAGGCCACACACTGGGTGTGGTGCAACTAAACCTCATTGTGGGTTTGATTACCAGACCAAGTATGTTTATGGTGATCGAAGCGAGGATAAATTACAACATGTTGTTGGGTCGAGAATGGATCCATGGCATAGGAGCAGTCCCCTCTTCAATGCACCAGAGAATCACAATTTGGAGGGAAGACATAATAGTTTAGGATATTAAAGTTGGTCAAAGCTGTTAGAACATAGTTTGGTTCTAATCATATCTTAGAGTTTTGATGATAACAAGTGAAATAAATTTTGTATAATAAATATGATACTCTGATGTGTATTGTTTCCATTTCAGATGATGTTCTGACTCAAGCACTCTAGAATAAAGAAATATCAAAATTATGCTGAGTAAACAAATAATAGAAGTTCTAATGATGAATGGAACTTCTGGAAATGCACACTAAAAGCAACTTCTGAAAGAAGCATGCTAACGCAACCTCTGATAGAAGCACCAAGGAAACCTTTGAATATAAGATACTTTGAACAAGGCTTGCAGAAGATCATGATTTATCATACGTCATCTTCTAAGACAAAGTCTTCTGTAGTACCGTTACTAATTAAAGTTAACACGGTTAAGTACTTGAGTGGATCAAATTTCGAGGCTCATTGAGAAAATAAAGCACATGCAGACATGCAACATTAATTATGTTTCTCATCATCCAAGACACGCAACAGAAAGCAACAAATTAATTTTCTAGAAGCTATATAAAGAGAAACCATTCAAAGAAGATACATACAATTTCTAGAAAGAAAACTTATGCTGCCAAAATCAAACCTTATTGTGTTAAGTTTATTTTCAGTTTTGAGCTTAAACTTTCTTTTGTAAAATTCACTTTTGTGATACAGCTTTTTAGAAGCAACCTTATACACTTTGTTAGAAGTTCGTGTGTAATTGTTCCTTGAGAGACCAGTTGGGTCAGATTTCTCTAGAGGGCTAGAACTAGAGAGTCTTAGAGATGTTAGTCAGTTGCAGTTGGCTTGAGCATTATTGTTAGTCACAATATTGTAATTGTGATTATAGTGGATTGAGAAAGGAAAGGAATAAAGTTTCTGGGTAAAAATCATTGTGTGTTTAGATTGTTGTTAAGTAAAAGAAAATTTAAAAGGGAAAAACTTATTCAGCCCCCCTTCTAAGTGTTTTATAAGCCTTCAATTGGCATCAAAGCTCTTGGATCTAGGTGCAAACACTTAACCGTGTCAGATAAAAATCCAAAAGGAAAACAATATGGCAACAAATCACAACAACAACACTAAACCTCTTATATTTGATGGAGAAGATTTTGAGTATTGGAAAGATAGATTTGAAAGTTTTATTCTAGGCTATGATAGTGATCTTTGGGATATGCTCTTGGATGGCTACAAACACCTAGTAGATAAGGACATAAATAAGATAGATAGAAAAACAATGGATAAACAACAGAAAATAGATTTTAAGAATCATCACAAATCAAGAAATATCCTGCTGAATGCCATTTCAAAAGTGGAGTACGAAAAGATTACCATCAGAGATACAACACATGATATTTTTGAGTCACTCAAAATGCCACATGAAGGAAATGCTCAAGTCAAAGAAACTAAAGCTCTGGCTCCCATCCAAGAGTATAAGGCATTCAAAATGGATGAAAATGAGTCCATTGAGGCAATGTTCTCAAGATTTCAAACTTTAACTACTGGCCTGAAAGTTCTAGACAAAGGATACACCAAGGCAGACCATATAAAAAAGATCATCAGAAGTTTACCCAGAAGATGGGCACCAATGGTCACTACTTTCAAAGTCTCAAAAGATCTGAATGCTATATCCTTAGAAGAACTTATCAGTGTGCTGAGAAGTCATGAAATAGAGCTTGATGAATATGAGCCCTAGAAGAAAGGTAAGTCTATTGCTCTGAAATCTACAAATTTTTTTAATACTAATGCTTTTTAGGCTAAAGAAGAAAGCTTTGAAGATTCAAAGTCAGAGAAAGATGAGCTATCTCTGCTTTCCAGAAGGATAAACCAAGCACAGGCAAAAGAAGTTCAGAAACTACAGGAGATCATAAGATAGAGGAGAATCTTCTGGACATAAGAAGTTTAGCAAAAGAAACGCCACTTGCTATGAATGCAAAGTGAAATTCCTGGCAGCAGATACGTGATGTCACAGAGAATGTTATGACACAGTATCTGACACTCTGTTAACAACTCACACACTAAATTCAAACAGTAGTAAAGAACACAATAAATTGTTTACCCAGTTCAGTGTCTAACTACACTTACATCTGGGAGCTACCAAGCCAGGGAGGAAATTCACTATCAGTAGAATTAATTCAGGAATAAACCAACCAGTTTATCTCCTTCACTTAAAACCTACCCAATGCAACTTCAATCTAAGTCCTACTTAGACCTGAGTTCCTAATGCATGACTTTTGGTGAATTTATTAGTGATGTTTGCATAATGCAATTATGATGCGATGATATATTTATCTTGTTTTGGATAAATTATGGCGATGTGGGCTTTATGCCAATTTGGATGAGCGATGACGATGTTTTGTGTTGTGTTGTTTTATTGTCGAGTCACATACATATCATAAGCGAAGAGGGCTTTTATGCCAAGCGATGATGGCTTTTATGCCGAGCGAAGATCGGCTTTATGCCAAGTGTCCCTAATTACGGACAAAGCGATGGGTACCACATGCATAACATAGTCGTGTCTCATGGAGTCCATTATGTTTATTTTGGAGTCTTTTGGTATTGAGTTTATTTGATGGCTATTGATGAGTTTTGGCGATGATTTAACTGGATGAAGTGCTTAATGCAAATAGTTTGTGATGATGTTGTGATGATGGGCTTTATGCCACAAGCGATGATGGGCTTTATGCCAAAAGCGAAGATGGGCTTTAGCCAATTTGTGATGATTTGTTTATGTTGCTTATATTATTAGCATTATTTAATGTTGTTGGTTGATGTTGTTGTTTAAGACCGCCGTGATAATTAGTGATGTATTAGCTCGTGACGATTTCGTGGTGACGGAGGGTTATGTGTTGTTGCGATGAAGTATGCCGATGAGGTTATGACGATATAGTGTAGATTATACACATTAGGATGACGATCGAAGTAAGTGAGGTTTGGATATGTGTTGGAATGCACTCATTAACTTATATCCCTTATGATTCCAAATATATGTATATATATTTTATCATGCCTTTAATTATATGTTTTGGAGTATCTCACCCTTTACTTGTTTCGCCGTTACCTATATATTGGTAACGTGCAGGTTATGAAGATGGAGTTTATAGTTGCTGTTAGTCGAGTCGGTGTCGCTCTGATACGTAGCACTCGGGGGGAATATTTATGTTGTCTTGTTATTGTTCTTTTGATTGCTTTTCCTTTTGTAAATAAGAATCATAATTTATGAAAAACATTATTTTGATGAGGAAGTTTAATAAACGAGATGTTCTATTTTTATGAATCAATTTATGTCTTCCGGCGATGCTATGTATCCGAGATTTATACTTTAAAACAAATTGTTTAAAGTGAGTTATTTTGAAGGTGTGATGCCTCAGTATTTAATTTATGAAAATTTTAAATTACTCTGATTTTTGCATATTAAACTTTGGGTAATATTGGGGTGTTACACTCGTCATCTAAGCCGCTTATTTCCTTTTCATCTTTGAACTTATCATAAAAAGATTGTTCATCCTAACAAGTCCAATCATGAAAGTTCAAGGAATACCCACAGTTGTCTTTCTCTCTAAGAAACCTGTATTATACAATCAAAACACCCACATCTTCTCAAAAAGATCCTCGTCACGATTGTAACTGTGAAAATAAAAAACTCATTTGAGATCTACTTCCATCACTGTCTGTTATTCACAAGGCTGAATAATCAGTAAAATTTCTCAAGAGTTACCTTGTTATAGTTATCACTTTGCTGATAATTGATAATATCTTCAGAACTCATACCATTTACCATCACAAGGCTGATAATCAGTAAATGAGTCTTCATTCTAAATTACCATAAACTATCAGTAAATGAGTCTTCATTCCCAATTTTTGATCAAAGATACCATCTCATATCATTCACATATGCATCATTGCATCACTAACAGTTTCAGCACAAGATAGATCGTGTGTGTACTCCTTGAGCCAAATTAGGGTTTTGATAAAAAATATTTCATCTATTCAAGATATGATCAATTAGGGCTTGATTATTCACTCACCTTAATTGATCTATCTTCATCAATCATCAACATTTGATCTTCAAATTCCAATCATTTCCTCAAGATGTATCTTGAATCGACCAATTAGGGTTTTGATCGAGGATGGCGTATCATTGACTTTCTGATCAATGAAGGGACCAATTTCTTGGAGAATGATCTCAAAATCATCAATGCAATATCTTGACCTAATTTCTTTGTTCAAAACATCTCAAATGCCATGATTGATTTTCAGAGAAATTCTGAATCATCTAACAAAAGTCAACTATTCATATCAGTCAAACTTTGACTTTTGGTCAACTTTTTGAAAATAAAGTTTTTTCAATCATCAAATCATTTCAAATTATCCATCATGATCATGAAAAATCAAAATGTGTGAAAAAGTCAAAACTAGAAAGTTTTCTAACACTTAATAAAAATTTTCAAGTGTTTTTATCATGTTTTTCACCATTTTCATGGCCATTTTTCACCTAGATCCACTTTGATTCAAGAAAAACTCAAAGCATGAAAGTTGTAGATCTTGTTCCAAGCTTTCCAAAATGTCCAAGAACGTGAGAAACCTTTTTTGTATCTAGGGTTTTGAAATTGAAACTTATAGGTCCATAACCATAATTTACAAGTCATTTCCTCAAAATTTTCAAGTCTTTTTGCAATTTCTTCCTTCTAGAAGCCTTGTCAGCATAAGAGATAAACTTTGGCTTGTAAATATCTTATGATAATGATTGAGAGAAGGATAATATCACTTGAGATTTTTAACCATGGTTTAGAAATTGACCATGTGAATTTATGGAAAAGATTCCATTCTTACCACTTAAGGAAACTTGCACAAATCTTCCAATCCTACCTTTGCCTTTCTCTTCAGACCTCTTGGACTATAAATAGAAGTCATTTCTCACTTCTAAATCACACCAAAACAATCCTAAACAGGCTTTCTCACTTCTTTCTTCTTTTCCAAGTTTCAAGTTTCAAAATGAGAGAATTTGCAAATCTCCAAACCTTGCAAGTTCTAACTAATCTTTGGCTTCAAACACTCTCTAAACATACTTAGGTAGTTGTTAGAATCATCAAGCCATCACAAAGACAACCAAAATTCAGTTTTCCTAAGAAAACTCCATAAACTTGCAAATTGAGCCTTAACCTTCAAACTTTCAATCCACTCGTGCACTTTCCAAATTATCACTTCAAACATCATCCACACACTCCATAGAGATGATCCAAACCCTTAGATAACTTTTGTAACCACAAAATCATCATCTCCATCATCAAACCAGTCATGCTGCAATTGGACTTGGGCAGAGTGATCCAGGCCATTTCAATCCAAGATGAGCATTCAAAGACCTTCCATAAGGTCCAGTGAAGCTATAACAATCATCAAACAACTTCGGGAAATACTCCTTCGAGGAATTTGATTCCAGTTCAAAGAGGTAAGTTGCTCAAACTTTGAACTCTATGATTTGTGCATTACAGATGAAAAATTGCTTATCCATATTGTCTCTGCATTCATACTGAATGATAACCCTCAATCAATTGCATATATTATGGTCCATACACGATTTCATGATCAATTCTTAAAATTAGGGTTTATTTGTTTTCTTTGAAATTAATCACCCTAAGCATAAAATAAATACAATTAATCATCACCATCGTGTTCCTGAGTTCAAAACGGTCAAGTTTGATGTTTACATCATTCAATTTCATCAAAATCGAAGGAGTTATGGATCAATGATCATGAGGAAGAAGATGATGTGCTTGGCGCATTTTTTTAGTTTTCTGAAAATTCAAAAATCCAATTTATATTATATAGCTATATTTGTGTTTTAATTAACGGGTGTATAGCCACCCCAGTGGTAGAGCGTGCACCTTTCATATCATTCCTTGGCCAAGGTATGGGGTTCGAACCCCACCCAGAACTTTTTTTTTTTTTAACTTTTCAAACTTTCACATTTTTCAACTATTTTCAAAAAAATTTCACAACTGATTTCAAAATATAATCAAAACAAGGCGTATTAATGATAAGTCAATCACATGGCTTAGTGGAAAACTTTCCAAAGCCAAAAGCCAAAAGAAATTTTTATCACTTGTTTTCTTCATTTTTTTATCAAACTTCAACATTTTCAAAAACCAATCAAAACTTCTCATTTTGAGATGATTTTTTGCACACTTGTCATTTAATATACCTATTTTATGATTATGTCAAAAAATACCAAAAAATATTTTTTTTTATATATTTTTTATTAGGTTTAAAAAAGACGTTTTTAAGTATTTAAAATACTTTTGAAAATGTTTTCTTCTTGATTTTTCAAACCTAATCTGTTTCAAAACTTCTTGTGGATATCTCTCACTTTTAAAAATCATTTCAAACTTTCAAAAATATTTTAAACTTACACACCTCTTCTCCATGATCGATTCGATTAATCTTTGAAAATACAAACCGAACTAGGTGTTTCCTCGAAAATCTTTCGAATTCAAAGTCAAATTGATCATGGGCCTCCCTTAAGGTGTAAGTCCTAACCCTCCTATGTACATACTTAGTTTTCTTTTACATATCCACCCTTTTTGTGTACATATTCAACTCCTTGTACATATTCAACTTTGTTGCAAATATTCAAGTATAACAAACTTCATTCGTTTGTTTTTATTCGCTTATTTAGACAACAATTCCACTGGTATTAAGAAGAGTATTATTCTCGGTGAAACTGCTCTTAAACTAGTGGGCCTCCCTTAAGGTTTAAGTCCCACTCCTTTGTATATATTCAAATTACACTAGCTTTTATTTGCTTGTTTTATACACTTGTTTATATATTTACTTCATAAACTCCTATGAATGCACACACACACACACACACACTTTGTCATATATATACTTGTTCATATACTTGTTCATGTTTATTTATGTCATTACAACTATTATAACAACTAGGTTCCCCATAGCCTCCTCTTGGTCTTTGTACAAGATAACTCGCCTATTGAGTTAGCCTCCTCTTGGGCTTCTTACAAAAGAACTCCCCTGTTGAGTTATCCTCCTCTTAGGCTTCGTACAAAAGAACTCCCTCATTGAGTTTAACATTCTCTTGGGCATCATTGAAATCACCCGGCTGAACTTCCGACTGATAGGGGTGTATCAATGGAGTCGCCATTGGACGTCTTTTATCTCGTGGAGAAGAAAGGAAAACATCCAATAAACCTGAGGGGAGAAATCCCAGTCCTACGACCGAGAGATCGAGAGAATCTAGGTAAGGGAGTTAGTTACGCGAGGGGAAGGGATTAGCACCCCACATGCCTGTAGTACTCTACGGTATCCACTTCTATTTTATAGGTAAAGGGTGTGTTATATCTATCTATGCTCAAACGCTAAAATGCATGCAAACGAAAGGAGAAAATAAAGAAACCACAGGGAAAAGAAGGAAGTATTTATAAGTTGTGCTTGATCGAGCCCCGTGACCAGAGGCCTACGTATTCCCGCGTGCAGTGGGAAAGTCAGAGCGTCATAGTTCGGCTCACTTGTTTTGGTGGGTTTTGTGTCTTTTACTTATGAAAAAGGTTTTAAACACAAAATAAAAGCGCATGAAGGAGAAAAGAGTTTGTCATGGTTGGTTGTTTTTACCTTGAAAAAGAAGTTCAAACCATTATTAAGTGTTTTGTTTTCAAAAGAAAAAGAAAGCAAATTTTAGTTTTAATTACATGCAAGGATGCAAAAGGAACTAGCAAAACAAAAGGGAGACTAACTAGTTCTAGACCTAATGTTGTCATGCAAATTTTGGACCTATGGTTGAGGATGTAGGGAAATCTCTACCTATGTCGACGTGCAAAGGGTGTAAATCCTAATGTCTAGGCTCGATAACTATCCTAACCGAGCCGCCCTAGGGGAAAGCTATCCTATATCTGTCTTTGTTGTAGAACCAAGGGTGCAAGGGCATGAAGCAATCAAGTGCTTTGACAGAAGCACACATGATGTGAGTTCTGCAGTAAATGCGAACCCCATGAATTAGTGGAGAGTCAGAATAGGGAACTCTGGCCATTTTTTTAATCAACTCGTTAGGAATAACAACACGATTCGCATGCACCATACAAGACACGGACTAGAACTGCGGGGGGTGACTGCCGACCCTTTTCTCTTGCCCATCATATCAATGACTCGATAAGAGGAAATATAAAAAGCGGGACTTTGCTTGGTGGTCCCACGTCGGGTGTCCTAACCACTTCTGACCTATGCAAGCACAACTGTAAACACAATGAAAATCGCCTCCCTATGCACAGATGAGGACTTGAAGCAAACCAAAGACAATTAGCAAACAGAAGCGCCCTAAACGGGTCTTTAAATAAACCAGAGGAGTTCCTGAACATGCTCCAACTACGGAAGCCCCATCATGCATCCATATTCCTACTTCTCATGGCAAAAGAAAGCTGTAAAGCCCTACTTCTCATGATGTCTAGGAAAGCTATAAGAGAATGCGATAAATGGTGTAGAAACTACCAAACAGATATAAAGTCCGAAGAGCAATGGGAGCTAAAGAAATACTCCGGAAAACTTCAAGTACTGCAGCCACGCAATGAGAGTAAACCAGTGAGAAGAACTCAAGGTATCAAAAACAAGCGAAATACGGGTTCATGCGTATTTGAAGTAATAACACTTGCAACAGAACCGCGCAAGCAGACAATAGAATGTACGCGTATGCGCACAAGCAAAGGAACATGTGTATACACATTCCACTCAAGATACACCTGCAAGAAGGGAGTTAGACCCAAAAAGCAAGCAAAAGGAATGTATACATGGGTATACAAACGTAAAACATCAAAGTATTGTGGCATATGTATTTACAGCACAAGCTCCTGCATTAAATACATCTCAAACAATGATTAGGAATGTTAGAGCTGTTTGCATTTGGAATTAAGAAAGAAGAGAGAAATCAGTTCCAGGTCGCGCTAAGCCTGCTATCTGGCGCTAAGCGTAACCCAAACAGAAAGTTTGGCACTAAGCCCGCTCCTGGTGGCGCTAAGCACGACCTGCAACACAAAAGCCAGTAGATTTGGCGCTTAGCTTGCTTCTGGTGGTGCTAAGCGCGGTCTGTAACCTGTAGAATTTCCTATTTTGATCCGAATCACTTTTCCATGATGTGCTCATGCCAAAATCCAGCCCATACAGCTAAGCAACAGTTCCAATGCTCATAAATGAAGATCAAATACATGAACATATGAGGAATGCAAGTCATGTCAACAATTCCAATGTTCATAGATGAAAATCAAACGCATGAACATGTGAGGAATGCATGTTATGCCAATAATTCCAATGTTCATAGATGGAAGTCAAATGCATGAACATGTGAGGAATGCAAGTTATGTCAATAATTACAATGTTCATAGATGAAAATCAAATGCATGAACATGTGAGGAATTCAAGTTATGCCAACAATTCTAATGCTCATATGTTAAGAATCAACGTATGGACATGCTAAGAATGCAAGTTGAATCAACAATTCTAATGCTCATATGCAAAATTATGTATGAACATGTTAAGAATGCAAGTTGAATCAACAATTTTAATGTTCATATGCAAAATTATGTATGAACATGTTAAGAATGTAAGTTGAATCAACAATTCTAATGCTCATAGCATGCAAAAATTTTGTATGAATATATTAAGAATGCAAGTTGAATCAACAATTCTAATGCTCATATGCAAAATTATGTATGAACATGTTAAGAATGCAAGCTGAATAAAGAATTATAATGCTCATAGCATACAAAATTATGTATGAGCATATTAAGAATGCTAGTTGAATCAACAATTCTAATGCTCATAGCATGCAAAATTATGTATGAACATATTAAGAATGCAAGTTGAATCAACAATTCTAATGCTCATATGCAAAATTATGTATGAACATGTTCAGAATGCAAGTTGAATCAACAATTCAAATGCTCATAGCATACAAAATTATGTATGAACATATTAAGAATGCAAGTTGAATCAACAATGCTAATGCTCATTTAACAAGAATCAATCCACAAACTTCATGATATCAAATCAAGCAAACCATGCCACAAAGGAGTAATGCAAGATCATGTCAAGTCTAATTTGTACATTAACACAAACACTTGAGATGCATATGCATGGATTATGTACAATGCACCATGTACCTAATGATCAAAATGCCTTTCAAATGCACATTATTCCTTAAATCATCATGAATTAATGCAATTCAATCAAACTAAATGCTCTCTAATGCATGAGCATGTGATAGATGATGCAAGATGCACAAGTTTGTGACCTAGATGCAAGGAAAATACAAATGCATGTGTGCTATGTACAAAAATCGTCACACCGACACAAATAACGTTGCAAAATCCAATTCAAATCAAGGAATTCAAGAATGAAAGTTCAAAAATCAGAATCTACATGGAATTTGCAAGCAATGATAGTACTCAATTTTAAGAAAAGCTAAAAGTCAATAATAACTTAAAATAAGTGCTTAATTGAACTAAACACTTACTTAAACTTGAAGTTTAGATCAAATTGAAGAGGAATTCCTTGTGCTCTTCAAAGAAAATGCCAAATCAGCACCAAATTGATGATAGTCCTTGAAATCAACCTTGAATTCTTGAAGAAACTTGAAGTCTTCAATGGAGAATTGAAGAAGATGAAGAAGAAATGCTTGAATCTTGAAATTAAAGAGAAATCAAGAGGAAACAGTTCCTTCTATGTCAGATTCGAACAAAAGAAGGAGAAGAGGAGCAAGATCCTGTGAGTGAAATCTACGATGAGAAGAAGGAAGATCGCAGGGCGCGCTTAGCACGGTGAGGCGCGCTTAACGTGGTCTGCGGTGGTGACAATTGTCAAGAAGAGGTCCGGTGGCGGCCTGTGGTTGTTGCTTGGAGGGAAAGTTGAAATTCGAAATTTGTTCTTGAGTTATGCTTTTGGTTTGAGAGAGAATTAGAGAGTGATTTTGGATGAAAATTAAGCAAATGATTGTGTTGTTATGATTTGTGAAGGAAAAAATCTATTTATAGTTTTAGGAGTTGGGCCTAAGAGTGCCTTAGATCCATAATCAAGCCCAAATCATGATTATCCGAATAATTTTCATAATTAATCCAAAACAGCCAAATTCGTGCAGAATTTGAAGTCGGAATGTAAACCAAAAGTGGCCGGAATGTGATTTTGCGTGCGAGAATTTTTGAAGTTTTAGCACAGTTTTCAGGCTACTGACATATGCAAAATTTTCAATGCAATCTTCGGAGAAATTGACTCGAATGAGGATCTTCTGATCAAAATTTGCGAATAAGTATTTCTTAGAAAATCGAAGCTAATGAAATTTGTGAACTTTTGGCACTGGTCCCACCTTTTTTCGATAAAATTTGAGCGAGATATGATTTTTCGAAGTTCATGTATCAGATGAAAATTGCTCGGTTTAGCTCAAAATCAACTCCAAAGAATAAAATTCTGGTATTGATTGGTGAAGAATCAGCTCTTGAGTTGCAAATGAAAGTTGTAGAGGAATTCGATACAGAATTTTAGAAATCGATCCCACTCAGTTTGGAGTTTCCATCTAGGACATATGAACTATTTAGTTTGCCGAATGCACGGCTCAACACTAGAATTCAGTTTAAACCGTTGGAGAAATCAATTTCCTTGGGGATCTTCCTCACACAATTCCCTCTCGTCTTTCAAACGAAAGTTAGAGATAATAATGAGAGGAACTTTATGGTCACAAATCATCAGAAAATATTCGACGAGCTGAGAGATACGCCTTCTGGAGTGCCCAAAACGCGCCGAAAACCCAAAATTCACTTTATTGAGAAATAAGCGAATAAACTCTATTTGTTTGGCGAAACGTCCTCCGATTTGAACAGATAAACTGCAGAACAAATTGAAATGACCCCAGAGCTTATGGAACCAAATCAAAATATCTTTTTGACCAGAATACGTTGTATTGAGCATGTGAATCGAAGAATATCGATATCGGACCCAAAGTGATATGAGATAACCGAAACACGCCATTTCTTTCAGCACTTGGGATACCTTGAACTTGGTAACCCCATGATCAATGTTATGTATGCAACTACATGTATGTTATGCAATCGAATTATAAGCCAGAAAATATGGGATAGAAGAGGGTAAATTTTGGGGTACAACAACTGCCCCTATTCAATCATCCTCAAGCTTGGGAGCAAAGTTTGTGTCTGCCTTTCGAGCAACAAGATGTGAGGTGATTGAATACCATAATGGGCTCGAAAATTTACACTCTGAATCCCATAATCTGTATCAAGAAATAAGTGTGTACTTTTAAAATTCCAATGAGCCTCACGGGAGAAAAGGATATGTCGCGCTAGGGCTTAACTGGGTCACAATAGGAGAGAGCACAAAACAAATGTTGAATTCTGCAAAGACAAGTACAAGTGTAATCCTGACCTAAAAAGAATTAGCCTTTACCATATTCCATCCACAATCCCATGGGAGAACTGACATGCAAGCGGAAGCAAAGACTAGATACGTTAACCAGACTAATCACATTACGCCAGAAAATAACTGGACGACTGTGATGCAAAGACTAGGAAACGCTAATTAGTATTTACGAAGGAGAGAGACAAGTGTATTCTTGTTCTCAAAAGATGACCCACAATTCCAGGGGAAAGCTGACATGCTAGCGGAAGCAAAGACTAGATACACTAACTAGACTAACCATATTACGTCAGAGAACAATCAGACGAGTTTGTGATGCAAAAGAAAGTGTCGATTAGGCTTTACTGACTCAGAACACTATAATCTGTGGAGAGAAACAAGTGTATTCTTGTTCTCAAAAAGGTACAGTGGACGAACCTGTCCTAAGAACGTTGCACCAGGACATGTACTGGCAGTTTCAACAAAGATGACGACTGGAAATGTTGATCGGACTCCACACACAACATAGGGTAATATGTATCATGTGTATAGGAGAGAGCGTAATACTCAGACCTGTTCAAGAATTGGTAGCGAATCAACTCTTGTGCAAAGGAGAGAAAATAAGTGTAGGGTTTGCTTTCAACGCTGAATATGTGTTGCACCAGGATAAGCGCTGGCAGTTTCAACACCAAAAGGAGATAATGGACAAATTGCGCCAGGAAAAACTGGGACACAACGAATTCCAAAGAGAGATGCCACACACCAAAGGCATCATCCTTTATGGGATTTCAGAGAGATACAGGAACACCAGTGGGGACAAAAGTTTATTATTCCTGTCCTATAATTCTATGAAATGCATGAATTTCCTAAGAAATAATGCAGATGTGATGATGCATGTTTGCACAAAGTATAAAAAAAGAAATCAGTGACCGCAGGTCACCGAACCATCAGGTTCAAATCGGGAAGCTCCACTGGAGAAAATAGCATTGGCAAGTAACCAAAGATACGACCAAGCTGATGATTCAAAAGAAGATCACTTGGGGCAATCGAATATCGTCAGACGAACATGCTGAGGAGATGATATCATGGGAAACTTGTCCACCAGACAAAGATCCGTTGGGGAATAAAAGGAGATACTTGAAGAAGCGCTTCGTCCTTTACCCATCATGACTCCGGCTGGGGAGAAAAATGACATGCCGACTTACTGGGGATGTTTGGAGAGATGTACTTCAACTCCTACTAGGGAAGAACCAAAGTAGACTGGTACTCACACACTGGGGATATTAGGAAATGTGAACCCGCTGGGGATGGGCATCCGCAATCAAGGGTTCAGGTACCATCTCCACAAGGGATAAAAGAATGCAATCTTCTATCAAAGCACATTTGAGATTCCGATGAACATCCACTGGGGAATTCTAGTTGAAATGGACACCAATGACCTGCACTGGGGATCTGTGCAATGCACTGTATTAATAATCTCCGTCCAAGACAACACAGGGGAGGAAAAGATAAACTCCTTTAGGGATGATGAGAAGACACCCACCAATGATCCTTGGCACAAAGAACTAGTTGGCTTCACCAATCCAAGGGGATACCCGAGAACTTCTGGAGACCATTTCTGTCTAGGAACAGACTCACCGGAGAAGACTTCAGTTGATCACCATCTTAGTGTATCTAGATATCTGCAAACACGGAAGAATTCCTGCAACACAGTGTTAGTGGAGTGCCCCTGGCATGATGCAACAATTCTGCCTGCCATCCGGGTCACTCAAGTTTCAGAATAATATTCAAAAGTTTCTGATCATGGTAAAACCAACAATGTTTATATATGCAAAATTTTACCATAAAACTTTGAACGTCTTTCGCAAACAAATCAACAAACGCAAGAAATTAATTGACAAGCAAAAACACATTTTATTAATTGGAAATAGGCCTGTAAGTAGGCAAGTACAATAGGAGGCAATTCCTGAAATGAGGTAATTGCAAAAGTAAAATAAGAGGAAAACTAAAATGCATGGCAATGTGACAATGGATCCTCATCGGGTTTCAACTCTGCTATCACTTTTATAACTCCAACTATCTCATCACTTCGCTTTTCTCGAAAAAGGTGATTGGATTGATCACTGCCTTTCTGAGTAGCTCGAGATGCTGCCACAAGGTGCGACCGTTGCCCCTTATTCTCTTTCTCAACTAAGCAAGTCTATGCATAGTATTTATTGACTATGTCCGCGTTTGTGGGTAGTGGAAAATCTTCTCCGTCCATTGTTGCGAGCATCATGGCGTCACCCGAAAAAACTTTCTTTACAACAAATGGTCCTTTGTAATTCGGCGTCCACTTACCCCGAGGATCACCCTGAGGAAGAATTATCCTCTTTAGCATGAGATCACCAGGCTTGTAATTTTGAGGTCTCACCCTCTTGTCATATGCTTTCTTCATCCTCTGCAGATAAACTTGTCCATGATCGATAACTGCTAACTGTTTCTCGTCAATGAGGCGCAACTGATCTAAGTGGTTCTGCACCCACTCGTCTTCATCAAGCTTCGCGTCTTTCATGATTCTTAATGAAGGGATCTGAACTTCGATTGGAAGCACTGCTTCCATGCCATAGACGAGAGAGAATGGGGTTGCCCTGGTCGAAGTACGAGCGGTAGTCCTGTAACCATGCAAAGCAAAAGGAAACATCTCATGCCAATCTCGATAGGTTACTACCATCTTCTACACAATTTTCTTAATGTTCTTATTCGCTGCTTCAACAACGCCATTAATCTTCGGGCGATACAGAGACAAATTATGATGCTTAGTTTGGAAGGACTCACAAAGCTCCTTCATCATCTTGTTGTTAAGATTCGACCCATTATCCGTGATAATCTTGTCAAAAATCTCGTAACGGTAGATGATATTATGCTTGATAAACCGGGCGACCACCTGCTTGGTGACGCTTGCATAGGATGCTGCTTCAACCCACTTGGTGAAATAATCTATTGCAACTACAACGAAGCGATGTCCGTTGGACGCTGTCGGCTCAATCTTTTCAATCATATCAATGCCCCACATAGCAAACGACCAAGGAGAGGTTAAAAAATTCAAAGGCGATGGTGGCACATGCACCTTGTCAGCATATACTTGGCATTTGTAACAAACCCGGGCATGATTAAAACAATCGACCTCCATGGTAGACTAGTAATACCCATCTCGCAAGATCTTTTTAGCCATAGTCTGCCCACTGGAATGAGTTCCAAATGAGCCCTCGTGCACCTCTTCGATGATCTTTGCAACTTCATCTTTAGCAACACATCTGAACAACAGCCCGTCATGATATTTGCGGTGTAACACACCATTGTTGAGGAAGAACTTCGCCGATAATCTTCTTAAGAACTTCTAGTCTGTCACAGAAGCTTCCTCTGGATACTCTCGAGTTTCAAGATATCACTTAACATCATAAAACCAAGGATTGCCATCTTTCTCTCCTTCAATCTCAAAACAAATGGTTGGCTCATCCAATCTCTGAATGGTTATTGAAGGCGCTTCATTAGCCCATTTGACTTTAAACATGGATTCTAGGGTGGCCAAAGCATTAGCCAGGTTGTTCTCTTCTCGCGAGATGTGATCGAAAGTGATCTCCTCGAAGTAAGGAATCAGTTTCATCATGTGCTCTCGGTAAGGAATCAAATTCGGGTGACGAGTCTCCCAATTGTCGTTAATCTCGCTAATCACAAGTGCAAAGTCCCCATACACTTTCAAATGTTTAATTCTCAAGTCAATCGCCGCCTCGATACCAAAGATGCAAGCCTCATATTCCGTCATGTTATTGGTGCAATCAAAGTAGATTCGAGCTGTGAATGGGATGTGATGACCGTTTGGAGTGGTAATTACCGCACCAACACCATTGCCTAACGCATTGGAGGCTCCATCAAAAACCAAATACCATTTGGATCCTGGTTCGGGCCCTTCATCTGGACCAGGGATGTTACAATCCCGAATGTACATGATATCTTCATCAAGAAATTCAAACCTCATCGGCTTATAACCATCTACAGGCTGGTGAGCAACGTAATCTGCCAACATACTACTCTTGATAGCCTTTTAAGTAGTATACTGGATGTCATACTTTGTTAGAATCATTTTCCATCTAGCGATCCGGCCTGTCAAAGCTGGCTTCTCAAATATGTACTTGATCGGATCCATCTTGGATATCAACAAGGTTGTGTGAGTCAACATATATTGTCTTAGTCGGCGAGCAGCCCACGCTAAAGCACAACAAGTTTTCTCGAGCAGTGAGTATTTTGTTTCACCGTTGGTAAACCTTTTGCTTAGGTAGTATATTGCATGCTCTTTTCGACCAAACTCGTCATGTTGCCCCAACACACACCCCATTGAGTCTTCGAGCACTATCAAGTACATGATCAACGACCTGCCCTCCATGGGAGGCATGAGAATTGGAGGTTCCTGCAAATACTCTTTTATCTTGTCAAATGCGATCTGACAATCGTCATTCCACCTGACTGTTTGATCCTTTCTCAATAATTTGAAAATAGGTTCGCATGTGGCAGTCATGTGAGAGATGAATTTAGAGATGTAGTTTAACCTCCCTAGAAAGCCAGTGACCTCTTTCTCAGTTATTGGTTCATGCATTGCTTGAATTTCTTTTACTTTAGCAGGATTAACCTCGATGCCTCTTTCACTTACAACGAAACCTAACAACTTTCCAGATTGTACTCCAAACATACACTTGTTCGGATTCAACCTCAATCTGAATTTCCTCAGCCAGTCAAACAACTTTTGAAGATGTACCAGATGCTCTTCTTCATCTTGAGATTTAGCAATCATTTCATTGACATATCCTTCAATCTCCTTATGAATCATATCGTGAAAAAGAGTTACCATTGCACGCTGGTACGTTGCCCCGACATTTTTCAATCCGAAAGGCATCACTTTGTAGCAGAAAGTCCCCCACGAGGTGATAAAAGTTGTTTTAGCCATGTCTTCTGGTGCCATCTTGATCTGATTGTACCCAGAGAAGCCATCCATTAACAAAAACACTTTGGCATGACGCTTATTATCCACCAATATGTCAATATAGGGAAACAGAAAGTCAACTTTCGGGATGGCTCTGTTCAGATCCCTTTAATACACACACATTCTAACCTTGCCGTCCTTCTTGGGCACAGGAACAATGTTGGCAACCCATGGAGGATAAGAAATAACTTTCAAAAAGCCTGCATCAAGCTGTTTCTAGACCTCCTCTTTGATCTTCTTAGACATCTCAGGATGAGTTCTTCAAAGCTTTTGCTTAACAGGAGGACAATCTTCTTTCAAAGGCAGCTTATGCACAACAATATCGGTATCCAACCCAGGCATGTCTTCATAAGACCGGGCGAAGATATCTGAATACTCTCAGAGTAGTTCAATCAGTCTTTGCTTCACGCCGTCTTCTAAAGAAGCCCCAACTTTAACCTCTCTAATCACATCAGAATTGCCCAAATTCACTTTCTCAATCTCTTTCTGATGCGGTTGGATGAACTTTTCCTCTTGATTTAACATTCTTGCTAGCTCTTCAGGGAGTTCACATTCTTCCTCACTTTCTTCTTCGGCTTGGTTGATCGGACTATCAAAGTCATAAAGAGTGATAGCAGAGTCGTTATCGAAGGGATCCATTAAGAGTGTGGGATTATATCTGCATGATTGATTTTAATGTTTATTTTAGTTTTTTTATTTAGATGATAAAAAGAAAAATAAAGCATTGTCATTTTGCGTTTTAAAATTGTGATGTAAAATGGAAGGAAAGAGAACAAAACATTTGAATGAAAAGACGTTTTTTATTTCATGGTAAAAAGCTGCAAATGTAAACATGGTGGCCCTACCTATGATTCACTGTGACTTGAGCAGAGCACAGGAATTATTTGCATGATGACAGAAACAAAATAAAATTACTCTTTGACCATCATGACTGGGACGCAGTCTTCCGGAAGTCCAGTTACTCAGCTCCACTCCAGGGACACTAGGGCGGATCCACTTGTCAATATCAAATTCATTGTCTAAATCACCAATTGCATTAGCTTGCTTAGGACTGATGTCGGTGCTTGAAAACCCATATGAGTAGCCAAGTTGGGTGCTTTAAGAATCCGATGTCGCAGAACAGGGTCAAAGCCCAACCCGAACTTGTTGGACTTGGGTGCTACGTCCATCATACGACCCTAACCTTCAGGGAGTCCTGCCTTAACCACAGCTTTAGCATCTCTCAAAGATGCCATGGAAGATTCTGGCTTGTCTTTCTTAATCTCCTTCTGTTGAGGGGTCTTCAGCATATGAACTGTTTCAAAGCCTTGGTACGGATTTTTATGAATCTCACCATCAATCTCAACATACTGGAAAGAAGCAATATGGCTCACAATGTATTCTTCTTCAGCACAGACTATAATAGTTTTCTCGTCAACAGGCTATTTCAGCTTCTGGTGAAGAGTGGATGTAACCGCTCCAGCTTTGTGAATCCATGGACGGCCCAAAAGACAACAGTAGGCAGGCTGGATGTCCATGACAAAGAACGTTGTAACGAATAGCTGAGGGCCGATTTTGATGGGGAGGTCCAATTCTCCAAAGACAGATCGCCTGAAACCATCAAATGCTTTAACAATCAAATCACTTGGCCGGAGTTCAAGACCACCATAGTCGATATTCATCAACGCTGACTTGGGAATTACATTCAGAGAGGAACCAGTATCCACCAACACACAGGACAAAGTAGTGCGCTGGCACTCCATGGAGATATGCAGTGCTTTATTATGTTTCGACCCTCTGGCGGAAGATCGCAATTAGTAAACCCCATCCATTGTTTGCCGAAATACTTGCACACACATTCTCAAATTGCCCCATGGATATCTCTTGCGGCACGAAAGTGGTGCTCAACAGCTTCATTAGAGCATTTTGATGTGCTTCTGAGTCTTTCAGCAAAGAGAGGATAGAAATTTTAGCGGGCGTCTGGGCAAGCTGATCAATCACCCAAAAATCACTTTTACGAATGAACTTCATAATCACCTCGACATCCTTATCAAGGTCAGGATTGGCACTTTGTAATTCAGGTTGCTTCATGGGCTGATTGCCCTAAACCTTAGCCAAAGCGTCTGCATTGGATTATGTCATAGGAGTAGAGAAAAGTCGACCGCTTCTTATTACACCACCACTTCCAGCAAAGTTATCGGTATTAGCAACATCCAACATGTCATCCTTCTTAACTGAGGAGGGGACATCTTCCTGTTTCACACCATGATAATAAACATTCGACTCATAATGCCACGACACAGCTTTGTCACTTTCATATGGCAAGGGACCGAGTTTAGTAATTGCCAACGAAACAGGTTTTGTTGGTGCAGATATAACAATCGGAGAATAAGGGATATTAATCACAGATACATCTTGTATTCCAACCTTCTTATCCTTCTTAATCTAATCAAATTGCAATTGGCTGCTAGTAATCAGATACTGAATACCATCCTTCGATCTTGCATAACCGTTTGAACAATGTTCACATCTCTCACAACCAGCTTCACAACCAGCGAAAACACCTCTCTTGATCAAGTATTCCTTAACAAAAGGAAGAGGCGTCTTTACTAGGTCAACATCCATTATCAAATTCAGGACCTCCCCATCTTCCATTACAGCTTTAACAAACCCACAAGCATGACGCGATATCGGGTTCTGGGTGACATTAGGTCCAACATTTTGCGGTCGAGCTTCTAATTCAATAGTTTTTGAATCAATCAGGTCTTATACTTTGCATTTGAATGCGTAATAGTTCTCAATGTTATGCCCCAATGTTCTAGAATGGAACTCACAATTGGCATTGGCATCATAGTTCCTAGGACGCTTGTCTGGAGGAGGAGGCGCAAACGCAGCCTTTGGCACTAGCAACTTGAGATCATTCAGACGGGTAAAAAAATCAGCATAACTCATTGGAACGACATCAACCCTCCTAGGAGTGCGATTCTCTTGCTGCCTTTGATTCTGTTGATGAGGTGCTTGTTGAGCTTGTGGTTGAGAAGCGGAGGTAGTCACTGCATTGACCTGTGCTTTACTTCTGCCACCATATGCAACACTGGCTTCTTCCTTTTATTTCTTGGGATGCCCACTATAAGCCTTCTTCGTGCCAGAGGAACTTCCTCCCTCGGAATATTGGATTTTCCCAAATTTCAGCCCACTCTCAATTCGTTCACCATAACGAACCATCTCAGCAAAGCTTGCAGAAGTACTACATGCAACATAATAATGTCCAGACAGAGTGCTGGTAAACATATCAATCCTTTCTCTCTACCATGGGTGGCTGAACTCTTGCAGCAAGTTCTCTCCATTTTTGAGCATATTCCTTGAATGTCTGACCTGATTTATGAGACAACCCCAACAACTGCGTACGGTTCGGAGCCATGTCAATGTTGAACTGGTATTGTTGGATAAAAGCATTCACCAGATCACGCCATGTCTTGATGTGACTTCTCTCAAGATGCATATACCATTCTAGAGATGCTCTAGTGAAACTCTCTTGAAAAAATGCATGAGAAGCCTTTCATCTTTAGTATACACCGCCATCTTGCAGAAATAGGCAGTGATATGAGTTTTCGGACAACTCGCCCCATTGTACTTGTCAAACATAGGGACCTTAAACTTTGGAGGAAGTCTCAATCTGGGTGCCAACCCCAAACCAGATAAGTCCAATCCCGACACTTTCTGTCCCTCAACAGCTTTCAACCTTTCTTCGAGCAAACAGTACCTTTGATCATCAGCTGGTAAATCAAGCTCACTACCATTCACGGTATAAGCTTCATCATTCTGATCAACGTCTGGACCTTGGGAACCAGGACGTCCCCTAGTACGATGCCCCTGAATCCCATCATCAAAGAAATAAGGCCCATGTGGTGGAGTAGGTGGTGGAGGCGGAAATCGAACATTGAGATGTAGACCCTGACCACGAAGGTGGTCGTTAACACCTATGATCATGCATAAAATCCTTAGCCGAGATAGTAGTCTGGAAAGGGGGATGTCACGACCCGAGATAGGTCTCGGACCCAAGGACGGGGTTCTTATCCGACCTGGATCCCGGGGTAGGAGAATGGGGTCGGATCGGCCCCGAGATGTATCTCGTCGGTTTATCCGAGTTGGAGGCCGGTGGAGTAAGACGTTATCGCTAGGGCTTGAAGAATCCTAAGAGCCTTTATGAGATGTTACATAACGAATCATCACAAGTCAGAATAGCTAACTTCCCGCCTTCAAGCCATGGTTAAATGCATCGTGGTAGTTACTAAGGGAAAGATGGCTCCATGGATGGACAAATATAATAGGGTTTCCCAATGGATAAGCAAGACAATCATAAGCTTGGAACTCGAGTTACGACACTTGAGCTTCCAAATCCCTAAAATATCTTTAACGAGGTTTTTCCCGCAAGAACATTACGCCACCGTGGGGCCTCGTGAAATCAATCCCAGCCGCACACACATAAACACACATGCATAACAATGTCTCAACTTCACCAACAGATCCACCGGATCTAATCTCAATTGTGGCCATGATCGATGATCGCGCCAAGATAATGAAACTCTTCAGACAACGCTCAAGCCCTTCAGTGAAGAGTTTGGACGAAGCGTAGGAACATGAAGTAACCTCCGGGTTACAACCTTTGTCCTGTGAAACTGGAGGATGTCGCTCCGTATAATTTCAAACCTCAGACCGGCATCGTATGAGGGCAAGATGATCCTCGTGAACACATCATTGCGGTTAACAACACAATGGCACTTATCGGGGCAACCGATTCTTTAAGTCGATGGTCGGTACCTTTAGAGAATCGGCCTTTACCGGTATATGGGCTGCCCGTTGTCCGTGGTGAGCTATCAAGACTTCAACCGAAAGATCATTCACAGCTTCGCTAATCGACATCGCAAGGTGGCCAACACCTCCTCTTCAACGTGAAGCCGCCTTCCGAGTCACTACGGACTTCATGGCTAGGTTCAACGAGGAAACAATAAAAGTCTCACACCCCCAATCAGGAGATATTTGTGGCCGCATTCCAGCATGGCCTTAAAGCTGGTCAGTTCAATGAGTGTTTAGCCCAAAAACCAGCCAAGTGCATGGACGAGATCATTACCCGGCCGAAAAGCATGTGAAGGGAGAAGAGAGCAACATGGAGAAGCGTGCTCGAGATTCTAAGGACAGGGGGTCGGGGCGGGACGAACGCACCCGACCGCGAGATGTTGCCACCACTCGTGAACGAGCCCGGATAAGGGGCCGCAGCCACGCCAGGGCCGCCCAGTCCCAAGGAGATGTTCACACCCTTAATACCGTAAGGAAGACATCCTCCGTGATATTAATCATTTGAAACTTACCACCCTGGAGCGTAAGTGGACTGTTAATACGGTTCTGGGGAGTGACCCGGGAGCATGGTGCGAGTTTCATCGTCTGAAGGGACATACCACGAGTCCCGCATACAGCTATGAGAGAGATTGAAAAGTTAGTACAAAGAGGCAAGTCAATATACGAAGGAAGATCCGCGACGAGTAAACGTGACTCATCCCCGAGGAGGGACTCACCTCCGATTCCGTGTCCAAGAAAAGGGTAAGGTCGTGGAAGAAGTGAAAGAGGCGAGATCAACCCCACACCTCAACACTATCTCGTGGAGGCTTTGGAGACGGCTCCACTAGTTCACCAGAAGAGGTACGCCGGGTCCGGCAGTACTCCGCATCGGAACTTCGAGGTTTGATCCCGGGGTGATAACCTTCTCGGGTAAAGACGCCAAAAAGGTTTTGCCACATGAAAATGATCCCATGGTGATCGAGGTACAAATCCGGGACTGGGGTGTTAAGCGCGTGTTGATCGATCCAGGAATTTCCGCGGATGTCCTATACTGGTAAGCCTTCAAGGGAATGGGCTTTGAGCCGAATGAGTTGTTACCTTTTAGCGGGACCCTTGTTGGGTTCTCTGGCGAGCAGGTGCGGGTTCTGGGGTATCTCCCCGCGCTAACTACTTTCGGGGATGGAGAAGTGCCAAAACTGTTCAGGTTAGGTACTTGGTGGTTAATGCGTCATCACCTTATAATATTATCATCGGACGTCCATCGTTTAATGCACTTGAGGCAGTACTATCAACATTGTTCCCGACTCATGAAGTATCCCCGCAACGGGCCGGGTAGTCCATGAGACTGTGGCCCGCCCAAGATGCTATAAAGATAGTTTCAAGGCCAAGAAGAAGTCGGTCCATCGAGGCCTCCGAAACACGAAGTCGGCATGGTCGATATCGATCCGAGAGAAGGGTCAGGCGAGGATGGACTCACCCCTCAAGAGGAGATCAAGGACGTCCAGATCGGGCCGTTACCCTCACAGGTCACCCACCTGGGAACTCAATTAACAAAGGAGGAGGAGATCGAGATAGTCCGTGTTAAGGCAGAATTTGACCTTTCGCTTGAAATCGTTGATATGCCGCATTGACCCAGATCATGTGCCACCATTTATCAATTGATCCCGGGCAAGCCAGATCACAAAGGAAGCGGAAGATGGGAGAAGAAAGGGACAGTGTCTCAAGAAGTAGGAAAGTCGTTAAAAGCCTGTTAGTGAGGTGCGACCAACTTGGCTATCCAACGTGGTTATGGTGAAGAAGAAGAATGGCAAGTGGAGAATGTGTGTAGACTTCATTGACCTGAACAAAGCATGCCCAAAGGATCCTTACCCTCCCTCATTGATCGGCCGATCGACGCTTTTGGTTTCGCCTCGAGTTTTGATGCGCATCGCACAACCAACCGATGAACCCATGGATGCATCAAAGACCGCCTTCATGAGCGGAAGAATTTTATTATAGGTTATGCTGCTCGCCTAAAGAACGCCCGACTTACCGAGGTGATGGACATGGTGTTTGCTCCTCGATTGGTCAATATTGAGGTGTATGTAGATGACATGGTGATCAAAACCACATCGAGCGCATCATGTGATGTATATTAGAGAGACCTTTGCAGAAGGCGAAGTTCAATATGCCCGAACCCGACAAGTGTACTCGAGTACAAGCGGCAAGTTCTCGGGTTTCATGCTTACAAATCGTGGTATCGAGGCCAACCGGATAAGTGTCAAGCGATCATTGACATGCGAAGTCCGACCAGACGAAGTACAATGTTAATCGGCCGCTTGGCGTTGTCTCGCTTTCTTATCTTGTGCAGTGACAAGTCCATCCACTTCTTCTCGGCAATTAAGAAAAGAGCCCCTCGAGTGGACGAAGCGCAAGAAGCATTCAACGGATTAAAGCAACCACCGCTTCAGCCCGGGCTAATCGAACCATAGAAGGTTCTCGCTGACACTATACTGGCGGTAACGGACGGGCACCGCCCGGGTCCAAGACACCAAGAGGGAGCGACCGGTTTATTTTGTAAGCAAAGTGTTGAAAGGGGTAGAAGTCAGGTACCAGAAGATTGAGAAATTAGCGCTGGCACTTGTGACGACTGCACGAAAGCTCAGGCATTACTTCCTTGGGCATCCCGTCCAAGTGAAGACCAATTTTCCGTTGAAGCAGGTATTCAAGAAGCCAGATTTGGCCGGAAGGATGGTGTCCTGGGCCGTGGAACTATCAGAGTACGAGATGGCCAGCCTCGACCAAGATCAAATCCCAACCGGCCGACTTCATGGTGGAGCTTACTTCCTCGTCGGGAGAGGTCCCTACACAAAAATGGGTTATGTCTGTTGATGGTTCGTCTAATCTTAAGGGCAGTGGCGCGGGGGTGGTTCTGGAAGGCTCAGGGGGAATGGTGTTAGAGTATTCTTTGCGTTTTGGGTTCTCAACAAGTAATAATCGTAATACGAGGCTCACTGGCCGGTCCGAGGCTAGCTTGAAGGTCGGAGTAACTCACGCTGGTTCGCACCGATTCACGCTAGTGGTCGGGCACGGACGGATCGCTTCGCATTAAGCACCCTACTTTAGCAAAGTATGTACAAGAAGTCGCTTCGCTAAGTCGGCGATCTGTCTTTGAAATATGTCATGTAGCCCGAGAAGAAAATACCCGAAATGATCTTCTCCGTCCCTGGCTAGTTCTAAGGATTCCGGGATAAGCAAATCGGTCATACGAGAGGTGCTTCCCATGCCCAGCATTGAAAAGGAAGAGTCCCTGGCTATTCATGAAGAGGATGACGGTGGATGAGTCCGATCACGTATCTACAACAAGATACGCTACCCGAGGACGAGAGAAGGCCAAACGAATCAAGAAGGTCTCATCAAGGTTTGTGGTGGAGTCCGGAACCGACTACCGGACGCAACTCCTATGCTACGTTGTGTGGCAGAGAAGGATATATCAATGGTGGTGAAAGAGGTTCATGAGGGAGTTTGTGGAAATCATGGAGGGGGAAGAGCTCTAGCCAGTCGGATCTTAAGGGTCGGGTATTATTGGCCTACTCTAACAAAGGATTGTCTAGAATACGTAGTGCTCAAAGTGTCAAACTTTCGCCCAGCCATTCACACTGTCCGAGTTCCTCGACGCTGCTCCGCCCCGTGGCCTTTTTATCAGTGGGGAGCTGACATCTTAGGGTCGTTCCCAGTGGCCCCGGGACAGCTGAAGTTCCTGATTGTAGCTGTGGACTATTTTACTAAGTGGGTGGAGGCAGAGGCAGTGTCTCGGATCTCGGCGGATCGAGTTCGACGTTTTTATTGGAGGAGTATCATTTGCCGGTTTGGGTTAGCTCGGGTCATTGTCTCAGACAACGGAGCGCAATTTGCAAGTACCTCGGTGGTAGAGTTCTGCAAGGAGCTCGGAATTCAAAATTTTTTTATATCTGTAGAGCATCCACAGGCAAATGGACAGGCCGAGTCGGCTAACAAGGTCATATTAAATGCTATAAAGAAGAAGCTGGATTCCGCCAAGGGGCTGTGAGCATAATATTTACATAAAGTATTGTGGGCATACCATACCACAGTTCATTCCACGACCCAAGAGACTCCCTTCAGGATGGTTTTTGGAGTCGATGCCATGATACCGGTGGAGGTAGTTTTGCCCTCTTGGCGTCGGGAGAACTTTGAAGAAGAGTCCAATAAGCAGGCTTTGAATGAGGAGGCAGATTTGTTGGATGAGATAAGGGACACGGCCCATATCAGGGAAATGGCGGCGAAATAGAGAATGACCAGACGTTTCAACTTGCGGGTGAAACAACGTGGCTTCAAGGTCAGAGATTTGGTACTTAAAAAAGTGACTGATCCTACCAAGAAGGGTAAGTTAGATCCCAATTGGGAGGGACCGTTCAGGGTCTCGAGGAGTTACAAAACGGGGCCTACAAGTTGGAAACATTGGACGGATCAGAATTGCCGAGGACCTGGAACATTGCTAATCTTAAGTTTTATTTTAGTTAAGCATTTTTATGTAAGAATAAACGGTGCACTCTTTTCCCTAGGCAAGGGCCAGGGTTTTTAATGAGGCACCTATATAATAAAATTGTATTGCAGCATCTGATCCTTAGAAAGAAATGGCGGGAATCATTAGGTACGTACTGCTGAGCTCGGTCTAGGATCGTCTCTCACCAAGAATACCCTCCGAAAAGGCTCTGCTTCCATTGGGAACAACCTCGGTCAACCTCCAGAGGCTCAACCCTCTGGTCAACCTCTAGAGGCTCAATCCGCCCTGATCAACCCTATAGAGGCTCAACCTCAAAGGCTCTGTTCCTCCTCGGAACAACCTTCAAAACATATAAGGCGAAGAATCTTAATCGAGTTTCGTCAGGCATTCCTTCAAAGCTTTCTCCAGTCCCGGTGAACCAGGGTTACCTGGAGGTTTATGCTAGAGTTGCGAACGATTGTTATGTGGTCATCTCAAACCATTAGGATTTCCCCATGGCTCGGGGCTAGTAGTGCTACATAAAGTTCAAAACTATGCATGCAATAAGCATTCGGGAGCATTAAAATCAATAGCAAAACATCAAAAACAATTAAAATAGCTAATAATATGAGTACAAAATGCATCCACCAAAAGGGATGACTAACTACAGAAATACTAAAACATAAAAGGGAGCAAAGGAAATTCAGAGGTTGGGATTGGCATCCACATTAGTGTTTCACTAACTGTGGTCTCACTATCATCTTCATCGACCTCCACCAACTTTCCATCTACGATGGTCTTGAAAAAATCAACTTCCGAGATATCTATGTCAGGATATAGGCAATTGACTTGAGCTTTGGCCCGGTCGAAAGCCAAATCCCCGGCATCCAGCATGCCCATCTGAGATTTCTTCAATGCATCTTTCAGCTCGGAGCATGACTTCTCAGAATCTTGAAATTTGGTTGACATCTCGGAGGCTGAACTTCTGGCCTGGGTGAGCTCGTCCTCTAAAACCTTTATCCGGTTGTTAGCTTCCGAGTTCTTATTCTCAAGATCTGTGATGGTGTCAGCAGCTTCCAGGAGTTTGTTCTTGAGTACATTGTTGGCATCGAAAAGGAATTGCTCGTTGTCGGCAAATCTCTTGACCTCTGCTTCCAGCTCGGTCTTTTTCTTCTCCACATTATCACCTGATTTGAACAGACTGCGAATGAGTACAACACACCTCATCAGGTATGAACTCAGCTGCTTGGTGATCTGTTGTGAACCTAGATTTGTTAGTTTGTTCACATCGGTGGTGGCGTTGAGATGGTCATACAAGAACTTAAGACCATCAAAATCAGCGGCCCAGAACTGATTCTTCGCGGAAGCTCGACCAGAACTATCACCGGTCTCCTTTAGCAAATTGGAAATAGCCCAATCTTCCGAGTTGTTCTCGTTTCCCATGACGGTTTTCAGCTTCTTCGGGATAGACTCGGGGCTGGTTCTTCAGGGCCAATGGAAGCGGTGATGATGGTAGTCTCTGGAACAGGGTCACGGATCGAGACGTTCTTCTTCTTCTTCTTCGGGATGCGCACTTCCAGCCCGACCAAGTTGGACTTGGTCACGGAGGGACCGCCGTCACCCATTCGGGCAGACGAGTCATGACCATCGCCTTCGCCTTCACATATCACCATTTTGTCTGTTGGAAATAAAACAAAAGAAAGAGATTAAGCATACAAATAAAGAGAAGCAGTAAAGCTAATTGAAAATCTTACCTAGGAAGTCTGGGACTTCCTCGGGAGACAAGGCAAGTAATTCCTTGACCCTGATCGGCCTGAAGGAGTCCAGTACTTCTAAAGAAAGGGTCTCGGAAGCACTCAGACTGTCATAATCGAAGCCGGAAATAGGAAGTGGATCACAAGTCCAGTATAAAGGGAATTTATGATGCCCATCAGCACCATAAATAACTTGAGGGCACCGAGACCCACATCTTACTCGAATAAAACGCTCTTTGTAGCCTTTAAAGTTGGAGGTGTAGGCTTGAAGGAAACTTCTTTTTGGGATTCCACCGATGGCAACCAGCCTGTGTTCGCTCTTTATTTCGAAAAAGGAAAAGAACAGACCGATGGTGGGGGCTATTGATAAGGTTTGGCAAATTACTTCGAAGGCCCGGATAAAACCCCAACTGTTTGGACGGAGTTGGGAGGGTGCCAAGTTAATGGTTCGGAGAATGTCAGTTTCAAAGTCGGAGAGAGGGAATTGAATGCCGAACTCCTCGATGACTCCAGTATAAAAGTAAAACCATTCAGATTCGACTCCCTTAGGCGGATCATACAAACACTCTGACTCACGTGATTCTAGAATCACGTCATCCTCGTTTCCTGTAGACGAGACATTCCAGAGAGAGCGCAGAGCAGCGATTTCCTCATCCTGTATCAGACTTTGCTTAAAGCCTACAGCTTCTCCTTTGATCAATCGGTTGGTTTCCATTATCAACTCCACCGAACCTGAAGAGTCAGGGTCAGAATCACTATTAGAAGTAAAAACTTCAGCGCAAACCCTGTCCGTAACTCTCTTTAGGTCAGTTACACTCTGGGCATCACTCATCTCGCGCATGCATTCCTCAAACAGAGTTTTACGTTCCTCATTTCCTAAGTGGATTTTGCGACCAAAATCATCGCATTCCCTAATAACGACCATGTTTGGATTAAAACAAAAGCAATGTAAAGAAAAGAGGATACCTGAGTTGATGATCGATTGACTGAAAGAAGGGTTTTGAGGCAACTGACGGCAAGAATGCAGTAGGGCTTGTGGAAATATGTAGAGGAGAATTTCTTGGGGAGTGAATAAATGTGATATAATGAGTAGGAGGAAAAGAAGGCGTAAAATCAGCTTTCCCTATTTATAGGGTAATCATTCTGGATACAGGTGACCGTTGGGCTGGAGGCACATGGGTCACGTGCCATATTTTTAAAGGTTTTGAGTATGCATCTCTCTAAGGGATTAAGGATTCAGAACTGTTTGGTCGACACGGATTCAAAGAGCCTAAAACCGTGCGACCAAGGGGGCTTATGATCATGCATAAAATCCTTAGCCGAGATAGTAGTCTGGAAAGGGGGATGTCACGACCCGAGATAGGTCTCGGACCCAAGGACGGGGTTCTTATCCGACCTGGATCCCGGGGTAGGAGAATGGGGTCGGATCGGCCCCGAGATGTATCTCGTCGGTTTATCCAAGTTGGAGGCCCGGGTGGAGTAAGACGTTATCAGTTAGGGCTTGAAGAATCCTAAGAGCCTTTATGAGACGTTACATAACGAATCATCATAAGCTGTAATAGTTAACTTCCTGCCTTCAAGCCATGGTTAAATGCATCAGGGCAGTTACGGAAGGGGAAGGATGGATCCATGGATGGACAAATATAAATAGGGCTCCCGCCAGCGGGATAAGCAAGACAATCATAAGCTTGGAACTTGAGTTACGATACTTGAGCTCCCAAATCCCTAAAATATCTTTAACAAGGTTTTCCTGCAAGAACAATCAGTATTATGTTCCTCGTGCTCAGCACGTGCCTGTCCCATAGAAGCATCATCAAAGGGATTGTGATGGTCATCCTTTGGGTGAGATCTTTCAACCAAAGCCCTCAACTCTTGTTGTCCTCGGTTCATGTTAGTGATAACCTCCATGAATTGAGAGATTTGCGCCTCCATCTGCGCTTTCATTGCTGCTACTTCTGCTTGAAGTTGTTCCATCTGTCGCCTTTTGTTGCTCTAAGTCAGGTAACAGTGGAAGTTTGCAATTTTCTGCTAAATAAAGGCAGAAGTCAAGGATAAGAATTCCGCTCTAAACCTGTTATGCATGGCATGTACATATATGAATGTAATGCATGCAATGTTATGCATGTAATGGAATATTTGAAATTTCCAGGATTCTAACGCTTTGATTCAAGCTTTAGGATTGAACAAGATAATGGATACTGAAAAGTCTAATCATCATTAAATCAAATCAAAGAAGTTTACAAACAATATGAGCATTTGTTTTGCAATTCATACAATAAAAGGAGTAATCCCATCAACAAGCCTGATGGTGATTTACCGCAAAAGACAAATAAAGCATAAATCTAAGAATTAGACATAAGCAATCCTTCAGCATATTGCGTTCCCAATTGGATCTTGAGGCGCTCCAACTCTCCAACAACAAAAGACAAACGAGCCTCTTTCTCCTTGAGTTGAGTTTCGTGCACCAGCTTCTGATTGTGCATTTTCCTCTTTAACTCTTCCATCTGAGCTTTGTACTTCTTTTCCATTTCTGCTTTGGAAACTTTAAGAGCTTCGAAGTCTCGGCTTTTATGCTTATACCTCTCTTTGACTTCGATGACGATTTTCTTAAGATCTGCTGCAAGAGTAGGATGATCTTCAACTCTTGATCTCTTTCTTGCAACATCGAAGGATTCTCCTTTGAAGTATTTGAGCTCATGAGTTAGTTGATTCTTCTCTTGAGTAATCATGTGATGTTTTACTTTCAGAGTTTCATTTTCTTCAAGCAAACTCCGATTCTGAATGCGTAGCAACTCATAGTCCCCTTTTGGTACGACGTCTGGCACTTCAAACTTTTGAGGATACAAAGGATCTTGTATGGAAAAAGGCTAACAACGGTCTTCATTCTTCTTCAGAATCCATTGGGTGTAAGGTGCATATGTAGTAGGGTCCTTTTTACCAAAGTATGGCACCCCTTCAGTATGGATACTCCCCAAGCTTGGATAGCTTTAAGAATCTCCCCTGTGTCATCGGGCACACCATAATACAAAGTCTCTTTCATATGCCTTTCTTCGGGTGGATCCTTCAAGGCATACCCCAATTTTCTTCTGGAAAGAGTAGGATTATAGTTAATTCCTCCTCTTATGCCAATGAGAGGCACATTAGGGAAATCTCCGCATCGGGTAATCACTTCTTTATACTCAGGAATGGATAGAGCATCTTTATACCAGTCAAGATCTGTAGCATAAAGTCCCATCAGTATTGGTAAACACCTTGAAGTATTATGAGTGTCAACAAATCCACCAGTTTGAGGAAGAATACCTTGAAACCAACGGTACAGTAGTGGTGCACAAAGGTGAACAAGCCCCCCTTGCCCTTATAGCTTCTCGAGTGAATGGAATGGTATACATCTCCCAAGAGAGTCGGTATAGGGTTCCTCTGAATGAACAGAGAAATAACATTCTTGTCGACGAAATCGATCTCATTTGGAAACAAGACCAAACTATAGATGCAACAAGCCAAGATAGCGTTGAACACCTTCCATTCTTTCTTGTCAACTTTGGTATGAGCTTCTTTCAGCAGGAAACTCAAATGGAAACCATCTACCTTCGCTTTACTAGCAACATGAGCTTTCACAACAGATTCTCCCAAACAAAGGGAAGCAGCTATCTTACGATTATCAGGTTTGTCCATAGCAGAATGAAAAGGAAATTGATTTAGTATCGGAATATTCAGAATAGTGGAGTACTCTTCCAAGGTTGGTGCTATGAGATAATCTGGAAACATGAAACACCTCAACTCGCGGTCGTAAAACTGAAGTAATGCTAATAATCCATCTTTCTGATGCTCGGTGAGATGAGACTTCCAACAAGATAGAAATCTTCCGTAGTCTTTTGCGAACATATCAAGGCTCTCTGAAGTATATCTCTTGACTAAAAGGAAAAGACCATCAAGATTCGGCATGTGGAATTTGTAGACCATGTTGTGACGATGATTAGCTTTTCTCTTACTATCCATCTTCCAAGAAACGAACCACAACTTGGCTCAAAAGTTTAGACAATCCTGGAAATGAAACAAACATGCATGTTAAGAATAAGAAAAAGGAAAACATGAATGAAATGCATATAGGTCATCATGTATCCTGTATATTGAACCATTGTTTTGTGGATAACAGAACCAAGTCATATGTAACACAATCAGAGTTTCGGCCCCAAATCTGAACACCATGGGTAATATAAGAAAATACCGCAAATCTAGAAAATATCGAAGGCCGGGCTGAATACAGATAACACGGGTAGCATCAGAAAGTACCATATATCCAGAAAACACCAGAGATCACGGAACACGGAATCAAGTAACATGAAACCAGCATCGGAACAATGTACTTGTGATAATGATTTCCCATCCCCACCTCACGGGTAATTCTAAATAGAACAGGTGGTCCCTAAGTGGCACCCTGAGTCGACAATCCTCTGTTTAATACCTTGCCCATGCATAAGGGATGCAAAATAGTGGCAGTATCGGGAGAATCTCGATTGAATGTGGTACTTCATATGTCCTCACACTCATTAAAGGAACACGGGATTTCACATGAACATCCGTCTATCCTATATGTCTCTGGCCTGGGTAATGTACAGCAGCAGACAATGTACAGGATATATGAAAGCGATAAAATGCCACGCAGAATGCAGTGCGAAACATACAAAGGATGATGTGATAAAGCGAGTAAATAGATAAACACCCAATATACATGAAAATAAAATCTAGGATCAACTCTTGGACGGACCAGCTATAGGTCAATTGTCCCCAGTATGGTCGCCAGCTGAAACCACCCAGCTAAACTTCCGACTGATAGGGGTGTATCAATGGAGTCGCCATCGAACGTCTTTTATCTCACAGAGGAGAAAGGAAAACATCGAGTAAATATGAGGGGAGAAATCACGATCCTACGATCGAGAGATCGAGAGAATCTCAGTAAGGGAGTTAGTTACACAAGGGGAAGGTATTAGCACCCCACACGCCCGTGGTACTCTACGGTATCCATTTCTATTTTCTAGCTAAAGGGTGTGTTATATCTATCTATGCTTAAACGCTAAAATGCATGCAAAATAAAGGATAAAATAAAGAAACCACGGGGAAAAGAAGGAAGTATTTACAAGTTGTGCTCGATCGAGCCCCATGACAAGATGCCTATATATTCCCACGTGCAATGGGAAAGTCAGAGCGTCGTAGTTCGGCTCACTTGTTTTGGTGGGTTTTGTGTTTTTTACTTATGAAAAAGGTTTTAAACACAAAAGAAAAGTGCACGAAGGAAAAAAGAGTTTGTCTTGGTTGGTTGTTTTTACCTTGAAAAAGGAGTTCAAACCATTATTAAGTGTTTTTTTTTCAAAAGAAAAAGAAAGCAAGTTTTAGTTTTAATTACATGCAAGGATGCAAAAAGAACTAGCAAAACAAAAGGGAGACTAACTAGTTCTAGCCCTAATGTTGTCATGCAAAGGTTGGACCTATGGTTGAGGATGTAGGGGAATCTCTACCTATGTCGATGTGCAAAGGATGTAAATCCTAATGTCTAGGCTCTAGAACTATCCTAACTGAGCAGCCCTACGGGAAAGCTATCATATATCTGTCTTGGTTGTAGAACCAAGGGATGCAAGGGGATGAAGCAATCAAGTGCTTTGGCAGAAGCACACTAGCAATGCAATGCGTAAACAAATGTCAAACAATTTGCAGGCGTAGCCCACGGAGCACATGATGCGAGTTCTGCAGTAAATGCGAACCCCATAAATGATTGGAGAGTCAGAATAGCGAACTCTGGCCACTTTTGTAATCGACTCGATAGGAATAGTAACACGATTCGTGTGCACCATACAAGATACAAACTAGAACTGCCGGGGATGACTGCCAACCCGTTCCGCTTGCCCATCATATCAATGACTCGATAGCAGGAAATATAAAAAGCAGGACTTTTCTTGGTGGTGCCATGTCAGGTGTCTTAACCACTTCTTACCTATGCAAGCACAATTATAAACACAATGAAAAGCGCCTCCCTATGCATGGATGAGGACTTTAAACAAACCAAACACAATTAGCAAATAGAAGCGCCCTAAACGGGTATTTAAATAAACCAGAGGGGTTCCTGAACATGCTCCAACTACGGAAGCCCCATCATGTATCTCTATTCCTACTTCTCATGGAAAAAGAAAGTTGTAAAGACCTACTTCTAATGATGTCTAGGAAAGCTATAAGAGAATGCGATAAATGGTGTAGAAACTACCAAACGGATATAAAGTCCGAAGAGAACTGCGAGCTAAAGAAATACTCCAGAAAACTTCAAGTACTGCAGCCACGCCATAAGAGTAAACCAGTGAGAAGAACTTAAGGTATCAAAAACAAGCAGAATACGCGTTCATGCGCATCCGAAGTAATAACCCTGCAAGAGAACCACACAAGCACACAATAGAATGTACGCGTATGCGCACAAGCAAAGGAACATGTGTATACACATTCAACTCAAGATACACCTGCAAGAAGGAAGTTAGACCCAAAAAGCAAGAAAAAGGAATGTATACGTGGGTATACAAACGTAAAACATCGAAGTATTCTATCATATGTATTTAAAACACAAGCTCCTACATCAAATACATCTCAAACAATGATTAGGAATGTTAGAATACATGTTGTTTGCATTTGGAATTAAGAAAGAAGAGAGAAATCAGTTCCAGGTCGCGCTAAGTCTGCTATCTGGTGATAAGCGCGACCCAAACAGAAATTTTGGCGCTAAGCCTACTCCTGGTGGCGCTAAGCGCGACCTGCAACACAAAAGTCAGTAGATTTGGCGCTTAGCACGCTTCTGGTGGCGCTAAGTGCGGCCTGTAATCTGTAGAATTTCCTGTTTTGATCCGAATCACTTTTCCATGATGTGCTCATGCCAAAAGCCAACCCATACAGTTAAGAAACAGTTCCAATGCTCATAAATGAAGATCAAATGCATGAACATGTGGGAAATGCAAGTCATGTCAACAATTCCAATGTTCATAGATGAAAATCAAACGCATGAACATGTGAGGAATGCAAGTTATGCCAACAATTCCAATGTTCATAGATAGAAGTCAAATGCATGAACATGTGAGGAATGCAAGTTATGTCAACAATTACAATGTTCATAGATGAAAATCAAATGCATGAACATGTGAGGAATGCAAGCTGTAACGCCCCGTTTTATTTAATATTATATTATATTAATATTTTTGAGTTACCGTTTGACGACTGTTTTGGCGACGAGAATATTTATATTAATCAATATATCTGATAATATATTTGGCGAAGTTTCGTTCGGTCCGGTTTTTATTCCGTTCGGTTCGGTAAAATATTATTCGGACTGATATTTAATTCCCCGAAATTATTTTAATTAATTGAATTAATAATATTATTAGATATTATTTAAGTGTTAATTAATAAAAATAAGTTAGGGGTGTGAGGAGTAATTGTGTAGAAATGGGGTTTACACCCTTGTTGCTAGTAAGAATACTTATAAAACCAATTTTCCTCACTTTCTTTCCATTCATAAAAACACTTCTCTTTGTTTTCTTTCCATTTGCATCACAAAACCAAACTTAGAAACTTGAGAGAAAAAGAGAGGGTTTTTGGAAGAAGAAGAAGAAGATGAGCAAGAGGAAGCTTGAGGTTGGAGTTGTGGAATCATCATGGATTATTCAATCTCTAGAGGTACGGGGTTTGATTTTCCACTTCCTATAATTTGGGTTTGATAGGTATATTGTGAATTTGGGATAGAAATTGATGTTGTGGTTTTTGAGTTGTATGGGTGATTGTGGAATGACTTAGAAAGTTTGAGTTAGGAGTATGGATTGTGGGTGTTTTAGGTGCTAGCTTGTAGAAATTAGGAGTATTAAAAATGGAAAACATGAACTGTGAAAAACCAGAAAGAAACAAACTGTCTGTTATAAAAATGCAGGGAAGAAGAAAAGGAAATGATGGAAGTAGTAACATGGGGGAGGCTCCCACCTCCAGCTGTGGGGCGGCCGTCCCCCTTCTTGAGGCACCCGCCTCCTTCCTTAAAGCCAGTCGGGATGTGTGTCCCTCATGTGTAGGGGAAGGCAATGGAATTTTTGCTGTCATGCGTTTCTGTATGTTGAAAATGTTGTTTTCTGTAGAACAAGTTTCCTGCATAATTTTATGGTTGAGCTTCGGTTTGATTTAAATTTTCCAATTTCACATAGTAATAGTTTAAATTAATAAAATATAATTAGGGTATAAGTTAGCCGATTAAATTTGGGACCCGATTATGTTCCGATTTCCCGATTTCGGTAGATTCGACGACGGAGCAAGTTGCTCTGAATTCAACAAAAATTGACGTGCTAGCTAAGTTTGATGTGTAGAACGTAGTGGTGAGGTTAGTTTTTCGAAATTACGAGTTTTTACGAGACGACCCGAAATAGGCCAAATTACGGTTAAATTGAATCGGATTGCGTTTTAGTAGATTTAAGACACGTATGGATAATCCGATTTCGATGTTGACGATTATGATTAGTGTCGGTTATTAGGAATGGCTTTCGCGACGATTATAGGTGTTTGACTATTTTTCTGTATTTGGAATATAGTGAATGAATTGATAATGATGTGGTGTGATTAAACATAATGTTTGCGACGATGTATTTATTAATGAATACTTGATGATATATTTATCTTGATTTGGATAAATTATGGCGATGTGGGCTTTGTGCCAATTTTGATGAGCGATGACGATGTTTTTATGTTTGTGTTGTTTTCTTGTCGAGTCACATACATTGCATTGGCGAAGAGGGCTTTCATGTCAAGCGACGATGGGCTTTATGCCAAGTGTTCCTAATTATGGACAAAGCGACGGGTACCACATGCATAACATAGTCGTGTCTCATGGAGTCGGTTATGTTTATGTTTGAGTTGTTTGGCGTTGGGTTTTAATTGATGGATGATGTTGAATTGCAATGATATATAATGCTTTGTTTGGTGATGATCTTTATGATGAACATGAAATGAATATAACTTGATAATTTCATGATAACTAGGCGATGAATATAAATGATGAGTTTTGTGATGATGTTTGTGACGATGGGCTTTTATGCCAAAAAGCGACGATGGGCCTTAGTCAATTTGTGATGATTTTATTTATGTTGCTTATGTTATTAGCATTTTTTATGTTTTTTTTTTTGATGTTGTTGTTTATGATTTCCGTGTTGATTAGTGACGTATTGACTTGTGATGATTTCGTGGTAACGAATATTTATGTGTTGTTGTAATGATTTATGCCGATGAGGTTATGGCGATAAAGTGTAGATTATACACATTAGAATGACGATTGGAGTAAGTGAGTTTTGGTTATGTGTTGGAATGCACTTTTTAATCTATATCTTTTATGATTCCAAATACTATATATATATATATATATATATATATATATATATATATATATATATATATATATATATATATATATATATATGTTATCATGCCTTTAATTATATGTTTTGGAGTATCTCACCCTTTACATTGTTTCGTCGTTACCTTTATATTGGTAACGTCCGGTTATGAAGACGGAGTTTATAGTCGCTATTAGTCGAGTCGGTGTCGCCCGATACGTAGCACCTGGGAATAATTATGTTGTCTTGTTGTTGTTATTTTGTTGTTTTTCCTTTTGTAAATAAGAATCATACTTTATGAAAATATGATTGGTTAAGGAAGTTTAATAAAGAAGATGTTTTGATTTTTATGAATCAATTTATGTTTTCCGACGATGCTATGTATCTGAGATTTATACTTTAAAGAAAACTGTTTAAAGTGATTTGGTTTTGAAGGTGTGATGCCTCAGTATTGAATTTATGAAATTTTAATTTACTCTGATTTTTGCATATAAAACCTTGGGTAATAATTGGGTGTTACACAAGCTATGCCAACAATTCTAATGCTCATATGTTAAGAATCAATGTATGAACATGCTAAGAATACAAGTTGAATTAACAATTCTAATGCTCGTATGCAAAATTATGTATGAACATGTTCATAATGCAAGTTGAATCAACAATTTGAATGCTCATATGCAAAATTATGTATGAACATGTTAAGAATGTAAGTTGAATCAACAATTTTTAATGCTCAGAGCATGCAAAATTATGTATGAACATATTAAGAATGCAAATTGAATCAACAATTATAATGCTCATATGCAAAATTATGTATGAACATGTTAAGAATGCAAGCTGAATCCAGAATTTTAATGCTCATAGCACGCAAAATTATGTATGAACATATTAAGAATGCAAGTTGAATCAACAATTCTAATGCTCATAGCATGCAAAATTATGTATGAACATATTAAGAATGCAAGTTGAATCAACAATTCTAATGCTCATATGCAAAATTATGTATGAACATGTTCAGAATGCAAGTTGAATAAAAAATTCTAATGCTCATAGCATACAAAATTATGTATGAACATATTAAAAATGCAAGTTGAATCAACAATTCTAATTCTCATATAACAAGGATCAATCCACAAATTTCATGATATCAAATCAAGCAAACCATGCCACAAAGGAGTAATGCAAGACCATGTCAACTCTAATTTGTACATTAACACAAACACTTGAGATGCATATGCATGGATTATGTACAATGCACCATGTACCTAATGATCAAAACGCCTTTGAATCTACATGTCGACACACTTTCAAATGCAAATTATTCCTTAAATCATCATGAATCAATGCAATTCAATCAAACTAAATTCTCTCTAATGCATGAGCATGTGATAGATGATGCAAGATGCACAAGTTTGTGACCTAGATGCAAGGAAAATACAAATGCATGTGTGCTATGTACAAAAATCCTCACACCGACACAAATAACGTTGCAAAATCCAATTCAAATCAAGGAATTTGAGAATGAAAGTTTAAAAATTAGAATGTACATGGAATTTGCAAGCAATGACAGTATTCAATTTCAAGAAAAGCTAAAAGTCAATAATAACTTAAAATAAGTGCTTAATTGAACTAAACACTTACTTGAACTTGAAGTTTAGATGAAATTGATGAGGAATTCCTTGTGCTCTTTAAAGAAAATACCAAATCAACACCACATTGATGATAGTCCTTGAAATCAACCTTGAATTCTTGAAGAAACTTGAAGTCTTCATGGAGAATTGAGGAAGATGAAGAAGAAATGCTTGAATCTTGAAATTGAAGAGAAATCTAGAGGAAACAGTTCCTTCTAGGTCAGATTCGAACAAAAGAAGGAGAAGAGGAGCAAGATCCTGCGAGTGAAATCTACGATGAGAAGAAGGAAGATCGCAGAGCGCGCTTAGCTCGGTCTGCGGTGGTGACAGTTTTCAAGAAGAGGTCTGGTGGCTGTCTGGGGTTGTTTCTTGGAGGGAAAGTTGAAATTTGATATGTTTCCTTGACTTTTGCTTTTGGTTTGAGAGAGAATTAGAGAGTGATTTTGGGTGAAAATTAAGCAAATGATTGTGTTGTTATGATTTTTGAAGGCAAAAATCTATTTATAGTTTGAGGAGTTGGGCCTAAGAGTGCCTTAGATCCATAATCAAACCAAATCATGATTATCCAAATAATTTTTGTAATTAATCCAAAACAGTCAAATCCGTGCAGAATTTGAAGTCGGAATGTAAACGAAAAGTGTCCGGAATGTGATTTTGCTTGAGTGAGTCAAGATTTCGGCTCTATCGGGTGAACCGTCAAGGAGAGTTGAATTTTTGAAGTTTCAGCATAATTTTCAGGCTACTGACATATGCAGAATTTTCAATGCGCTCTTCGGAGAAAATGCCTCGAATGGGGATCTTTTGATCAAAATTTGCGAATGATTATTTCTTAGAAAATCGAAGCTAACGAAATTTGTGAACTTTTGGAACTGGTCCCACCTCGTTTCGATAAATATCGAGCGAGATATGATTTTTTGAAGTTCGCGTATCAGATGAAAATTGCTTGGTTCAGCTCTAAATCAACTCCAAAGAATAAAATTCTGGTATTGATTGGTGAAGAATCAGCTCTTGAGTTGCAAATGAAAGTTGTAGAGGACTCCGATACGAAATTTTAGAAATCAATCCCACTCAGTTTCGAGTTTCCATCTAGGAGATATGAACTATTTAGTGGGCCGAATGCACGGTTCAGCACTAGAACTCAGTTTAAACCACTGGAGAAATTAATTTCCTTGGGGATCTTCCTCACACAATTAAATCTCGGCTTTTAAACGAAAGTTGTAGATAATAATGAGAGGAACTTGCCGGTCACAAATCATTAGATAATATCCGACGAGATGAGAGATACCCCTTCTGGAGTGCCCAAAACGCGCCGAAAACCCAAAATTCACTTTATTGAGAAATATGGAATAAATTCTTTTTTTTGGAGAAACGTCCTCCGATCTGAACAGATAAACTGGAAAACAAATTGAAATGATCCCAGAGCTTATGGAACCACATCAAAATAGCTTTCTGACCATAATACGTTGTATTGAGCCTGTGAGTCGAAGAATATCGATACCGGACCCAAAGTGATCTGAGATAACCGAAACACGCCATTTCTTTCACCAATTGGGATACCTTGAACCTGGTAACCCCATTATCAATGTTATGTATGCAACTACATGTATGTTTATGCAATCGAATTGTAAGCCAGAAAATATGGGAAAGAAGAGGGTAAATTTTGGGGTACAACTAGGGGTGTTTGCGGTGCGGTTTGGGCGGTTTTTAAGAAAAAAATCATCCGAACCGCAAGAGGAAAAATCATGCAGTTCAGTTTGGTTCAGTTGACTAAAGAAAAAAAACCAAACTAAACCAATGCGGTTTGGATTGGTTCGGTTTTTTTTATTATGTATAATAATTCTTATTATTACTCATGTGGCAACACTACATACAACAAATTTAATTATGTATAATAATTTTAATTATTATTTATGTGGCAACACTATTTACAATTCTATTTCATATATTCTCAAAGAGACAACTCAATTTTGTAACAAAACTCATATGTAATGTTGTCTTTTTCTTCTTGCACAATTGACAATAATTGAAATAGTAGTATGCAATCAAATGCAAAATTCAAAATAGTTAACATGAAAATGATATTCAATACATAAATTACTCATCAATGTAGTATTCAATCAAATCAATACATAAACTAAAACTTTCTGTTTGTCACAAATGGTCATCAATGTAGTATTCAATCAAATCAATACATAAACTAAAACTTTCTATTTGTCACAAATGCACAATTAAATTAAGACAAAAGACATTAAAACTATCAAAAGCACTAATAATTTGTTTCTTCTTGCTTCTTGGAGTGAGTTGCCATTGACAAAGTATAAATCTGACTATCATGCTTCTTTTGCCACTACAAAACAATACCAAGTTACAAATAATTCTAAGATTAAGTCATTTTAACATTAAGACATAGAAAAACCAATAAAAAATAGAAGTTGAGAATGAATAAAGGCAACTTTCCCTTAAATTTGCAACAATTAACAATCGGTACCAAAGTCACATGCTAATTGATTATATTCCAAAATAAAAACTAACAAAATGCATCCATACTTTTACATGCTTGTAACCAACTATGTAATCCAACAATACATTGCAACAGAATACAAAAAGCAATATACAGATAAATAAATATTAAAAAGTAAAAACATACCATTTTTTCAAGCATGTCTCTAATCGGATTCAATATTAGAAAGTCCCTCATTTACTTGTGGGATTGGAGCCATTTCTAAAAATGATCAAATAAATTACCAAACGTTAGACAAAACAAACTTAATTGAATAAAACAGATTTATAAACAAAGTTTACAACATAGATATACCTTGTTCGAGTTTTTCCAAATCTTCCAAGTGCTCTTCAATATCCACTTTCAAAGGAGAGGATCTTAACCAATTTTGTGCACATATTAAAGCTTCAACGGTGTGGGGTGTAAGAGAGCTCCTATAACAACTAAGAACTCTACCCCCGGTGCTAAAAGCTGACTCCGAAGCAACAGTAGATATTGGCATAGACAATATATCTCTAGCTATTAAACCAAGAGTATAGGGTATTTGGTGGAATTTACCTTCCACCAATTCAAGATGAAAAAATCTGAACTTTTCTTCTCCCTCGTCTCCATTAGATACAACTCCACTTCATTTTTATTTGAATTTTAATCTTGATCCATGTCCTTCTCAAATTGATCATCCATATGATCTGAAGATGTAACAACTTCTGATAGCTCTATTTCTTGTGCAACACTTTCAGCTTGGTCTTTACTTAAGAAAAGACTATAACTTTCAAACATTTTGTTTAATGTTTTCTTCACCTTATCACACAAATAATCAGCAACTTCCTTCTCATAAAACTTATCCAATCCCCACCTAATAAATTGAAACTTACGCCGAGGATCAAAAATTACAGCAATAAAGACTAGCATATTCATCTTTTTAACTTCTCCCCAATAACTACTATATTTATCATCCATAGAATTAGCCATATTTGTAAGTAATGGGTCATCTTTATGAGATTCCTTCCAAGTCTTTAATGCCCCCAATATTGAACAATGTTCCATGAAATAAGTAGAAGATGTTACGTAAGTAGAACCTGACACCTTCGTAGTGATTTCAAAAAACAACTTCAAGAATTTCACAAAACACTTGGCATTATCCCAATCCTCATTATTTGGGACACCACCTTCCAACATTGCATACTCAACACATTTCTCACCTAATCTCTTAAAGGCCTTTTGAAACTTCAATGCACTTTCAAGCATAAGGTATGTGGAGTTCCACCTAGTGGGACAATCATACTGCATAGTAGACTTGTCTTGTATCCTAACTTCTTTAATACATGTCCTAAATCTATCTAAACGACCGGTGACTGACGAACATATCGAACCGCACTCCTAATTTTCAAAAGTGAAGAATTCATGTGCTTCATCTTCATCCCATCATTGACAACAAGGTTAAGAATGTGAGCACAACATCTAATATGTAAATACTCCCCTTTTAATGGATGTGAATTCCAATCTTCCATTCTATTTTTTAGGTACGCGATAGCAACATTGTTTGAAGCAACATTATCAACTGTGATGGTGAAAACCTTATCTATCATCCCATCCTCCAAACACTTTTCAATTTTTTTCCCAATTATCGCTCCCTTGTGAGAAGTTATTGGACAAAAATTGAGAATCCTTTTATGCAACTTTCAGTCTTGGTCAATGAAATGCGCGGTAAGAACCATATAATTAATATTTTGCACAGAAGTCTACGCATCAGTTGTTAGACAAACACTTTGATTTATTTTAGTAAAGATACTTCTTAACTTATGTTTCTCACTCTCGTAAAGACTCAAACAATCCCTAGCAATAGAAATCCTTCCTGGAAGTGGGAACCTAGGTTGTGTAACACTCATAAAATGACGGAATCCTTCGTTCTCAACAAAATAAAAAGGCAATTCATCCACGATTATCATTCTAGCTAAGGCTTGTCTACACAATTCAACATCGAAATGGATACCAACAAGTGCATTCCTATTTTCTTTAGATCCTTCTTGAAGGCTAATAATGGTTTGACTCGTATCAAGAACATGTTTGGGAATTTTTTTACATTGATGCATCAAATGGTTATTTAAGTTTGAGGTTTCATTCTTATGTGAATCAGCCGCATAAGATTTCGTGCACCAATTACATTTAGCCCGAGTACCCGATTCATCTTTTGTAAATGATCCCAAACCCAAGATTTAGGCCTACAAGGTTTTGTTTACCCGAATCTCCGATTAGAATCGCCAACTTTAGAATCATCCGCTTCTCCAACTTTCCTTTTCTTTTTCTATTGAGCATTGTCGCCTTCTTGTTTGTCTAAATCAATAGTTTGGGGCAGGTTTGTTGTAGGCATCAATGGACTATTTTGAGACTTAAAATACATAATACATACACGATAAATATAACCACTTTATCAAATACACTCATAAATATAACCACTTTATCAAATACACTAATTTATCATTGTTTTACCTGATTTCCGGCCATGGAAAAGGAAGCATCAGATCTAGTAACAGACTTGACTTCTTTATCAATAGTCATATCTAAGAACATAAAGTTATTATGTAACAAATTTACATATATAGGACAGTAAGTAATGAGAATTATATAGCGAAGTTATCATGCATAACAGAATAGAAGTTATCATGCATAACATAACAGATTTACATATGAACACGTAATGTAATAAAGAATTATATAGAAAAGTTATCATGCATAAGTCCAAGAACAATGCAAAGAAGTTATCATACATATCAGTTCCATCACATATCATAAACTCCATTTCATCTTCTTCCCTTCAATCTCTCATTCATTCTCCTAAAAAGTCCTCAACATATTTTTAAGTTATAATGTTATTTCATACTTGGAAATAAAATATTTCACACTCTTTTATTATAAAATCACACAAACACATAAGAGTCTCTCTATGTTGTTGTCAAGAACTTCAACAGAAAGAAGAAGAAAAAGAATAGAAATTGTGTGATATTGAATGGCAAAGTCCAAGAACAATGCAAAGAAGTTATCATACATATATCAGTTCCATCACATATCATAAACTCCATTTCATCTTCTTTCTACAGACTATGTATCAGGCCAACAATTATATAGCAGAACAGAAGTTATCATGCATAACTCATAAGTCAGAAGTTATCATAAGTCAGAATAGAATTTATCATAAGTCAGAACAGAAGTTATGTATCAGAACAACAATTTACAAAACAACAGTTATCACTTAACATTCTCGAATTTACAATTTACAGAACAACAATGTATCAGACCTAACATTTTCGAATTTTCAGAACAAGTATCATAAGTCAGAACAACAATTTCACTAATTTTCGACCTAACATTTTCAGACCTAACATTTTCGAATTTCACAAGCAATAACAGTCAATAACATTATTGTTACCTGGTTGATTCTGTATTTCACTGATTCGTATCTCACCGAGTCACCGATGTTCTTCTTCAGCAAGAACTCTCCGCTGGTCCGCCCTTCTTCCTTGAGCCAAATCTCTTCACCGCCGTTCTTCTTCAGCCAGAACTCTCCACCGGTCCGCCTTCTTCCTCGAGATATCTCTGCCGTCGTCGTTGTTGTGCCCTAGTTCCTCTTCCTCTTCGTGCTCGCGTTACTGGTCTTCTCACACTCTTCGCGTTACTGGTCTAGCAAAAATAACATTGGGCTTCCTATTAAAATTGGGCCTACTCTGTTATGTTTAAAAAAACAAAAGTTTGTAAATATCGCGGTTTGGTTCGGATTGGATCGGTTTATGAATATAAAACTGCAAACCGAACCGAACCGCTCGGTTCTTTCAAAAAATGGCCCAAATTCATCCGAACCAATTGCGGTTTTTTGCGGTATTCGGTTTGGTTAGGTTCGGTTTGCGGTTTTTAATTGGGTTGGTTTGGATATGAACACCCCTAGGTACAACAATCATACAAGAAAGAGACCTAGAAATCTCTAACAACCTCCTATTGGGCTTTCAATACAAAGAATCACCTTTGTTAGGATAGAACCCTAAGATTATGGTTACTCGGTGAAATCACTCTTAAAGCCAAGCCATCCATACCCTATAGCCTCCTCTTGGGCTTCATACAAGGACCCTCGATGTCCCTCGGAAAGCCTCCTCTTGGGCTCGCAATACAAGGACCCTCGATGTCCCTCGGATAGCCTCCTCTTGGGTTTACAATACAAGGACCCACATGCTTCTTAAAAGCACCCCCTAACAATAACAAAACATTTTTTCCTAGATATTTAGACATGTATCATCTCTATGGAAGAAGTATCTCATCTATATCATCACATACAAATCAACACTTTTTCAAAACAAAACATGTTTCTTAACTGTAAGTGGCAACGCTTTTACACTCAAGCAAAACGCCCAATGCTTACAATGAAATATTCAAACATTTTTCAAACATCTTTCTTAACTTGTAAATGGAAACACTTGTACACTCAAGCAAAAAACCCAATGCTTACAATGAAAGATTTAAACAATCAACTTTTCAAAAAATGTATGTGATGAAATATATTAGATACATTTTTCATTAAGATGACACTTGTCGTTGTCTCTTAATATAATCTTTACTTCCACTAGCACATAAGTTGGAAATACGACTGCTCTGACTTTCTCAACCTCCTTTTGAGAATACGTAGGCACAAGGTCTTACCTTGGCGAGCATACTTCTTTCTCCCTCAAACTAAAAAAACCTTAGTTCCCTTAGATCTGAGCTACAGATGCTCTGATTCCCGTTAGGGGATATGTATGCAGAGGATCCCAATGATCCTCGCGAGCACAATAATAAATAAACTTAGGTTCCTGCCTAACCTACCTTTCTTAAATCCAAAGAAGAAACTTTCCCGAAATAGCATAGAAAATAAAACACACAAACATACAAAATATCTATAAAAAAGTTCCTATAGAAAAATATAGATATATAGGGTGCTAATACCTTCCCTTTATATAACCAACCCTCTTACCCTAGTCTCTCCCCAATGCATTGCGTCTAGTTTACGCTATTCGTGTCGCATATCATATTTAGGGTATTTCAGCTTTCCCCTTTTCCATCTTCTTTCTTGTTTGAAAACAATAAAGCTTAGTGCTCGCAGCATCTTTTAAAACAAAAAAATAAATCAAAAGAGTAAATCATTTTGAGCCGGAGAGTCAAATTCCAATTTGATTCCCTCGTTCGTCACTTTTACCGCGAACAGAACCCTTGGATTGTTGTATTTGATCTCTATGCGCTCGGGCATGTTGAAATGAGGAATGATTTACGTCAGGAGTTACCGAGTTGATATCTGAAATTAAAAGCTCATACGAATAACATCTTATCATATTCACATCATTCTCATTCCTATTTCTAAAGATTTGAATGTCGCCATTGTCAATTAGCTGCTGAAGATATGCTTTTACAGTAGAAAATCCATGAGAGTCTTCAGAACAAATTCTAATGGATTTGTAGTTATGCCGAGCAAAACCACCCATCATGCAGAATGTGGTGTGCATATATACTAGATCTGCTCTCACCAAGTTTATGTTAGATAGTTGGTATCGATCGAACATATATATACTATGTTTACAACGTGCCCTCCATGATTAGGCAGTGGATTCACTTGCACATTTGGATTCAAATTTATGAAAGAAAGAAGGTTAGCCCTAACCAGTCTTTGAACTTCAGCTTTCAAGGCTATACAGTGCTCGAGATCGTGACCTGGTGCGCCTTGGTGAAAAGGACAAGACATATCACCTTTGTACCACCAAGGTAACTTATTGGGCACTAGCGGTGGTGCTCTACTTTGAACAAGATTTCTCTCAATCAAGGTAGGATATAATTCCATGTAAGACATCAGAATTGGGTCAAACTGGAAAATCTTAGGAGCATGATTCTGATTGTTCTTGAATGGTTGAGCCTGTTGTCGAGGATGTTGATTCTGTTGCTGAAATTATGGGGTAAATCCCACGCTTGGAGTTGAAGTAAAAACTGGTGCGATAGCGGCTACCTGTCGTCGGTGATTAACGTTTCTTCTTGGTATCCCTTGGGATACCATTCTAACATCTTGTTCTTTCTTCTTTGGGAAACGAGATCCAAATTTCTTGGTTCCGCTTGAAGATCCAACTTCTTTTGTTAAACGTCCTGTTCGGACTCCTTCTTCTAATCGCATCCCCATGTTTACCATTTCGGTGAAAGCATTTGGATCATTGGAGATCATGTACTCATAGTAGAAAGGGCCAAGTGTATTCAATAAGATTCTGGTCATCTCTTTTTCTTCCAATGGTGGATTAATTTGGGAAGAAATTTCCCTCCATCGTTGGGCATACTCTTTGAAAGTCTCTTTATCCCTTTGAGACATTGATCTAAGTCGATCTCAATCTGGAGCCATGTCCAAGTTGTGCTTATATTGTCGAAAAAAAGCTTTGCCTAGGTCATTGAAAGTTCGAATGTTAATATTATCCAATCCTCTCTACCACTTTAGAGCGACGCCAATAAGTGATTTTTGAAATCACCGTCGCTTGAATTTGACTGTTAGGTGTTTATTGCTAATTTTGTGCAGCTACCACGAAGCTCAATATTCTCTTGTTCAAAATCTTCCATTGCTTTATTTCTATTTTCACGAGTATTATATCTGCGAGTTGATTGTGAACGTAGTCGAGAAACTCTAAAATGCGACAACTTGATGATATCTGGAGAAAATTCCAAAAGATAATACTCTAAATAACAAGCTCGAAATGCAAAAAATGACGCATGATTATGGATGCAAAAGAAAAGATTTTCCAAAGAATTTACACTAAAAGAGAAATTTCTTGCAAACATTTGGATGGAAAACTCTCATTTTATTAATATTTGAAAAGGAGATTACACCAAGTTTTTTTTGGAGCATAGCTCTTACAACAATAAAGCAAATGATAAATAAAATCTAAACTGTACAAATTAAGCATCTTCGTCAGATGAAGAACCGAATGCGCTATGCAGCTTCAACTTCAGGATCTCTTTCCCAAAGTAAGCTTTCAATTCAGCTTTCTTGGCTTTTAGCTTGTTAACAACTTTCTTCCAATTGTCTGGAGCAGAAGTGCCATTTGTCAATTCTTCAAGCTTTCTTTTTCTTTCTTTGATGTATTTCTTGATATCGTCATTTTTTTGACGAATATTCTCATCTTTCTCCATGAGCCATCCATCTTGAAAGTAGAGCGTTTTTTCATGATCTTTGACCTGTTTCTTAAGCTTTACATTCTCAAAGTCAGCCTTAAGAAATTTGTCTTCCAAAGCCTATTTTTCTAGCCTCGTCTTAGCCAAAGCTTCTTGGTATTCTCCCATAGTCTTAATAGGAATGGTGGTCGAGTTAGATACCACTAGGAACATGGGTTCTATATAAGCATAAGGCATTCTGAATTCCTTCGCTCTTTTCTTTACATGAGAAGTGTATATTTCCATGGCTACACAATTCCTTGCATCACCTTTTTCTTTCTTTCAAATATGGTGCCAAGCTCTTATCATTCTAGTTTTCAAACCTTGGGAATCTTTCCCTTCATGATAAAAGTAATCTTCTACTATAAAACCAAGGGGTTTACTCGAGTTTTCATACCCAAGTTGACGTCTTGCCAAGAATGGGTTGTAGTTAATTCCTCCTTTTGTACCAATGAGAGGTACGTTGGAAAAATCTCCACAACTTTCAATGATTTCCATCTCATTATAGGCCAAAGTGTACCAATGGATGTCGTCATTAGTAAGAGACATGAGTCTTTAAGGACAATTCCAACCAGTTTTGTTTTCTTTGAAGATCGGAGACTTCGGCAAGTGTGAAACAATCCATTTGAACATCAAAGGCGTACAACACACAATAATTCCATCTCCTTGATGATTCCTATGATGAATAGAGAAATACGTATCACCAAGCAAAGTGGGAACAGGATTTCCAATCAAAAATATCCTTATGGCGTTGATATCAACGAAGTCTTTGACGTTGGGAAACAAAACCAACCCATAAATGAGCGAAGCTAAAATAGCCTCAAAACCTACCATGCTACCGGCTTCGACAAAACTAAAAGCTTTATCCATTAGAAACTTTGAAGTTAGTCCTAAGAGATTTCCTTTTGTAGTCAAATTTTTGTCTATCTCAGATTTCCTTAAATGATTCATCGCTACAATGACTTGTGGCTTCAGAATGGCTTCCAAACCATTGAAAGACACTTTGTCAGACACTAGGATACCTAAAAGATTTGCTTACTCTTCCAAAGTAGGAATCAACTGATAATCAAGGAAAGTGAAACAGCGATAGGCTGGATCGTAAAATTGAACCAAGGTTTTAAGAAGTCCTTCATCAACGTTAGTGTTCAGGATAGTTAAAAGAGTTCCATAGCATTTTCTAAAATCCGAGGGATCTCCTACCAAGGATGATAACTCTTTTAACTTTTCCACATGATGAAATCTAAAACCATATCTCTTGGTATTTCTTCTTCTTACATCCATCCCTCTAACCTAAAATGTTTGCAAAGAAAAAATTCTCTAAATTCTTTAGAAATTTTAATGGAAATAAAATGAGAAATTGAGGTTTTTGAATGAATGCATGAATGTCACACAGATACAAACATGGTTAGTGGTTATACACACGTTCAAGCGTTTGAAGTCACGAGCATGAGGTCAATGATAAGAACCAAACGTAGGTAAGTTCTATGGGCTTATTCACCTGCAAAACATGTTCTACTAATAATACAGGTTCAACGCTTCTCTTTGAAATATTATCAGTTTAAACAACTAACTCGTAGTCCAATAATATTTTTCAAGAGAAACTCACCTGATCGTAGTCTCGCATGACAACTAATCCATGTTTACACCTGAATAGTTTCTACACTACATCCTAAATGGCCATGATGGGTTATGTGTTCTACAGCCACTCAGCTTTGCTGATTCTCTTGAAAAGCAAGACTGTCTTCGCAAATAACGTTCTAAACATAATTACCCCCATGAAAACCTCCACTGAGCGAGGGATCTCAAATTAACTTATTAAGGACTGAGACTCCTCGTAAGTTAATAGGACTATACCCCAACCTAAATCTTAAAATGTTTCTTAAATCTAGGTTAGGATTTTTTTCCATCAGATGAAATCGTGAGTACGAAACCAAATACACAATAAATAAAAACAAACATGTGCACAAATGAAGCTTAACCCTTTTTTCCTTTTTTGAAAATAAAGAAAAGCTTGGTGTCTCCCCAGCAGAGTCGCCATTTTTTTGTTCTCGGTAAAAAGTGATGAACGAGGGAATCAAATCAGAATTCAAATCTCTGGCTCAAAACTATTTCCTCTTTTGATTTTTTTTGTTTTAAAAGATGTCGCGAGCACCAAGCTTTATTATTTTCAAACAAGAAAGAAGATGGAAAAGGGGAAAGCTGAAATACCCTAAATATGATATGCGATGCGACTAGCGTGAACTAGACGCAGCGCATTAGGGAGAGACCAGGGTAAGAGGGTTGGTTATATAAAGGGAAGGTATTAGCACCCTATATATCTATAGTTTTCAACAGGAACTTTTTTATGCATATTTTGTATGTTTGTGTGTTTTATTTTCTATGCTATTTCGGGAAAGTTTCTCCTTTGGGATTTAAGAAAGGTAGGTTAGGCAGGAACCTAAGTTTATTTATTATTATTATGCTTGCAAGGATCATTGGGATCCTCTACATACATATCCCCTAGTGGGAATCAGAGCATCTGTAGCTCGGATCTAAGGGAACTAAGGTTTGTTTGGTTTGAGGGAGAAAGAAGTATGCTTTCCAAGGATGAGACCTTGTGCCTACGTATTCTCAAAAGGAGGTTGAGAAAGTCAGAGCAATCGTAGTTTCCACTTATGTGCTAGTGGAACCAAAGATTATATTAAGAGACAACGACAAGTGTCATCTTAATGAAAAATGTATCTAATCTATTTCATCACATACATTTTTTGAAAAGTTAATTGTTTAAATCTTTCATTGTAATAATTGGTTGTTTTGCTTGAGTGTACAAGCGTTACCACTTACAAGTTAAGAAAGATGTTTGAAAAACGTTTGAATCTTTCATTGTGAGCATTGGGCGTTTTGCTTGAGTGTACAAGTGTTTCCACTTAAAGTTAAGAAAGATTTTTTGTTTTGAAAAAGTGTTGATTTGTATGTGATCCTATAGATGAGATACTTTTTCCATAGAGATGATACATGTCTAAATATCTAGGAAAAATTGTTTTGTTATTGTTAGGGGGATGCTTTTAAGAACCCTGTGAATCCTTGTATTGTAAGCCCAAGAGGAGGCTATCCGAGGGACATCAAGGGTCCTTGTATTGTGAGCCCAAGAGGAGGCTATCCGAGGGACATCGAGGATCCTTGTATGAAGCCAAAGAGGAGGCTATAGGGTATGGCTGACTTGGCTTTAAGAGTGATTTCACCGGGAAACCATACTCTTAGGTTCTATCCTAACAAAGGTGACTCTTTGTATTGGAATCCCAATAGGAGGTTGTTAGAGATTTCCAAGTATCTTTCTTGTATGATTCCTAAGAGAAGTCTAAAGTCAATGAGGGAGTTCTTTTGTACGAAGCCCAAGAGGAGGCTAACTCAGCAGGGGAGTTCTTTTGTACGATGCCCAAGAGGAGGCTAACTCAACAGGTGAGTTATCTTGTACAAAGCCCAAGAGGAGGATATGGGGAACCTAGTTGTTATACTAGTTGTAATGACGTAAATAAACATAGACAAGTATATGAACAAGTATATATATGACAAAGTGTGTGTGTGCATTCACAGGAGTTAATGAAGGAAATATATAAACAAATGTATCAAACAAGCAAATAAAAGCTAGTGTAACTTGAATATATACAAAGGAGTGAGACTTATAACTTAAGGGAGGCCCGTTGTAATAAGAGAAGTTTCACCGAGAATAATTCTCCCCTTAATACCTGTGGAATTGGTGTATAAACAAGCGGATAAAAACAAATGAATGAAGTTTGTTATACTTGAATATATGCAACAAAGTTAAATATGTACAAGGAGTTTGAATATGTACACAAAAAGGGTGGATATGTACAAGGAAACTAAGTATGTACATAATAGGGTTGGGAATTATATCGTAAGGGAGGCTCATGATCAATTTGATTTTGAGTTTGAAAATTCTTTGAGGAAAAACATAGTTCGGTTTGTAGTTTCAAAGATTAATTGAATCGATCATGGGAAAGAGGTGTGTGAGCCAATTAAAATTTTTTGAAAGTTTGAAATGATTTTGAAAAGTGAGAGATATTCATAATAAGTTTTGAAAAATATTAGGTTTGAAAAATCAAGAAGAAAACATTTTCAAAAGTATTTAAAATACTTAAAAACGTCTATTTTAAACCTAATAAAAAATATATCAAAAGAAAATATTTTTTGGCATTTTTTGACATAATCATAAAATAGGTATATTAAATGACAAGTGTGCAAAAAATCATATCAACGTGAGAAGTTTTGATTGGTTTTTGAAAATGTTGAAGTTTGATAAAAAAAATTGAAGAAAACAAGGGATAAAAATTTGTTTTGTCTTTGGAAAGGTTTGAACCCATGACCTTAGGTTCAAAGGTGAAAAGTTTTACCACTGAGCCATGTGCTTGGCTTGTCATTTACATGCCTCCATTTGATTATATTTGAAAATGATTTTTGAAAATGGTAGAAAATAGTTGGAAATGTGAAGAAAAGTGAAAAGAATGAAAAAAAATGGTCTCAAGGGGATTCGAACCCTGGACCATAGGCAAGGCAAAGGACTAAGAGGCGTTAGTTCTACCACTGGGGTGGCTATACATCTGTTCATTAAACTAACTTCATTTAATTATAATATAAAATAAATATTTGAATTTTTCAAAAACTCAGAAAATGCGAGCATGATCTTCATCTTCTTCCTCAATCCATGATTTCATAACTTCCTTATTTCTCAATGAAATTGCACAATTCAAAAATCAAACTTGCTCAAAATTTAACCAGGAACATGATGTTGATCATTAATTGCATTTATTTTAAGCTTATAAGGACTGATTTTGTAAAAAACCAGATGAACCCTAGTTTTAAGAATTGGCCATGAAATCGTGTTTGTGCAAAAATTTATGCAATTGATTGAGGGTTTATGATCCTCATAGGTGCAGAAACATGATAGCATGACAATTTTAAAAATGGAATGCGAGAAATGAAGAATTCGAAGTTGAGAAACTTACCTCTTCAAGTGGAAATCGAATTCTTCAAATGAGGTGTTCTAGAAGTTGTTTGATGGTTTGTACAACTTCAGTGGACCTCAAGGAACATGTAGGAATGCTCAGCTTGCTTTGAGATAGCATGGAACTTCCTACCCAATTCCAACTGCAGCACGACTAGTTTGATCATGGAGATGATTATTTTGTGGTTACAGAAGTTATCTAAGAGTTTGGATCATATCTATGGAGTGTATGGATGATGTTTGAAGTAATAATTTGGAAAGTGCACGAGTGGATTGAAAGTTTGAAGGTTAAGGCTCAATTTGCAAGTTTATGGAGTTTTCTTGGGCAAACTGACTTTTAGTTGTTTTTGTGATGGCTTGATGATTCTAACAACTTCCTAAGGATGTTTAGAGAGTGTTTGAAGCCAAAGATTGGTTAGAAATTGCAAGGTTTGCAGATTTGAAAATTCTCTCATTTTGAAACTTGAAACTTGGAAATGAAGAAAGAAGTGAGAAATCTTGTTTAGGATTGCTTTGGTGTGATTTAGAAGTGAGAAATGACTTATATTTATAGGCCAATAGGTCTGAAGAGAAAGGCAAGGATAGGATTGAAACTTTGGCAACTTGGCTTAATAGGTAAGAATGGAATCTTTCATATTAAATGCACATGGTTAATTTTTCCAACCATGGTTAAATCACTCAAGTGACCTTAAACTCTTCTCAATCATTCTCACGCAATATTTCTCTCTTAGTTCCTACGTCTTTTGGTGATAAGGGTTCTAGAAGGAAGAAATTGCAAAAAATGACTTGTAAAGTTGGAAAATGACTTGAAAATTATGGTTATGGACCTCTAAGTTTCAATTTCAAAACCCTAGCTACACAAAATAATTTTGCAAGTTCTTGGACATTTTGGAAAGCTTGGAACAAGATCTACAACTTTCATGTTTTGAGTTTTTCTTGAATCAAAATGGATCTAGGTGAAAATGGCCATGAAAATGGGGAAAAACATGATAAAAAACACTTGAAAATTTTTCTATGTAAGAAAATTTTCAAGTTTCGACTTTTTATTGACTTTTTCACACATTTTTATTTTTTATGATCATGACAGATAATTTGAAATGATTGAAAAATTTTGATTTTCAAAAAGTTGACCAAAAGTCAAAGTTTGACTGATCTGAACAGTTGAGTTTTTGTTAGATGATTCAAAATTTCTCTGAGAATCAATCATGGCATTTGAAGATGTTTTAAACCAAGAAATTAGGTCAAGATATTGCATTGATTATTCTGAGATCATTCTCCAAGAAATTGGGTCATTCATTGATCAGAAAGTCAATGATACACCATCCTCGATCAAAACCCTAATTGGTCGATTCAAGATAGATCTTGAGGAAATGATTGGAATTTTAAGATCAAATGTTGATGATTAATGAAGATAGATCAATTGAGGTTAGTGAAGAATCTAACCCTAATTTATCATATCTTGAACAAATGAATTTTTTTTATCAAAACCCTAATTTGGCTCAAGGAGCACACACACGATCTATCTTGTGCTGAAATTGTTAGTGATGCAATGATGCATATGTGAATGATATGAGATGGTATCTTAGGTCAAAATTGGGGTATGACACATACATCTAAGCAATTAAATCTTTGCGGAAAAGTAAAGGTGCGAAAAGTAAATATCCTACGCTATTACAGGGCTTTGTGGAAGTTACATAATAAGGAGGTGCGGAAAAGTAAATTACCTAAGCTATTACATCCTATGAGCAGATACATAAAAATGAGAAAAAAAGTGTGAGGAAATTAAATCTACGCTATAACAAAAACGACCTTGCAACCTATACACCGATTTCTAGAATTTAAATAAGAAAAACAACAAATAAATAATAGAAAAATGTTTTAATGAAGATATAAGGAGAATGTTAAAAAACCTAATTACTAAAAAGAAAATATTTGTTGGTGTTTTTTGAAATCGATTTTAACTAAGAAAACCTAATTCTAAGTTAATTAGCAATTAATTAGGATAAATAATTTAAATGATGATAAAATAAAAATGATTTTGTGTCAAAAATTAAATAAAGATTTTATTAACCTAAAACTAAAATCAAAAATATTTTTTAGGGTTTTAGAAAACAGTTAAAACAATTTTTAAAAAGAAATTAATATAGGTTAGAAAATTAAGAGAAAATAGAAATATATGAAGAGAAAAGGTGTTAAAAAATTGGAATGGCACCCCAGGGTGTTGAACTCGTGACCATGGGGTGATAGGCTCAAAACTTAGCCACCAGGCCGCTTACCTGTGTTGGTAACAAACACGCCTCCAATTGTATGTAAGTGATACCAGCAGAAATAAAAAAATATTAAATTTTTTGGCAAAAGGCAGGGATCGAACCCATGCCTTGAGGGACAAGAGGACTAAGTGCACATGTTCTACCGCTGGGGCGGCCATACATCCATTTATTTATGTCATTCAATAAATATATATTGGAAATCATCTTCCAGAAATCAGTTGGAACTAAAATGCGCGCACGTGGGACCCCTGTTATTTGAGGGACAAGAGGACTAAGTGCACATGTTCTACCGTTGGGGCGGCCATACATCCATTTATTTATGTCATTCAATAAATATATATTGGAAATCATCTTCCAGAAATCAGTTGGAACTAAAATGCGCGCACGTGGGACCCCTGTTATTTGAATGAACGAATCACACGTAGCCACGCATCATGAGATTCGAAGCACAAACGTGGAACTAAAATGTGCCCATGCAAGACCCCTAATTCGACCCCTTCGAATCGATTGGTGGTATTGGGTTGTCCTAAAAATCACTACATCATGAGATTCGAAGCTTGCATACAGTTTTGCCCTAACAATGGCATTCTGTGATTTAAGCCTCAAAGCTCACATTTAAAATGTCAAACTTGTTCTAATAAGGATCCTAAACATGAAAAAATACATCAAATATATTAACAATGCATAAAATATGAAATCGATCCCAAGAAAATTTACCAAACCGGTGGGATTTAATAGCACGATTCTGGGATGCTTTGGGAGGATTTAAAGGCTTGGATCGATTCCAGGAAGTCTTAGGAGGATGAATGGATGGTTAGTTTCGATTGAAATATGATGGAGAATTTCTTTTGATTTTTCCCTAAACTTGAAAATTTTGAAAGCTTAGGGTTTGTGTAAGAGAGCAGTAACCCGTGTCTTCTTGGTTTGTGTCTTGTAGTATATATAGAAGTGAATAGCTAGGTCAGAAATTTGATGGAAAATATATTGCATTCATTGGAAAATATTTGATTTAAAAATAAAATGTAAAACTTCCAAATTTTCTCAATCTCATGCCAATCTCCTCTTGCACCATTTTTCCAGCTATCATGGGCTTCAATGGTCCTTGCACGCATGTTCCTTGTTTTTGCATTTTATTTTAATTAAAATTGAATTTTAATGAATTAATTCAAAAATAAATAAAATAAATGGAAATGTGGTGTGTGGTTGGGCTTAGAGGTCATGTATAATGTTAGAAACAAGTTTGGATCATGACAACATAGGCCAATTTGGAAAATTCTCAAGATTGATCAATATTTCTTTCATGCACATCTTCGAAATTTCCAAACTTGCATAAATCATATCTTCCTGAATTTTTATCATTTGAGAGTTATCTTGGACTTTTTATAAATTTTAATATATCCTTTAAAATCTCTATTTGGTTTCATCTTCATTGAAACTTCCATGTCCACGCACACTTATTTTGGAAAAGATTACTTTTTTTTAGTTTTGAAAGGACCTATAATGTCTTGACCCTTATCTCTCAAATGAAGCATTTTTGGGCAAACCTTGTGAGATAAAAAGTTGTAGAGAATTGAATTCCCTTTAAAATGAGTTTTTATGGAAAACTTTTTGATGAAGTATGTGAAAGTTATGCTTGGTCAAAGCTCGGTTTACTTTCCCTTAAGAGACCCTAATTTAGAAACTTTTGACTTTTGATCAATTCTTGAATATTTTCTTGATGAATCATGAGCAACCCTTGATCAAATGATGAATGTGACCTCAAAACCTTGATGTTGACCAAAAATGATGAAGTTTGACTGTATGTTGATCACAATTGACTTTTATCCAATATAATTGATTTTCAACCATCTGAGCAATTGACTGAGAAAACTTGGGCTATGAGGCTTGAAAATTTATTTGGTGATACTTTGAAGCATATGAGGAGGCATGATATTCACTTTATCCATTAGAAACCATTTTTGTCTTGAGAGAAGCGAAACCCTAGTTGTGGATTGATTTCTTATGAGAGGGCTTGTTTGATCAACCCTTGAGTAATTCTTGAGTATGGAGATGTATCTTGATCTCAAAAATAGGAGGGCGAACTTTGAAGTATAACATTTACCCCTGTTCAATCTTCTTGTACTTGAGGGGTTATATTGGTGTGCACGTCATTCATGACCTGAAGGTAGAAGATGATTAAACACTCGAGTGCCCCTGAAATTTGCACTCGCTGGTGCATGGAGTGAAACTGTTGGCTAACGATATAGTTGGATGGGCTTAAGGATTCCATTTGGAGGGATACATTTGGTGTGCAGGAGGATATGGACTTTGTAACACGGTGGGAGAACTGGCTTGTTTGTTTTGCGTTTTATTGTAAATGTTGCGGATAGCAAGAGTCGCCACCCCGACTTTTCTTTTATCCAATAAAGGAACGGTGAAAAGAATAGGATAGACCTTTTATCAATTTTGAGTTTGGGAGGTAATTATGAAAAGGGAAGGTATTAGCACCCTCTCCATCCATAGTTATATATGGGCTCTTAATTGCTTTAGCTCACTTTTTGAAAACTCGCTTTGTGTGTGTGTATGATTTGAAAAGAAGTATTTTTCTTTGACTTCATAATGATTCTTGTATCAGTCCTCAAGAATGTATACGAAGTGTTTGAAAATATTTCGAAAGTTTTAACTTTGTAATGATTCTCGTATGAATGTATACAAAGTGTTTTTGAAAGTATTTTGTAAAGAGAGTGGGGTATAAAAAGTATTTTTGATTGGAGTAGAGCAAGCAATTTAGAGTCTTATTACCTACTCAGAAGGTCGTTCTCATTATTTTTCTTCTCCTTTAGGATAGTGCTATCCATACCATTAGTTGGTGGCTAACTATATCTGTTGGATGTGAAGGTACAGGTGTATGATCATCGTATGGTCATCGAAGGAAACATGTAAGGATACCTTAGCAAATTAGTAGGGACGATCATCACTTATTCGTAGGCAACAACTGAGGGACAGGATCACATATTCGTAGGCAACATCGAGGGTCATCGAGGGACTATAATCTTTGTGAATATTTTTGAATCAAGGCACTTTTGCTAATGGTACCTCTACGTTCGAGGGACATGACCATTTTTCCGAAGGCAACAAGAGAGATTACCCTAGAGGGTATAAGTGTGAAAAGTGTGTTCAATTCAGATATTTTATCTTTGAATTAGGGTGATCTAAATATGATTTTATGTCTTGTTATGCAATCCTATTAGCTATACACCTAAGTTGTTATATACAGTTATAGAGGGTACAGAAAGTAAATGCGATAAAGTAAAGGTCCTACGCTATTACATGGCTTTGGGGAAGTTACGTAATAGGAGGTGCGGAAAGTAAATGTGCAAGAAAAGTAAATCTACGCTATTACAAAAACATTCTTACGACCTATACATCGATTTCTATAATTTAAAATCTGAAATAAATAAATAGACAATAGAAAAAAATATTCTAAGTGTTAGGAAAATGTTAAAAACCTAATTACTATAAGAAAAATATTTTTTTGTTTTTTAGAAATCGATTTTAATGTAGAAAAACCCTAATTCTAATTAATTAGTGTTTAATTAAGAAAAATAATTTAAATGTGAAGAAAAATCAAATGTTTTTGTGTCAAAAATTAAATAAAGGTTTTTAAAACCTAAATCTGAAATTAAAACATTTTTTTAGGGTTTTTAGGTATGAAAAATTAATTTGTGAAAAGAAATTAAAATTGGTTAGAAAAATGTTAAGAAATCAAGTGTTAAAAAATTAGGGTGGTCCTTGGAAGGCTTGAACTAAGGACTTGAGGGTCACAAACTCAAAAGTACACCACTGCACCACTTGTCAATGGTGTTTAAAACTCGCCCCTGGGTGTATGTATGTGTAACTTGCAAAAATAATAAAATATAGAAAAAATTTGCAAAAGGAAGGGATCGAACCCACGCCTTGAGAAAGTGAGAAGACTAGCGCGCGCATGGTTAACCACTAGGGTGGTGATACATCCATTATCTTATGTCATATATATATTGGAGTTTTAGTTTTAGAAATCAGATTTTCCAAACACAAACATGCGTGGGACGCCTGGTTTTAAATGGACGAATCACATAACACCACGCCAAGCCTCGCTGGTCAAAACAAAGTCAGAGACGTCGGAGTCATGCTCTGGTTGTCTTCTCCGGCCACCTGTAAAATTAAACCTGCAAAAATAACAACAATAAATGAAATCTAAGGACCCCACCCTCTAATTCGAGGTTTCTGAGTTCAATGGTGATGTCCTTATGATCTGAATCGGCATGTATCTAGGGTTTCAAAGCTCTTTAATAGAACTATCCTAACAATGTCACGATGAGATTTAAGCCTTAAAGCTTACATGTAACATGTTGTACCTGTTCTAAATGACATCCTGAACATGAATAAACACATCAAATATGTTAAAGATGCATGAATTTATGAAATCGAAATCAAAAAATCTCACCAATCGGTGCAACCGAGGAAGGTGATTATGGCTTGCTTCGAGATCGTATAAGGGTATAGAACGATTCCTGACACCTCTGGAGAGTGAATGAGTTGTTGGTTTAGTTTGAGAGTGACTGGAAATTGAGATTTGAACTTGCCTCAAACTTGGAAAATTGAGAGCTTCGTCTAGGGTTTTTGAGTGCAGCAAATCGTGTCTTTCTCTTGTGGTCTCGTTATGTATATATAGAGGAATGCATTAGGTCTGAAAATATGAAGAATATCTCTTGCATTCATGAGGAAAATATTTGATTGGAAATAAAAAATAAAATCCTTCGATCATGTCCAATCTTGCATCAATACTTCTTTCATGTTTTTTGCCAGCTATTTGGGATTGCTTGGACCTCAGAATGTTAAATCTTAAGCCTTGCACGCATCACTCCTCATCTTGTATTTTATTTTCATTAAATTTGAATTTTAATGAATTAATTGAAAAATAAATTAAATAAATAGTATAAGGTTGTGTAATTGGACTTAGAGGTCATGGACCAACTTATAAACAAGTTTAGATCATAAAAACCAAGGCCAATTTGGAAAAAATTCAAGATTGATCAATGTTTTCTTCATGCACTTCTTCAAAATTTCCAATTTTGCTCAAGCCATAACTTGCTCAATTTTTATCATTTGGGAGTGATCTTGGACTTTTTAGAAATCTTAAGATGTCCTATAAATTCTCCTTTTGGTTTCATCTTTATTGAAGCCTCCATGCTCATGTACACTTCTTTGGAAAAGATGACTTTTTGTTGACTTTTAGATGGACCTATAATGTCTTGACCCATAACTCTTAAATGAAGCATTTTTGGGCAAAACTTGTGAGACACAAAGTTGTACAGAATTGAATTCCCTTTAACATGATATTTCGTGGAAAAATTTGTAATGAAGTATGTGAAAGTTATGCTTGGTCAAAGTTTTGTTGACTTTCCCTTAAGAAACCGTAATTTAGAAACTTTTGACTTTTTATCATTCTCTGAATTTTCTTGATAAATCATGATCAACCCTTGATCAAATGATGAATATGAATACAAAATCTTGATGTTGACCAAAAATGATGAGGTTTGACTGTCTGTTGACCACATTTGACATTTTTTCCATTACAATTGATTTTCTACCCTCTGAGCAATTGACTGAACAAACTTAGGCTATGAAACTTGAAACTTGATATGGTGATACTTTGAGACATATGAGGAGGCATGATGATCACTTGAGCCATTAGAACTCATCCTTGACTTGAGAGAAGCCAAACCCTAGTTGTGGGTTGATTGCTTATGAGAAGGTTTGTTTGATCAACCCTTGAGTAGTTCATGAGTATGGAGATGTGTATTGACTTGAAAAATAGCAGGGCAAATTTTGGGGTATAACGGGCTTAAAGACGCCATTTGGAGAAAATGATGATGTGATTTGTATCGAAGTAAGTCGTACGCTAGACTTCATTCGAAAAGGTATTCTTTATGATTGCTTTCTCGGAAGAGGAATGTGTCCCAAGATCATATTTGGAGAGAAGCATTTGTATGAATTTATTTTTAATCAGATATGCAGCAATCTGCAGATGGAGAATTCTAACCTGAAGAGGCATGGTTAGTTTTATACATATTATGATGCATGCATTGTGTAATGACGTTCTTGAAATAAACGAGGATGCTACATATATGCCATGCTATTTTGTAAATGATGTATGAATGCATATGTTGTTGTATTTCAAAATATATCCATCTTGATGTAGATGATTCGTCGTTCTCTATTGGAGATTCCCTATTTTTTCCTGAGTATGTTCCGCTGGGGATCCTCAACTTCTGCTTGGGGAATAGAAAAAGAATCATTGGAAACCCTGACTAGGGATAAAAGAGATGTAGATTCCTCTAATGCACTATCTAACCATGTTTCGGGTATGGACACCGGCCTTATTGGGGAATAATAAGCCTTGTGTAGTGCTTAGCTGGGGATGAAATTTGGCTGGGGAATTAAATCTTGTGATTAGTATTGAGGAAGGAACCCTTTGTTGGGGAATAATGTGATTTTGAATAACTTATTATTGCTCAGAGACTGACATAATAAGTTGGTAGTTGTCTTACTACTGCTTGGGGACTAATGTAGATGATCACTGCTCAGGGAATGGCGTAATAAGTTGAGACGAAATGTAAATGATCATTGCGCAGAGACAAACGTGATAATGTTGAAAGTTGATTTGTTACTGCTCGGGGGCCAACGTAACAAGAAAGAATGTAGACAATCACTGCACAGGGACTAATGTGATGAGTCGAGAGGAAATGTAGATGATCACTGCGTATGGACTGATGTGATGAATTGAAAATTGATCTGCTACCACTCGGGGACTAATGTAACAGTAAGAAATGTAAACGATCACTGCTCGGGGACTAATGTGATAAGCTAAAAGTTGATATGTTACTGCTCAGAGGCTAATGTAGCAAGTAGAAATGTAGATAATTGATTAATCACTACTGTGAGAGGAAGACCTTGCCGAGCATATGATAGTGTAGTGAGATTGTGGAGAGGTTCGTCTTTATCGAGGGTGTGGTAACCCTGCTGGAGTTGTAAGAGTCGCTATGTGGGAGTATTTTGGTGATATCAACTGTTGGGGATTTCAAATGTTATTTTGTGAGAATATTTTTGTGATACCGACATTGTGGGGATATGTTGGTGACTTGGGTCGTTATCTCAAATCCTGGAGCCTGTAATAACTGCTATTTCATTTATTTTGCATATATTTGTAAGTAGTAATTATTGTCAAATGCATATGATCATTCAAAGCAATCATTGGACTTATGCTAACAAAACAGAGAAATAAAAGCTTTGGAATTGAAAGGGAGATTATATTGATTGAAAAGAGTTGGCCTATGAACAAGCGATTGTGTACAAAGAGACAGATATCCTAGTAAGAGGAAATCGTCAAGATATCTCATCTCCTTGTTGTCAGAAGAAGGTGATTGGATTAATCTGCGTCGTTCGATCTTGAAGTTGATAGCAATGTAGTCTGTAAATAAATGATCTGACGGGACATAGTTTTACGCTTAAATCCCTAATTTTTTCCTGGACCGCCCTTTTAGGTTTACAATCCACTAGGATACCCTTTTTTGCCCAAGCCACCTTTGCAGGTTTTTGACTTGTCGGGTGTACAATTTTTCGTATATATCCCTAATTTTTGCCCGAACCCTTTTGGTTCGTCGGGATGCCCTTATTTTTTACTAGGCCAATTAACCTAGCGGGTCTCTTTTATGCGTAGTATTTTTTTACTATGTTCGCGTTCACAGGATGTAGAAGATCTTCTTCATCCATAGTAGTCAATATCATAGCTCCGTCGGAAAATACTCTTTTGACAATAAATGGCCTTTCATACATGGGAGTCCACTTCCCCCTAGAATCACCTTGTGGTAGGATGATGCGTTTGACTACCAAATCACCAACTTGATATACTTGGTGCTTGACTTCTTGTTAAAGGCTTTGATCATGCGCTTCTGATATATTTGTCCATGGATGATGGCTGCGAGTCTCTTCTCATCAATCAAATTTATCTGGTCAAGTCGAGTCTAGACCCACTCATCTTCGTCTAACTCTAATCCTTCATAATTCTAAGTGAAGGAATATGAACTTCGATAGGTAAGACAGCTTCCATACCATATACGAGAGAAAACGGGGTTGCCCCGGTTAATGTTCGTACTGAGGTGCGATAACCATGAAGAGTAAATGGTAACATCTAGTGTCAATCCTTATATGTCATTGTCATCTTATGTATGATCTTCTTAAGGTTCTTGTTGGCGGCTTCCATTGCGCCATTCATCTTTGGCCGATATGGAGAGGAGTTATAGTGCTTAATCTCGAACTGCATGCAGAGTTTAGTGATCATCTTATTGTTGAGGTTGGTGCCATTATCAGTGATAATCCTGTCGGGGATGTCGTACCGACAGATAAGGTTATGTTTGATAAATCGAACCACAATGTTCTTATTAACAGATGGAAACTAGGCTTCCTCTACCCACGTTGTAAAGTAATCAATGGCGAAGAGGATGAAGCGATGTCTATTAGAAGCAGTCAGCTTAATCTCTCCAATCATATCAATGCCCCACATTGCGAAAGACCAAGGAGCAGTCAGGAAATTCAACGGTACTGGAAGCACATGTACTTTGTCAGCCTTCTTAGGTACTGGTACCATGTTTGCAACCCATTATGGATTAGAAGTAAAAGCTAAGAAACCTATGTTGAATTACATCATGAGTTCATCTTTGATTTTCTCGGACATCTCAGGATCCATTCGACGAACCTTTTGATTTACAGGAAGAAAACCTTATTTCGTCGGTAATCGGTGTACCACAATATCCATGTCCAACCATGGCATGTCTTCGTAGGACCAAGAAAAAATCTCAATGTAATATCGCAACATCTGGATTAACCTTTCTTTGACACTCCTCTTAAGACCATCTTCTATCTTGACTTTTTTCCTGTCTTCTTCGGTACCTAGATTCACGACCTCGATCGGCTCTTCATGTGGTTGTATAGTTCTCTCTTCTTGCTGTAACAATCTAGCAAGTTCTCCTGGCACTTCATAATCTTCCTCGCCTTCGTCTTTGGCTTGGTAGATCGTATTTTCGAAGTCATATTTGACAATAGCATAATCGTTATTGATGGGATCCATAGTGGATGTGGATCTGTAGTTTTTAGGTGGGTGTGTGTAAGAACACATAGCTAATTTTTTTTTGAAAAAGAAAAGTAAAAGAAAAGATAAGGAGTGCAAAATTTGAATGCAAAACTCCAATAATTTATTGAATGAAAATATGCGAATGACAGATAATAACCCTCCCAAATGAACCATCGTGCCCCGGGCAAAGCACTAGGCTTAAAGTCTTATTATTCAAAATTACATAAAACTTAAAAGCGCAAAACAGAAAAAACAATTACTCCTGACTAAAGGAGATTGATATAATGTCCTTCGTCGTCCAATTATTGAGTCTGCTGCCGGTAATTGGGAAGATCCAGTTGTCGATGTCAAAGTCACCATCATTGTCTCCTATAGCATGAACTTCATCTCTGTTGATACGGAAGGGAGGTCCGTCGGCACGTTTGCGACGCACCATCTTCTGACCCTTGGAAGTGAAGCCTAGACCAAATTTATCATATTTGAATGGGAAATTAGGAAATTGACCCCAAATAGTGCATCCTCCCTCTTCAACCACAAATCATGCATCCTTCAGCGAGGACATCTTTGGTGTAACTTTGGTAATCTTGGGAGTGACAGGAGCGTTGACAGTCCTTACTTGAGGAACTAATTTGAAATCTTGACAAGGAGTTTAAATGAATTCCCCCTCCATTTCAACATATCGGAAGGACTGCAGATGGATCACCATGTATTCTTCTTCTCCATAGACGGTGACAATATTCCCTTTTACTGGGTACTTCATCTTCTGATGCAAGGAAGAGGTAACATCGTCTGCCCCATGTGTCCAGGGGCGTCCACGCAAGGAAGAATAAGATGGATGAATATCCATCACACCATCTTCTGACCCTTGGAAGTGAAGCCTAGACCAAATTTATCATATTTGAATGGGAAATCAAGCAATTGACCCCAAATAGTGCATTCTCCCTCTTCAACCACAACTCTTGCATCCTTCAACAAGGACATATTTGGTGGAACTCTAGTAATCTTGGTAGTGACAGGAGCGTTGACAGTCATTACTCGAGGAACTACTTCGAAAGCTTGACAAGGAGTTTCAATGAATTCGCCCTCAATTTCAACATATCGGAAGGACTGTAGATGGATCACCATGTATTCTTCTTCTCCATAGACAATGAAAATCTTCCCTTTTATTGGGTACTTCAACTTCTGATGCAAGGTAGAGGTAACAGCGCCTGCCCCATGTATCCAAGAATAAGTTGGATGAAAATCCATCACAAAGAAAGTAGAATAAAAAGTCTGGGAACCCACTTTGATTGGTAGGTCAAGCTCTCCAAGTATTGTTCTTCTCGAACCATCAAAAGCTCTCACAATTATGAAATTTGGGTTTCATCACCACCTCTTTAACATCTAGTATGTCTAGAACACTTTTTGGCAGGACATTCAGAGCAGAACCAGTGTCTACCAATACGTGAGACAACGTAGTGCCTTTGCACTCCATAGAGACATGCAAGGATTTGTTATGTCCCTTTCCCACAGGATTTAAGTTAGCATCAGAAAAGCCCAAACCATTGTCTGCGGTCAGGCTAGCAATACAGTTTTCAAATTGATCAGCAGAAGTTTCTTGCGGCACGTGAGCATTCTTCAGGAATTTCACCAAGGCTTTAGCATGAGCCTCAGAGCGCAGAAATAGAGCTAGAACGAATATCTTGGATGGGGTTTGTCCCAACTGCTCAACAACATTATAATCACTCTTCTTGATAATCCTCAGGATCTCCTCCATTTCTTGCTTGGAGGCATCTTCAGTGGCTTCTTTTGTTATTTCTTTCTGGGCGGGCGGAGTTACTTTTTATTTGCCCCGAGTCTTTATAGTTGGCTCAATATTGTGGATACAAACTAGTGCGACATTGTCTTCGGAGGAGAGATTTCCGGGGAGAAGACTCTGTCGGTTCTAGCCACTTTGCTTGATCAAGTAATATTGTCGACATCAGGATTAACAGCTTCGATGTTACCATCTTCGACGGACAATGGCTCCTACTTCACGCCATGGTAGTAAATTTCGGCTCCATAGTTCCAAGGTACAACTTTGTTAGAGGAATATGGAACTGTCCTAGGTGAGGTGATGATCAGAGGGGCCACTCTGGGAGTGATCTTCATAAGACCTGCAGAGGAGATTAAAACTATTGGTGAAATAATCAGATAGAATATCAATGAAGTCGCCATCAAATATTTTTTATTCCGCAAGAAGAAAGGAAAACATCGAGTAAACCTAAGGGGGGAGAAATCATAGTCTTACGACCAAGAGATCGGGTAAGGGAGTCAATTACGCAAGGGGAAGGTATTAGCACCCCACACGGCCGTAGTACTCTACGGTATCCACTTCTACTTTCTATCTATTGGGTGTGAGTATCTATTTACAACCTCTGTCTAAGGAAAAATGAATGAATTCAAAGTGTTATGTACAAAAATAAATGTTTTTTAGTTGTGCCTGCCGCGGTTGCGAACCTTTGTGCCTACGTACTCCATTTGTGCAATTAGGGATCAAAGCACTACGTAGTCCTCCTCAAAATTTTTGATGGGATGCAATGTTTTTTATGATAAATTCCATTTCTCTTCCTCGCGATTAGGATTGCAATTCGTGCTTAGTGTTGCAACTTATTGTAAGTCTTACGCTCGACCGCTCACACACTTAGCAAGTCGCTTGGATTTGAAAAGGAACACCCTTATTGAAAAGGTTTTCATAGAAAATGGTCTGAAGACAAAAAGATTTGAAGTGAGGTGAGTTGTTTTTACCTTATTGAAAGGATTTGAGTTTATTAACATGTTTTGAGATTTGATAAAGAAAATGAAAAGGGGAAATTTCTATCTATGTTGACATGCAAAGGATGACAATCCTAATGTCTAGGCTCGAAAGCTACCCTAGCCAAGCGGTCCTAGGGGAAACTGTCATAATATCCACCTTGGTTGATAAATCAAGGGATACAAATGGAGGAGGCAAGCAAGTGCTTTGGCAGAAGCACACAAACAATGCAATGCACAAACAAATGATACACACATGCGCAGGGAAGATGAAAAAAGTCCCATAGCCTTAAAGGTAACAGATCACCCGAGTCAACCAGGAGCCTTCTTTCGGAGGAAAACCATAGCCAACGACGAGACAAACCATTGTCAACCAGGAGTTTCCCATGGGAGAATGGGATCATGTCTTGATATGAATTACCAAGTTTGAAGAGCATATGAGTGCGAGTATCAGCGTGTCAATGCGAACCCTATGATAAAGCGTGGAGGATCATAATAGGGAACTCTAACCACTGTATAATATGACTCGATAAAGGAAGCTTCACGATTTGCGTGAGCTGAGCTAACACAGACTGAACTGTGTGGGGGTTGGTTTCTAACCCTTTAACGCGTGCCTTTCATCATCATTATTAGGACTTTATTGGTGGTGCGATATCAGGTTTCCTAACCACTCATGACTCTATGCAAGCACAAAAGTAAACACTTACTAAAAATTACCTCCTTGCACAAAAGAATTTTAAACAAACCAAACACAAGTAGCACACAAAATACAGAATTGCCTTAAACGAGTCTTTAAATAAACCAGAGGAGTTCCTGACATGCTCCAACAACGGAGGCCCCATCATGAATCTCTTTTCCTACTTCTAAAGGCAAGTAAAGCGGTAAAACCCCTAATTCTCATGCTCTCTAGAAAAACGGTAAAAGAAAGTTGTAAAGAGGTTAACAGAATACCAAACGGATACCAATCCGTATAAGCTAAAGCAAGAAAAATACTCCGGAACACTTCGTGAACTGCTGACAAGCAATAAAGAAATTCGGTGAGAAATACGTAGAAACACCAATAAGCATGATCGAAATGTGTGTCGTACACATCCGAATAGAAACAAAAAACCTGCAAGGGATAACAATCCAGACAGCGCAAACAAAGAATGCACACACATGTGTGCAAGATCGAGATATGTGTCGTACATATCCAAATCAATCGAGTAAACCTGCAAGAAGGTGAAAACCAAGCAATGCATACAAAGAATGCACAAACATGTGTGCAAGATCGAGTTATGTGTCGGACATATCCAAATCAATCGGATAAACTTGCAAGAAGGTAAAAACCTAGCAATACAGACAAAGAATGCACACACGTGTGTGCAAGATCGAGATATGTGTCAGACATATCCAAATCAATCGGATAAACCTGCAAGAAGGTGAAAACCAAGCAATGCAGACAGAGAATACACACACGTGTTTTCAAGATCGAGATATGTGTCGTACATATCCAAATCAATCGGATAAACCTGCAAGAAGGTAAAAACCTAACAATGCAGACAAAGAATGCACACACGTGAGTGCAAGATCGAGATATGTGTCGGACATATCCAAATCAATCGGATAAACCTGCAAGAAGGTGAAAACCAAGAAATGCAAACAAAGAATGCACACACGTGTTTTCAAGATCGAGATATGTGTCGTACATATCCAAATCAATCGGATAAACCTGCAAGAAGGTGAAAACCAAGCAATGTAGACAAAGAATGCACACGCGAGTGTGCAAGATCGAGATATGTGTCGTACATATCCAAATCAATCAAAGAATAAGCTCAAAGTACCTTGCACAATTAATAAAGTGTTAGAAATAACAAGGAAAGTGCTTATCGGGAGCACGAAGCTCAAAAGCGATTATTCACAAGCTAATATACTAGCATAAGCATACAAGAAGTGAAATAAAATCTCAAAAATTGGCTTGGAAAAGCACTTATTCGAAATTGTAACGAAAAGTTCAACTTGTCGGAATTAATTAAAAATCGCATGGTTGCATATAAATATGTCAATAGATTAAAAAATATGATTGGTTGTCCATCAAACGTTGAATACCTCTCTTCAACCACACACAATCATTGGATTGAGACACACAATAGTCGCAATTGTTGAAACATCCAAGAAATAGACCAGCTTATAGCATATTCTTCTTAACAGTCATCATGGGAGTGGTTAGCTCACTCACAACAAAAACATAAGAGTCATCATCAATGGCATTGGAACTCTTACCATGATCAGGTATTGGTGCGGTGATCACATTCGGAGTTTCAACAAGAGGATCAAATTCAATTTCCTGAGCTTCAACCATATCTTGGATCTTGTTGTTTAGGGCCCAACAGTTGTTCGTGTCATGCCCAGGGCTATTGGAATGGTAGGCGCATCTTGCATTGGGATTGTATTTAGGAGACGACGTATTGACATGTTGAGGTGGATCTCTCAAAGTAATCACCTCTACTTTCAGCATATGTTGCAAGGCTTGAGATAATGGCATATTGATCATCGTGAATTGTCTTCTCGACGCGTTTTGTCCACACGTATTGTTTTGTTGAGGTTGCACTAGCGCAGGATTGGAGATCAGCACTACCCCCACATATTGATGGCGATTACTTTTATAACGGCTCTTTTGGATGTACACAACATTGGCTTCTTTCTTCCCACCAAAGGATCTTTATCAACATTTGAAGATGTCTCGCCTTGAATCTTCCCACTCTTGATTCCAGCTTTGATACATTCTCCTGTCAATATTAACTCGGTGAATCTGGCTGAAGAATTTCCAATCAGATGATTGAAAAATGGACCTGTCAACGTGCCCATAAACATGTCAACCAATTCCCTATTAGACAATGGAGGTTGAAATCTTCCTGCTAGATCTCTCCATTTTTGGGCGTACTCCTTGAACTTCTCGTCACTGCCCATAGACATATTTTGTAACTGCATACGTGTTGGAGCGAATTTAACATTATACTGGTACTGCTTGTAGAAAGTGTCTGTCAGATCATTCCATGTATGAATGTGGGTATTTTCGAGCTGATAATACCACTCCAATTATGCTCCAGAAAAACTCTCTTGAGAGAAATGCATCCACAACTTCCTGTCTTCGGTGTGGGGTTGGATTTTCTGAACATAGGACTTTAGATCAAGCTTTGGGAAAGAAATACCATCATATTTTTCAAAGGCGGGAACTTTGAACTTGCGGGGAATCAACACTCCTGGAACCAGACTTAAATTCTCAAAGTTCAGCTCTGACATTTTCAGATTTTCTATAGCATTCAGACGATCTTCAAGTTGTTTGTACCTTTCTTAGCACGGAGGATATTGTTCATTTATATAGTCTTATTCTTCCTCTTCTTCATACCCATGATTGCTTCCTTCACTGGCCTTAACACTTCCTTCAGTTTCACCACTATCTTTCTAGAATTCAAGCTGCCTAATTACCTTGACCGGACCTCTGGACCTTTTCCCCATGTTGAGAATACCAACAATCTTCTTCTTTTTCTTGGTGATGAGCTCCTTCAGATCTTCCTGCCCCTTGTCCAAGTTGGCGAACATCTCTTGGAATAGAGCATTTTGATCTTGGAGATTTTTGACAGTCTGTTCGAGAGCCATTTCTGCTGAAATAAATAGCGAGAGAATAAGAAAACTGGTCTTTGGAGTACCTGTTTTGAAATGATATGCTATGATATGAAATGTTATTCAATTTTATGAAAGTTTAACCATAAAGTAAAAGCTCCTAGTGCTTAAGTCTTCCATGGACGCTTCCGCTTTGTGTTGACATAGGCATTAAGACTTTGTTCCTCATTGAGTAATTTTGTCATCTCCAATAATCTCTTCTCACTTTCATAGCACTGAGCTTCGAATGTGTCCATTTCCTCTTTAAGTTGAATCTAGGACCTCTTCAACTCTTCAAAATTAGTGGGCATATCTGGATGGAGAATGGTATAAGGCTCATCGTTTTCAGCAACAAGTTCCACGATTACCGGTAAGATAGCAGTTTATGGCATCATGAAACTTTGAGCACGAGCTCGTGACCATTTGAGGTAGGGTTCCCATGGAATGGATTTTTTTAATGCCCCTAGGTCTTGGTATCTGTCTTCTTTACCATGTCCCAAGCATGCACAAATCTTCAACGGTAATCTTGGAGATTGTTGTCGTACTCAAATATGATGTCTTGGATAAGCATACTATAAGGACGATTTCTTCGAGCATAACCAAACTGACGTAGTGCTATACAAGGGTTGTAAGTGATACCTCCCCTTATGCCAAGGGTTGTTACATTAGGGAACTCCCCACAGCGTCCAATGAAAGTGACATCTTCTTGAAAGTAGAGGCACTGACAGATATCTGAATGAGATAGTGACATCAACCTTTGAGACCACCTAAGACCTTGTTCATTTTTCATTATTGATCGAGGAAGGTGCGAAATAAACCACATGGATAATAACAGTATGCAACACATGATAGTCCCTTGTCTCTTTATAGTACGAGTGTGCAGAGAATGCAGAATATCTCCGAGCAAAGTATGAACATGATTATGAGTGAGGAATATCTTAATGGGTTCACATCTATTAATTGATCCGGATTAGAGAATAGCACCAAGCCATAGATTAATAAAGCCAAAATATCTTTGAATTCATGGAAACCCATAGCCTTCAAGAATTCTCAAGCCTTCTTTATCGGAAACTTAGCAAGCAAACCCTTAACTCCACTTCTTGTTTCCCAATTAGCTTCAATGTCTGATCACTTTAGGTGTAAAGTTGTCGCAATGTCTTCAAACCTTGACACTTTTTCTAGACCGATGAAAGGCATATGATTAGGAATGAATATCCCAAATAGCTTAGAGAACTCTTCCATGGTAGGTACCAACTGATAGTCTGGAAAAGTAAAGCAATGATGTTTCGGATCAAATAACTAGAATATGATGCTCCTCATATCTTCTTCCAAACCGAAGATAACCAAGTCGAGTAGATAACCATGTCTTTTGATGAACTGAGAGTGGTCTAGAACTTCTAAAACTAACTCCTTGAGTTGAGAAGGTATACCCAGAGAGTTGATTGTGATATTTTTCCTGGAAGCCATACAAAGGGAATTTGTGGTGCCCGCCGGCACCGTAGATAACTTGGGGACAACGCGGCCCACATTTGATTCGGACAAAGCGTTCCTTGTAACCTTTGAAGTTTGAGGTATAGGCTTGAAGGAAGCTCCTTTTCGGGATGCCGCTGATGGCAACCCAGCTTCCAGGCTCAGCACTTTTTATCTCGAAGAAGGAGAAAAATAGGCCGATATTGGGGGCTATTAGGAGGGCTTGACAGTTTACCTCGAACGCCCTGATAAACCCTCAGCTATTTGGGAGGAGTTGAGAGGGAGCAACATTCATGGTTCGAAGGATGTTAGTCTCAAAATCAGAGAGGGGAAATTGGATATTAAACTCTTCTATGACCCCGGTATAAAAGTAGAACCACTCGGAGTCAACTCCTTTGGGCCGGATCATGCAAACCTTTTCCCCAGATTCACAAGGTACTAAAATCACGTCATCCTCATTCCCTGTGGATGAAACGTTCTAGAGAGAACGCAAGGTAGCGATTTCGACACCTTGTATCAAGCTTTGTTTGAAGCCCGTGGCCTCTCCTTTGATTAATTTGTTGGATTCCATTATAAGCTCCACCGAACCTGAAGAGTCAGGGTCAGAATCACTTTCAGAAGTAAAAACTTCAGTGCAAACCCTGTCCGTAACCCTTTTTAGTTCAGATACCCTCTGAGCATCTCTCATCTCATGCATGCAATCCTCAAACAAGATTTTACGTTCTTCGTTTCCTAAGTGTATTTTGCGACCGAAGTCATCGCACTCTCTAATAATGACCATTTTCTGATTAAAATAAAAATAAAGATAAAGAAAAAGAGGATACCTGAGTGGATGATTGGATGACTGAAAGAGGGATTTGAAGTAATTGACGACAAGAATGCAAAGGGGTTGTTGAAATATGAAAGAGAGGATTTCTTGGGAAAAGGGTAAATGCAATATAATGAGAAAGGAGGAAAAGAAGGCGTACAGTTAGCTATTCCCTATTTATAGGGTAATCATTATGACTACAGGTGACCGTTGGGATGAAGGCGTGTGGGTCACGTGCAGAATTTTAAAAGGCTCCGAGAATACATCTCGCTAAGGGTTTACGGTTTCTAGTCGGTTGGTCAACACGGATTCAAAAGGTTTAAAACCGTATAACCAAGGGGGCTTATGATCATACATAAATTCCTCAGCCGAGATGTAAGGCCGGAGGGAGGTTTGCAGGCATCCGGGATGGATCTCGGACTTATAGACAAGGTCTTTATCCGGCGTGATTCTCGGAATTGGGATAGGAGACCGGGCCGGTCCCGAGATATGATCCGATCATCTGTCCGGGTTAGAGGCTCGGATAGGGGAAGACGTTACTGATTGGAGGAATAATGAGGGCATGGAGTCATTATGAGGCGTTACAGAGTAAGCCATCATGGTGAACAGTCGACCCTTCACCTCTAAGCCATAGTTAATGCGCTAAGGCAGTTGCAGAAAGGGAAAAAAGGACTTCATGAATCATTGATATAAATAGGGCTCCCGCCAACGGGATAAGCAAGACAATCATCAGCTTGGAACTCTAGCCACTACGCTTGAGCTTCTGAATCCCTAAAAAATCATCAAAGAGGTTTTTTCTGCAAGAACATATATTAATGGCGTTCACATCTATTAATTGATCCGGGTTAGAGAATAGCATCAACCCATAGGTTAATAAAGCCAAAATATCTTCGAATGCATGAAAACCCATAGCCTTCAAGAATTCTCAAGCCTTCTTTATCAGAAACTTAGCAAGCAAACCCTTAACTCCACTTCTTGTTTCCTAATTAGCTTCAATGTCTGATCACTTTAGGTGTAAAGTTGCCGCAATGTCTTCAAACCTTGACACTTTTTCTAGACCGGTGAAAGGCATATGATTAGGAATGAATATCCCAAATAGCTTAGAGAACTCTTCCATGGTAGGTACCAACTGATAGTTTGGAAAAGTAATGATGTTTCGGATCAAATAACTAGAATATGATGCTCCTCATATCTTCTTCCAAACCGAAGATAACCAAGTTGAATAGATAACCATGTCTTTTGATGAACTGAGAGTGGTCTAGAACTTCTAAAACTAACTCCTTGAGTTGAGAAGGTATACCCACAGAGTTGATTGTGATATTTTTCCTGGAAGCCATAACCCTACAACACAAAGCAAAAGTAAATCCCTAGGTCTTTGAAATGGTTAGAAATATTATGATGTTATGATGTCATGATGTCATGATGTCATGTTTAAATATCAAGCACAAACAATTAACACGATAGCGCTAGGTTTAAGGGTTGCATGAGGTATAGGTGTCTTCCCTTCATTGGAGTTTAAGTTGGTTCAACATGTCCTACAATAGTAACCGGGTTCTAGGAATCTCATATCACGGATCTTTCTCACAGGTTTTATTTCAGCACGGCTACCAAATGGCCGGCCAAAACATCCCAAAAGTCGAATCTTAATGAGCGTAGCATCTAGTATCAACCAACTTCAGTCTACACCAAAGCCGGCTATCTCACTACCTTCTAATGGCCAAGATGGGTCAACTAAGGTTCTAAAAGTTGAGTTAGTGTCGATGACACCACGCAGACACCAAATGTTTCCTCAACTGGACTTGAGGAACATCAGGACATCCAAAATGTCACACTAACCATAGCCATCATTTTAACCATGTCAGTCTATGTCGGACAATCGCGATGATCTATTGCTACTTACCTAAGGTATCCTGGATCCGGGTGTAGGATCCTTATGAACAATAATACCCAAGCAATACCCTTAAAATAAAGCAGACAGGTCAAACAATTTAAACAAGTAAAACTGATCTAAAGCCCTAAGGTAATCCTCTCTTTAGGTATCCTCCCCAGCAGAGTTGCCAGTTCTGTAACATGGTGGGAGAACTGACTTGTTTGTTTTGCATTTTATCGCAAACGTTGCGGTTAGCAAGAGTCGCCACTGACTTTCCTTTTATCCAATAAAGGAAAGGTGAAACTAATAGGAAAGACCTTTTATCGATTCTGAGTACGAGAGGTAATTATGAAAAGGGAAGGTGTTAGAGCTCTTTCCATCTGTAGTTACCTACGAGATCTTAATTACTTTAGCTCACTTTTGAAAATTGCTTTTGTGTGTGTGTGTGATTTGTCTAAAAAACATTTTAACTTTGACCTTGTAATGATTCTCGTATCAGTCCTCAAAAATGTATACGAAGTGTTTGAAAATAGTTGTTTGAAAAAATATGAGGTGTAAAAATGATTTATTTGAGCAAGCAATTAAGAGTAACTACCCACATGAAAGGTCGTTCTTTGTTATTTTACTTCTCTTTTAGGACAGTGTTATCCATACCATTAGTTAGTAGGTACCTTTATCCGTTGGATGTGAAGGGATAGGCGTAGGGTCATCGTATGGTCATTGAAGGCAACATGTAAGGATACCTTAGCACATTCGTAGGGACGACCATCATTTATTCGTAGGCAACATAGAGGAACGAGATCATATATTCATAGAAAACATCGAGGATCATCGACGGACTATGATCTTTATGATGATTTTTGAATCGAGGGTCTTTTGCTAAGATATCCCTACATTCAAGGGACATGACCATGTTTATTCGTAAGGCAACAAGAGAGGATCCCCTAGAGGTGCAAGTGTGCAAAGTGATTAAGTTCAGATATTTATCTTTGAATTAGGGTTATCTAAGATTGATTTTATGTATTGTCATACAAACCCTAACTAGCATACATCTAAGCAGTTAAATATTTGCGGAAAAGTAAAGGTGCGTAAAGTAAATATCCTACGCTATTACAGGGCTTTGGGGCAGTTACATAATATGGAGGTGCGGAAAAGTAAATTACCTAATCTATTACATCATCTGAGCAGATACATAATAATGAGAAAAAAGTGCGAGGAAATTAAATCTACGATATTACAAAAATGAGCTTGCAACCTATACATCGATTTCTAGAATTTAAATAAGAAAAGCAACAAATAAATAATAGAAAATGTTTTAATGAATATATAAGGAGAATGTTAAAAAACCTAATTACTAAAAAGAAAATATTTTTTAGTTTTTTTTAAATCGATTTTAATTAAGAAAACCTAATTCTAAGTTAATTAGCAATTAATTAAGAAAAATAATTAAAATAATGAGAAAATTAAAAAAAAAAATTTGTGTCAAAAATTAAATAAATATTTTATTAACCTAAAACTAAAATCAAAAACATTTTTTAGGGTTTTAGAAAACAATTAAAGCAATTTTTAAAAAGAAATTAAAATAGGTTAGAAAATTAAGAGAAAATAGAAAAATGTGAAGAGAAAAGGTGTTAAAAAATTGGAATGGCACCCGAGGGTGTTGAACTCGTGACCCTGGGGTGATAGGTTCAAAACTTAGCCACCAGGCCGCTTGCCTATGTTGATAAAAAACACGCCTCCAATTGTATGAACTTGATACCTGCAGAAATCAGAAAATATTGAATTTTTTTGGCAAAAGGTAGGGATCGAACCCACACCTTGAGGGACAAGAGGACTAAGTGCACACGTTCTACCGCTGGGGAGGCCATACATCCATTTATTTATGTCATTCAATAAATATATATTTGAAATCATCTTCCAATAATCAGTTGGAACTAAAACGCGCGCACGTGGGACCCTTGTTATTTGAATGAACGAATCACACGTAGCCACACATGCCCTCGTCGGTCAGCCCAAAGTCAAAGACACTGGAGATGAACTTCGTTCGTCTTCTCCAGCCACTCCCAACACCAAACCTGCAAAAAAGCCAAAATAAAAGGCAAAAGAGGACCCTACCCCCGTAATTTGACCCCTGCAAATCGATTGGTGGCATTGGTTTGTCCTAAAAATCACTACATCATGAGATTCGAAGCTTGCATACAGTTTTTCCCTAACAATGACGTTCTGTGATTTAAGCCTCAAAGCTCACATTTAAAACGTCAAACTTGTTCTAATAAGGATCCTAAACATTAACAAATACATCAAATATGTTAACAATGCATGAAATATGAAATCGATCCCAAGAAAATTTACCAAGTCGATGAGATTGAATGGCTTGATTCTGGGATACTTTGGGATGATGTAAAGGCTTGGATCGATTCCTGGAAGCCTCAGGAGGATGAATGGATGATTAGTTTCGATTGAAACATGCTGGAGAATTGCTTTTTATTTTTCCCTAAACTTGCAAATTTTGAAAGCTTAGGGTCTGTGTAAGAGTGCAGCAATTCGTCTCTTCTTGGTTTGTGCCTTGTAGTATATATAGAAGTGAAGAGCTAGGTCAGAAATTTGACAGAAAATATATTGCATTCATTGGAAAATATTTTATTGAAAAATCAAATGTAAAACTTCCAAATTTTCTCAATCTCATTCCAATCTCCTCTTGCACGATTTTTCCAGCTATCATGGGCATCCTTGGTCCTTAAGACACTTAAGTCCAAGGCCTTGCATGCATGTTCCTTGTTTTTGCATTTTATTTTAATTAAAATTGAATATTAATGAATTAATTCAAAAATAAATAAAATAAATGACAACGTGGCATGTGGTTGGGCTTAGAGGTCATGGATAATGTTAGAAACAAGTTTGGATCATGACAACATAGGCCCATTTGGAAAATTCTCAAGATTGATCAATATTTCTTTCATGCGCTTCTTCAAAATTTCCAAACTTGCACAAATCATATCTTGCTCAATTTTTATCATTTGAGAGTGATCTTGGACTTTTAGAAAGCTTAAGATGTCCTTTAAAATCTCTCTTTGGTTTAATCTTCATAGAAGCTTCTATGTTCATGTACACTTCTTTGGAAAAAGATGACTTTTGTTGTCTTTTGTTGTCTTTTGTTGACTTTTGAAAGGACCTATAATGTCTTGACCCATATCTCTTAAATGAAGCATTTTTGGGCAAACCTTGTGAAGACAAAGTTGTACAGAATTGAATTCGCTTTAAAATGAGATTTGGTGGAAAAAATTCAAATGAAGTATGTGAATGTTATGCTTGGTCAAAGTTCTACTGACTTTCCCTTAAGAAACCCTTATTTAGAAACTTTTGACTTTTGATCAATTCTTGAAATTTCTTGATGAATCATGATCAACCCTTGATCAAATAATGAGTGTGACCTCAAAACATTGATGTTGAGCAAAAATGATGAAGTTCGACTGTATGTTGACCACAATTGACTTTTGTCCAATACAACTGATTTTCAACCATCTGAGCAATTGACTGAGAAAACTTGGGCTATGACGCTTGAAAATTGACATGGTGATGCTTTGAAACATATGAGGAGGCCTGATGTTCACTTGAGACAATAGAAACCATTTTTGTCTCGAGAGAAGCAAAACCCTAGTTGTGGGTTGTTTCTTAAGAGAGGGCTTCTCTGATCAACCCTTGAGTAATTCTTGAGTATGGAGATATATCTTGATCTCAAAAATAGAAGGGAAAATGTTGGGGTATAACAGTTTTGATTAAGTAAATTATAAATTAAGGGATGGTATTGAAGAGTAATTTAATATTTTAGTTTGTTTTATTAACTTAGCTATAAAAATTATTTTTGTTAGGGTCTATGTGCCATTTTACTTTAAATATAAATAGATTAGTAGTAGCTATCATTCATAATCCTTTTCTTTCTTACATTTTTGCATGTGTCATTACAGAGTAATGATATATTCTTGCAGTTCTTCATTACTTTGTGTACTAACAATGACAAGCTTATCCCACTTTCACCATGATGCCTTATGCCAAACCCAATGTAGAGTACATCTGAAACATGACCTTTGATTTGTATTTAATATTTGGCTATATTTTTTTGGAATGTTTTTATCTAAATCACATTTGAGTTCATCCTTAAAAATCTCTAAAATAATTTCTTACTGATTCTATGTTATTAGCTTCTTCTTTTCCTTTTATGACTCTTATAACTCAGCAAATCATGTGACCTTAAACCCATGACATGGCAGACACTCATATACTATTAAGACTTCTGGTGATGAAGAAGATGCACCAAAGAGAAATAATGTCTCTAGGTTATCCACATGTTTGACTCAGAAAGTGGACGTCATCATCATTGACGTAATTAATAGAGAGACACTTAGAGAAATGCAAAGTCTTTAAGGCTATGTACAATGATTTTATTATTCAACACCCTAGTTTTTCATTTTTTATCTTCCACATAATTTTCTCTTTCTTCCACCTAATAATTCAATATTCATTCAATTTTTACTCACTACAATGGTTTTGTTTAAGAAAATTCAATACCCTAACTCGCCATCATTCACAACAAATTAAAAATTCAAATAATCACAACAACCAATAAGATTTTGCAAAATATTGTATGTGGCCCTCACTCCCCCTCATTCAACATGTTGAATCTTTTAAACACCAATTAATCCACATCATATTCAACACTTCATTCAACACATCATTGTAAAGATTCAACTATTGAATAAATTATTCAACACCCCCATTGTATATAGCCTAATCCGTAAGTTATGAATGACATTTTTCAATGTCCATGTTATATTTGTAGGATTTAAAACTTCTTTATTATATTCTAAATAATTCCAATATTTTTGTTCAAGTTATATCCATTCATGTGTGTAAAAAAATTAAGTGGATTTCTTAACCCAACCCATAGGCTTCTAGTGCACCAAGTGAAATTTGACTACTGCCCCTGGAAATTGGAAATATATTTTCGGTTTGCACCTTGTACCATAAAAATCAGGTTGAAAAGGGTTGGGTGCAAACCGGAAGTTTACTTACTGTTTGAAACCGGAAGTATATTTTCGGTTCCTAGATGCACTTAAAGGGCGCCAGAACCTTTCCCTCCCCATAACAAAAAACTTTTTAAAAAACAAACTTAAATCCTCTCAATCACTCTCTTCTACCCTTTCTCTAAAAGTCCAATTTTTCCTCAAATAATCAAAACAGACCATCAACTACTGCTTAAATACAACAAGTAACGGAATCAAGCAAGCAACAACCATCTTCAATCAATCAAGTAAGTGATTTAACACATTTTTAGAGTTTATATAATTTCTATTGAAACTAGTGAAATAGGATTTTAAATGTGTTGTTTTTTGCAATATATATCATTAGGAGTCATTATATAAGTGTTTGTAAACTGTTTTTGACAATCAATCTGTGTTTTCTAACACATTTGGGATGTTGGGGAGGGGTTGTACGAAGCTCTGTTTCGCAGAGGAAACCAGAAGTTTATTTTTGGTTTCATGGCATGAACAAAACTGAAAGTTTATTTCCGATTTCTGTCTGAATTATTTTTTTTCATTTTTTCCCCTATAATCCATATGCTAACATTTCGTCCTTACTTCTACATAAGATATGCCTGAGAGACCGTCATGGTTGAGGCATGGTCAAGTTTCACATCATGCTTCTGTGCAGAGAGAGATGAATCAGGCCACACAGGTTCCTTCGACATCCGGACAGGCTATATCCGAGGCACATTCTGCTGATTCCGATTCTACACCTTCTACTTCTTCCTCCCGTAGCAGACGAGAGTCTCCAGTCCATCCCTCCCCGTCTCCGTCCTATCGTAGTCGCACATCCTCACCATCCTCACCACCGCGGGTTTTTGAGACGGGATCCTCATCTTCTTCATAGGTGGGGCCATCTCAGGTAAGACCTGATCCTACACCACCAATACTTGAGGTACCAGTGCCACTTGAGATACTGATGGCACCAGAGGAACCAGTGTCAGTAGAGACACCGGTGGTAGAGGCGGAAACGACGGCACCACAGGTCCCTCAGGTCTTTGGAGGGGGACCTTCTGACTTATTTGTGCTCGCTCTTTATCCCACCCATGTGGCTAGACATATATATGGGATGAAGAGGTATGAAATTTACATTTATACAACAGTTATTAATTATGTTATGAATAATATTATGAATTCTAACAGTGAATTTTCTTGCAGGATCGCGATACACTGAAGGTTATAAGCCATGGGAGGAAGATCAACAAGCTAACTCCCCCTCTCGAGCCATGGTTTAATGATCTACTAAGCATTACATGGTTGAGATACTTGACCTTCTGTGGATATAGCATGGTCAACTAGGGGATGAACAATGATTTTGTAGAAAGGTGGCACGATGAGACGTCTTCGTTTCATCTACCACATGACAACATGACGATCACACTCGACGACGTCGCTTGTCTGCTTCACCTGTCGATCAGAGGGAGGTTTCTAGATCACCATAAGTTGGAGAAAGACGAGACCATTAATTTGTTGGTTGATATGCTTGGAGTTACCGTGGAGAAGACACTGGACGAGGTTGATAAGACATGTGGTTTCCACGTGAGATATAGCTGGTTGAAGAAGGTTTTTGATCAGGAGGTTACGCGTGCTACTGCTGCTGATGGTGATCCCGAGCAGGTTACCCTTCATAGGGGGTATGCCATGAGAGCATACCTCTTGTATCTTGTTGGCACCCATATCTTTGTGGACACCAGTGCCACATACACTGACATCATGTACCTTAGGTTCTTTGCTGATTTACAGCATGTCAATGGGTGGAACTGGGGGGCTTCCTGGTTGGTTTACTTATATACCAAGTTAATTGAGGCGACTAAGTGGAAGACGAGGCAAATAATCGGCAGTATATCTCTTATGACAGTATAAAATATTTCTCTTAGCTTCCTTTTTTAATTATTTTGATTTTGAAACTAATTGGTTTAATTTTGATATTTCAGGGATGGATCCTACATCACTTTCCCCGCATTTCTGGATTGTCATTTGTAGAGGGTTATACTGAGCAGATGCCTCGTGCATGTGCATACGAGCCGCTCAAAGGCAACCAGGTGACACTGTCTTATCAGGTTTACTTGGACCAGATAGTGCATGAGGACATTCACTTCAGTGCCTACGCTGACCACCATGAGACAATACCATTTGATGAGGTTTCTCTATTTACAAGTTGGTTGGCCTGCGGTACTCGAAAGACTGCTGCTTATATGCCCGAGCGAGTGATGTGTTAGTTCAGGTATACTCAGACCATTTCTCGACATCTTACTTTATATGCCCCTCCGACAGTGAAGAAGAGAGAGATGAATGAGATTTTTGATGATTTTGAGAAGGCCATGAGTACCGTGACTCCAGACGACTGGAGTTACGCGTACGATTGCATGTTGTGGTTCTTTAGGGTTTCCCATTCATACATGATACGTCGGGCTCCAGGGAACCCACCTAGGCCGGTTCATCAAGAGATCTTGGAGGAGGAGCAGGCGAGGAGGGATCATGCCCAGGACGTGCTACCTAGGTGCCACCGTATCATAGAGCTTGCTAGGGATGGCATTGACAGAGGGTTGTTTCCTGACGGATCTGATGTCAAAGGAGTTTTGGAGGCCATCATGGCAGAGGCTAAGGGTGCCCTGGTATACAGGAGACAGCGGAGGGACGTCTCCAAGGTGATAGGCCGCCTGTGCCATACGCAGTAGTTTAGTTTGATTGTATTTTGAGTTTAGTTTTTTTTATTTCGTATTGTATCGAATCTTTATTTTGAATACCATTATCATGAAATGCATTTTGGATAACACTTTTTGGGCTTTTATTCGATTTAAAAATTGCAAGTCTTTAATTTGAATTATAAATTGAATACTTTGTTAAATGCTTATAGTTTTGTTTTTCTGCTAACTGTCATGCCCATAACCGGATGTATACTTCTGGTAAGGAACCAGAGATATACTTTCGGTTTTCACTCAAATATTTCAGAAAATGGTGCGAACTGGAAATAAACTTCCAATTTTATGAAAGACATTTTTGAGTTTTCATGGGGTACGCCTCACTCCTATGGAGTGGATTAAGAAACCACAAAATTAATAGCGGTAGTCATGGAGATGTAAGTTCCAAATAGCTGAAATATAGACAGATATTTTATATATTATGAAAAAACTTGATTTTACTACTTTATTACTCATTATTTTCTTTTTTAAATGTCATTTTTGTATAAAATTCTTCGATCAAGATAGTGAAATTTTTTTTATTATATTTTTATTTATTTTCTCTTTCTAAATAAATTCAATCATATTATTTCTCTTTTCTAATTAGTGTTAATTAAAAATTAATTAATTTTATAAAAAATATGAAGTGGAGTTATAAAAAGATAAAGATATAAATATAACATTAAACTAAAAAATGATACTTAAATAAAAAAAATTATTCTAAAACCACATTTGAAAAAGAACAAAAAAAAAGTAATATTTAACATTCATATTTTGATTTTTTAAAATATGGTATTTTTTCTAGATTGTGGTGGATATTCCTCAAAACTTTTGATGATTTCTTCGTGTTGTAATCGATTAAAAGAAGTTTACTTCCTAATAATATCTTTACAATAATGTTATTCTTACACTAAGTTGTACATTTACATTGTATTTCATGGTTCATTTGTATAATAATAAAATATTTTTAAAAACTAATAATTTTTTTAAAAAATATTTTATTTTTATTATTATTAAAAAAGTAGATTAATCATCTTTATAGTTTTATTAATCAACATTTTAAATGCATTAACCAATTTTATAATTAATAAAAATTTGGATATTTATTAACCAACTTCATAACATAATTAATTAATATTTTACTTTATATTAACCAATTTGTTTTATTGTTGAAAATTATTTTTAATATCTGAATATTTATTAACCAACTTCATCACTTCGTTAACTAATTTTTTATATTTTATTAACCAACTTTATTTTATTACTAAAAATCATTTTTAATATATGAATATTTATTAATCAACTTTATCACTTCACTAAACAATTTTTTACTTTTTATTAGTCAATTTTATTATATCGCTAAAATTTATTATTTATATATTATTTACAATATTGTTCATTGATACTATTCATGTTACTGTTTATAAATATATATTTTATTTTAAAAAAACACTGATACCTATAAATAGTATAAACAATATTTAATATAAGTATTTATGTGCAAATTGGATGGAAGAATAGCATACCTCTTATCTTTATCACCTATAATGATATATTTGATTTCCAGTTCATTATGCTATTGGCCTATTGCAACTTCATATTGTCATTACATATAACTTCATATTATGTCATTATATAACTTATATAACTGCAATATAAATAAAAGATGTGTTGGTTTAAGCTGCAAATAGATAAGAATATCAAAGGCTAACTAAATTATCCTTCTTTTCAAAACGTTTGAACCATTGAATAATGTAGCGTATATTAGAAGTTAACGTATTTGTATGGTTGTTTGTTTCTATTATTTTCTTTAGGATGAAAATATTGAATAATGTAGCGTATATTAGAAGTTAACTAACGTTGACACAATATTATTTAACAATCTGTTGCTATTTGTATAGTTGTTTGTTTCTATTATTTTCTTTAGGATGATGAAAATAGGTTATGCGAAGTTAAGTTTTTATAAGTTTGAGTCTAATCGTCTAAAAAATTTAAAGTTTAAGATTTATATATTATCTATTAAATATTTGTTTTAAGTCTGAGTCTGGCCTATTTGAAGGCCCTGATTTACATATTAGCATATATAGAGGTCTATTTTATTTGAATATTTTCAAATAAATAATTCGATTAGTGTTAAAATAAATCAACAAATTAAAAGATCAATTAGATTAAATACTTATTTGTATTGACTTATTCAAATTTATCAATTAACATACGTTTTGTGATACTGTTTGTTTGAGAGAATTTATGAAAACAACTTATGATATTGTTCATAAGATTTTTTTCAGCTTATTTTCATAAGTGCTTTTAAATAACTAAACTTTATTTTTGTATTTTAATTTAAAATACAAATATTATATAATAATAAAAATATTCTTATTTATACAAATAGGTCGATATGATAAGTTTAAAAGGTTTTTTATGGTTTGTGATCTAGCTTTTTTAACTAAATAAGTTTGTAAAAATCCTAAACCTTTTCTATTTAAAAAAAAAAGAGTCTCGTCTAACCTATATTTATATAGGCTAGTCTGTAGGTCCCTATTATTGACTTGATTTATTTTCATCCTAATTGTCATTGTATTTTATTAATTCTTCTTTCAACCTTAAAATAGATATAAAAATATTCTATAATATTTAATAAGTATAGTACATTATTTTAAAAAAACATTATTTTATGTCAAAATTATTCCTACATCGGAAATGGATTTTCTGCAGTCAAATATTAACGGTAGCATGATCTAACCATTTATTTATTTTAATATTTTTTTATATTATTAATGAATATTAATATATACTATTTGATTTGAATCAAAAGGCTTATATTGTATTGAGTGTGTCATTGTGTGATACCATAACGGGAGGGAATCATGGTCTCACTACAAGAAAAAGCAATATTTGTCAGGGGAATATCCCCTCACAAATGTCAAAACCCCCTCACAAATAAGTAATTTGCGAGGGGGCAGCTCCCCTAGCAAAACAGGGGGTCACAATACAATTTGCGAGGAGCTTTTATCCACGCCATTTACCCAGGGGATAATCCCCTCACCATTTGTCATTTACAAAATAATGTACTTCTGCACAGAGTCAGATGGTGCAGGCTAGTGTGCAGAGTAGTCTAAAATACGTCAGCATTTTCCCATGTGAAAAGCCCCTCGCAAATTGCAAGGATGGGACAAGTACACAGGAGTTCATCCCCTGGCAAATTGCTATGATGTTGACATGTTCACAGGAGATTATCCCCTGGCAAATTGCAGAAAAATTTTCAAAAAAAAAAATAAATATTAAAATTATATATAAATTTGAAAAGTATAATAATAGAATAATTATATATAATTAATATAAATTTATATAATAATTAAAATTTATATAATAATTAAATTTTATAATATAATAAAAATTCATCAAAATTAAAATAAAACATTTAAGTTCAAAATACTTAAAATAAAATATCATACAAATTTAAAAAAAAACTCCAAATATTCAACATAATTATATAATTACTCTTCATTTTCATCTTCTTGATCATCTTCTTCAACAACCCCTTCATTAACATTACTTCCCCCAAATCCACCACCAGAATTTTGTGAAGCAAAAAATTGATCAAATCTTAGAGCCCGCTCATTTGCAATCCGCATTGCTTCTTGATACTCTTGTGCTTGCCTCCTCATTTCTTCCCGCAACTCAATTTCCCTTCTTTGCATTTCTCGTTCCATCTCTAATTGTTTTTTCTTCATCTCTTCAATTTCTGCATTTCTTGCTGCAACTTGTTGTCTTTGCCTCGATGTTAGCCAAATTTCTCAGATTTCAAGCATTTTTGGTTAAGATAGGTTGGTGATGTTCCTTCACCATCGCAAGTCTCATTTTGAAACACCTATCACGCCTCTTTATAGTTTTGGCGTAACCTCCAGACCATACACTCTCCCATTTTCTTCTTTCCACTGGTATCATACCATGTAGTAAAAGCCAAACTAGGATCAATGGATATCCGATTGTGGTTCACTAATTCAGGTGATTTGATAACTTTATGGCAAGTTGTCTATCAAACTCCTCCTATAAAAATAAATAAATTTTATAATTATTAGAATAAGTTAGATACATATAAAAGAAATAAATAAAATATTTTTAATATAAGAAAAACTTACTTGAGTGTTTCTTGGCGGTCGTCAATAAACTCTCCATTTCTCTTGAGATGAGTCTCCAAATGGAGCTCATTAGAAGTGGATTTCTACCTAACTCCTCACGCTTATTAAAAAGTGAAAATAATTAATTATTTATAGAATAAAATGATAAATTAATTAAAAATAAATAAACTTACATTACCATCCTTCGTGCAACTTGAAGAACACTTATACTTCCGCTGCGTAATTGCGACCACCAACTTCGGATGCTCTATTTTTCTTTGCCTTTTCGGATATTTCTTTAAATTTTCGAATTCCAATGGGCAATAAGCTGCTCAAATATATCTTGACTTATCCAACGTGGGCGTTCTTGTTTTTCTCCCATTTGAGTCTGACATTTCTCATGGTGTCAGAAAACCGGGCACCACATTTTGAGTTAAAATTTTCTTTAATTGCGATCTCATCTCTAACATCCCAAATACATTGCTCCTACATTGTTGTATGAATTAAAAAACATGCAATAAAATATATTGATTATTAATATCTCAAAAAAATATAAAGAAAATGTCACAATAAGTCAATACCCCAAATGCCTTAAACCATTCTTGTCTTTCATCATCATCTACAGCTTTATAATTCGGCCAAAATTTTATATACTTCTCTTTAATAATGGATGTGATGATCGTTACTGCCTGATGAGAGGGCAAGATCCTAAACAACAAAAAACTTGTGTTAGAATTAACTAAATAAAATTCAAATTTTAAATAAAATATAAAACATATATAAACACTTACGATCGAATCGGGCGGATGACAAGTCTTCCTTGGTGGTATCTAATTTTTCTTGATCATTTTTTCAAGATCGCTCCCTCCTTGTTTGCTCATCGATCTGGTACCCTTGGTATCACCATGAGCACTAGTATCGCCAGAAAGGTATCGGGGAGCATCCTCGAATCCATGGGTGCAGGCATGCTAGATCCACGGCTCCATATGAATGGGTAATGATTGGGGCATCTTGGGTCCACTCAACGCATGAATGGCATAGGATAATATCCACGGGTCCAGTAGGAACATATGGTGTGTATCGGGAGGACTAATAAAACACATCGGGGATATGGGTGGGAATGTGTATCCGGGAGGTGTGGATAGTAATCCGGTGAAAGATCCGGACATGGGTGAAGTGGGATGCATAACGGTGGAATGGGATGCATATGAGTAGAATGTGGAGAAGGATTAGGCACTTGGCTCGATGGCATAGGAATAAAAACCAGATCGAGAACCTCCCTCTAATGAACTTCTGCGAGGCCTACCTACACTCTTACCTTTATCTACTCTTGGGTGGCATTTTTTCTATTTTGAAAGAAAAACAATTACCAATGAATAAAAGATAATATTACTCAATCTTATATATATATATATATATATATATATATATATATATGAAAGATAATTATTACACAAGATCATTTGAAAGATAATATTACACAATACATAATCAAGTTATTCAACATCATAATCATCGTTGTCTTCATCGGAAGTGATCCTATTTTCTTCAGGCTCTCCTAGCTCTTCATGCTCTTCTTCCACTAGATTAGTTGACGTCAAGATAGTTGCGTCAACTTGTTGACCCTCAACAGCAGTATCACACAAACTTGTAATCTCCTCAATTTCAATTACCTCATTAACAGGTGAAATCTCATCATCTTGGTATGCAACATCTTCCATTACTTCATCAGTCTCAATGTGACCCATCGGGTTTGTCTTGATTACAACACACCATCCTCGTTTATGGGGTAATTGAAGGATAAGGTACATAATAAACTTGTCTGACATTGTGTGCCATTATGAAAGGGTCATACTCTTTGTACTTTCTATCCATTCGAACCTCAACAATGTTATATTTTTTATCAATTTTTGTTCCTCTGCTAGATGGATCATACCAGTCACAATAAAACAAAACTACTTTATTTTCTGAGTCCATATAATTATATACCAACTCGTAAATATGAGTGATCACGCCATAGAAGTCGTCCTCGCCACCCTCTGTAACTCCTTTAACGACTACACCACTGTTTACGGTTTTCTTCCCTTCGCTCCATATCTTAGTGTGAAATTTGTAACCATTTACAAAGTATGTGTGCCATTCATTCACACGTTTCCTAGGGCCTACAGACAAACTTCTCAAATGTATTTGTTCAGGACTTGGTGCTTGAACCATTGACAATTGTTGCTTGAACCATGCTGGAAAATAGGCATGTGTGTAACCAGTCGGTGGTTGTTCACCTGTGTTTTGATAGTAGTAGGTACTAAATGCCCTATTTCGAAGGGAACAAAATAGGTTAGAGAAGGTTTTAAGTTTTAACCAAAGAACATATATACTTAATTAAGTATACTTACTCAAGATATGGTTTGACTTCAACGCAGTTAATCAACACATGAACATGAGCAGATTGCATTTCTTTTTGAGAAAGCCAATGCTCACTCTTCTTTCCTGATGGACGCCCTGGACGTCCGAAAATAGATAAGGTGAATTGACTTCTTTCACTGAAGTGAACATCATTCCTTATGATTCTTGGAGTCAACATCATGTGATTGAAATAATGAGAGCAAAAATGTGATGTTTCACGATGTAAATAATGCGCACAAATTGAAAGTCATTTTCATGATATCATGATATCACGATGTAAATAATTCTTGGAGTCAACAGATCTGTGCATATCATGATATTTTCATAGTCCATCAAAACCATGAATTCTATGTTGAAAGTCATTTTTCGTGCAAAATAATGAGAGTTACTCTTTATAATAGTGGATTTCTTAATAAAGGTGGAGCGCATACGTGAAGACCTAAAAATGGTCTTGAAAAAGGTGAGGCGCGCCCCGTGAAAATTCTTAAATGTTTATGAAACCGAAAATATATTTCTGGTACATACTATATTTTAGAATATTTGGATGAAAATTAAAAATATATTTTCGGTTTCAAATTTGGTCTCACATACACGCTTTATTAAAATATTACATAAAATTTAAAATCAAAAATATACTTTCGGTTCACACCCAACCCTTTTCAAGGTGGTTTGCATGATATATAGTGCTAACCGGAAGTTTATTTTCAATTTCCCAATAGTAAAAATAAAATTTCGCAGGAATGAGTAAGAAAGTCATGGAATGGGTTAAGAAATCCACTTATAATACAATTTTTTCTGCAAAAATTAAGTTATATATATATATATATATTAAAAAAAGGTCTTAAATATTTTAGTAAAATACAATTTTAATAATAACAAAATGCGCTGAAAAACAATATATAACTTAGAGTATTATTTAATCAACTCATTCTCACTATTAATTTCTAAGTGTCTCACCATCACTTGTGTGAAATATTAAAAATATATTTTAAATATTTCATGAAGTGGCACGGAATATGATCGGAAAAATAGTAAGTGTACTATTTTCGTCGAAGTAGTAATAATGGGTTTTTACTCTAGGGATATCGATCTCGAGGGTTGGGTAGGAAATACTAAGTATGATGACTTACCAATTAAACAAAAATAATAGTTTGATGTTGATTGGATAAAATCCTTGCAGAAATATAAATTTGACAAAATGTAAAATAATTGACTTCTTGTTTGACTTAACACGCTATGGTGAGTGTATAATTTGTCATGTAAAAACCTTGCTCTTTGGTCTATTCAACAAGTTCATATGCCTCAACTACCGATTCTTAATATTATCTTTTCCCAATTCCTTAGTGAAAAAACCTTTAACCCTCTTTCCTACTGACAATGTCCATTTAAATTAGCAAAGAGGTTAAGCATTTAGTTATCAAGAATTGTTCTAGTTATTATAGGATTAGCCTAGTCCTAGGTGAAATCCTTAACAATATTGCTTTTTAAAAACCTTAACACGACCGTCCGGCTCTACTGGGTTAAAATAGTGAAACCCTATGTTCCCATAGGGCAAAACCACTAATTACTCTAAATCACAAAATTGATGCATAAAGAACTCTATTGTTGATTAAAACAAAGAAATCAGTATTCTTAACATAACAAATTAGGGACACCCCCTAGCATTAAAGGGTTTAGCCTCTCATAGAATTCAAAAGTAGCATACTCAAAATATTATATAAAGACATTACAATAGATTTGATCTTCGATCTTCAATTGCTCTCGCGCATGAAGAGTTCGCCGTTCCCAAAACTCTTGAATCTTCAATCTTCTATCGTCAAATATTCTCCTGTCCAAAAACAAGTCCCCTATCTCAATCTCCTAGTTAGGTTTAGTAATGCCCGGTCATCTCTCAGCCTCATGCAACGTCCAGAATGCCCCCGTCTTTAAAAATATCCAAAAACCACAAGAAATAACATTATTCTCGCCCTGTTGACACGAGTCGTGTCCTCTGACACAGGCGGCCGTGTCAGCCTTGAAAGTGCACATCTCCAGCTTTGACAGGGGTCGTGTCCAGTGACACGGGCACTCGTGTCCTTCGCCCTGTACCATGAATTTTCCTATCCTTGCGCCTTCTCCTGACACGGTCAGTGTCAGGTGACACGGGTAGCTGTGTCAGGTTCTTTGAATATGGCTTTTCCCTTTTCGACGTGCTCCGACTTCTGACCTTGTAACATGTGTACCTGAGATACCACATACTATCAAACCAGACCATAAAACTCAAATAAACACCACAACAAAGATTTTTGCAAACTCAACTAAATTTAGACAAGAACAAAAGAAACAACTAACTAAAATGTTACAAACTTGATAAACTTATACCGAAATGAGCATAACAAGTAGTAGAAATGGTGACCAATCACAACCCCAAACTTAGTTCATTGTTTGTCTTTAAGTGATGTAGACTACATCAACAAGGTCACCTAGGATTCCTCTTACCACAATACAACTTAGGTTTTCTGCAACTGGTTTTTTGACCGTATTGATTGAGATTCTGGCTCACCGATCAGAACTATCTACTACAATTCCGCATTAGAGCACTTTCACCTGCAAGCTCTTCACACTTCTCGCCATGTCTCTCAGGGTTAAAGTGTTTATTCACTCACAATTCAAAATATGCAATACCGACTCATAACCTTGAATGAATTCTATCATCACTACACACACAGATCGCACACACTTTTTGAGGACTTTAGGTTGTAACTGGGCTTGGGTACGGTGGGATAATCAACGAAAGGGGGTAACAAAGGGTTTTTGGGCTCGGCATTTCTTCTGCTTCTTTTTGTTCCTGTGCACTATTTTTCAGTGGGGGCTCAATTTAAGCATTCGGGCAAGTGTTTTCTCTCTTTTTTTCCGGGAGATTCATATGTCTTCCCATTTTTCTTTCTTTTCCATTTATTTCTTTCTCTTTTTTTCTTTTTTTCTTCTCTGCCCTTTTCTTCTGAGATTCCTACCCTAAACTTAGATTTTTGCACAATTTTAATTATCACCAAAAAATATGTCGAGCGAAAGGTCGACAAACATATACCTGATGGATAGATGAATAGTTAAAACAAACAATGGATCAGGCTCAAATGTGGTTTACAAAGGATAAACAAATGATAATGGATGGCTCGAAAGGCTTTGGGTTAAAAACAAACAACGTGCCTTAGTATGTGTTATCATGTTATGATGTTCTAATAGAATAAACGCAAGATCAGAGTGATAAAGTCATACCTAAATAAACTTTCATGATGATGTTTTTGTGTTTGGCTTTCTGTACTCTCACCATGTTGGATAGGCTCACAGGATCCAGAATACTCCTCACATCATGCAACAGCTTTTTCCGACTTAGGTAAACCATCATCTCTCTCAGTCCGGTGTCATCCACTTGTGTACAACACTTTTCTTTTCTTCAGCTGTATCTACTTCCCGTGGTGACCACGGGACAAGTTCGAGTCATGTATTTCATCCACTAAACCGAATGTTTGTACTCATAGGGGAAAGCATTATCCAATCTGTAACATATTAGTGACTACTACCAAGAAACGACGACTTCAAAAACAAAATGAAAGACAAAAAAGAGACAAATTGCCAAATGAACAGAAATCCACAAAACAAACAAAATCAACAAAATACATAAATAACAATGAAAACCCTCCCCCACCTGGATGACACATTGTCCCCAATGTTTACGATCAAATGAGAGAAGGGACTCACAGAGTACTACTGAGTCGGAGGAGGGGTGAGTATGGAAACTGTAACATTAAGTGTTGGAGCATTCTGTTCATGTCATTCATCATCTCCCCTTAACAGGTTTGCTCCACACCTTGACAGAAAAACTCGGCCCCTTGACGATTCTGCTCAGCACGCAGGTCTCCTAGCTTCGTATGCAACCATACCCATTCTTCTCGGGCTAACGACGAGGAACCACTGCCTCCCTGAGTACTCATGCTTGGTGGTTGGTCCATGGACTCTGGTCCTCTAGCATCCTCCTCTATGTGGTGCTCTTCAGCTTGTTCCACCCCGTCATCTAGTACCGGAAAATAATTAGCAAAAATCTCGTACTGCCAATTCTGACGGTTTAATAATGAAATCTGTTCTGGAGCAGGGAGCATCATAATAACCCTTTTGAAACAATATATCCAAATTGGTTGCCCTGTACCTGAATCATTCCTTAGTTAATCAGAGAATTCATATTAATTAAATTCTTACCAGGAATTAGTGCTTCATCTACCTCATAGCCGAAGTGGCTAGCAATCCTGGTGATCAACCCGCCCACTGAGATATCACCAGAGGATGCTCTCCCCATATTTCTTAGGTGGGTGGCATAAAAAGCGGCTACATTGACGGGGTTTGCAGTAGCCATAGTATACATAAGAAATAGCTCAGGCTGTGTTGCCACCCCTGTACTGTCACCCCTGCCAAACAATGAATAAGTGAGGCACTTTTGCACGTACCTAAAGCATGTGTTATGAATATACGATGCCTTATCACCCTTAGCTATATACACTCCTTCATCGGTAATGTGTCCCCAGAAAATGCTGGCAATGAATGTTTCTTGGATAACGCCCGGTCCATATACGGGTAGATTGAGGATTCCACCCAATTTTTCCAAAGTCAGCAAATGTTCAATATTGAACAAACGGAAAGTCAAAGTACCTGTATGAATATGATTTACCGCTTCCCATACGGGTTTCCGTGTAAAATCAACAGTGCTCAGGAATTCAAGCGTTATGCGCTCAAAAGTGGGGGCTCAAATTGCATGAACTCTAAAATACCCAAAACATGTAACATCCTATTGACTTCCTCAGATAATCCTAATTGTGCAAGGGTATTAGGGCACATGTACCTGGTCGGCGTCATCTTACGCCGAATATGATGCGAGTAACGCACCTCTTGCTCAGGTGTTGGTAAGACAATTCCATGGGCATTGGATGGGGCAGCAGTTGGTGTAGCAATTGACGTGGTTCTTCTTGGTCTTAACCTTGAAGATTCACCACCCGGTCTTCCTTGGGTAATTCGTTTTGGAGGCATGATAAATCCCTACAAAAACAAATCACAAAAACTGAAAAAGAGAGACAGTAAAAACTATTACCGTGGAGATGTAGAGAACATAGGTGACCAACTTTTGTAACAGCGACGCAATGATTTGGGGTAAGATGAGAGGAGATGATGAAGTTGTAAGTTATGGTTGCTATGGAGTTTTAGGTTTTTGTGAGGAAGAAGAAGAAAGAGTTGAATAGAAAAGAGTGAGTTATGATGTGGTTGGTGGAAGAAGAAAATAATGGTGAGAATATGTGATGGTCCCCATAAAAACTCAACGTTACAAATTTTTTAAAATCAATTTCGCATAGCCGACACGGTCCGTGTCCGCTGACACAGCCGGCCGTGTCCTCCGTAACAATACCCTAAATATCAGGATTGTTGACACAGGTCGTGTCTATTGACACGGGCACCCCGTGTAAGCTTCTGGATTCCCTATTTTTTCACTTTCCACGCACTTTCTGACACGGGCAGTGTCTATTGACACGGGCACCCGTGTCAGCCTCTTGAAAATCATTTTTTTTTTAAATTGGTTCTTATTCTCTCCCTGAAAAGCACACTATGCATCTCTACCTGAAAAACAAAAAAAAAACTTATTGACCTAAAAACAAAGAAACTAATTAGAAAGAAAAACGCGTGGGTTGCCTCCCAAGAAGAGCTTCATTTAACGTTGTGTGGCTCGATGATCTACCATCTTAATCAGATAGACGAACATTGTCCACAAGGCCTCTTACTTGACCCTGATAATAAGGCTTCAACCGTTGTCCATTGACTTTGAAGGTCTCCCCGTTCTCTTTATTTTTCAGTTCAATAGCTCCATGAGGAAACACCTTATTAATAGTGAAAGGTCCAGACCATGTCGACTTCAACTTTCCAGGAAAAAGTCTCAGCCTATAATTAAACAACAACACCAACTAACCCTCCCAGAATTCCTTTCTCACAATCTTTTGATCATGCCATTTTTGAATTTGCTCCTTATAAACTTTGGCATTCTCATATGCCTGATTCCAAAACTCTTCTAATTCATGTAATTGCAAAATTCTTGACTCTCCAGCTTTTGTCAAATCGTATTTCAGGAACTTTGTTGCCCAAAAAGCCTTATGCTCTAGTTCGAGTGGAAGGTGACACGTTTTCTCATACACTAATTGATATGGAGACATTCCTATTGGTGTTTTGAAAGTCGTTATGTAATCCCATAAAACATCATCTAACTTTACTGACCAATCCTTTCGGGAAGCATTCACTGTCTTTTCCAAGATTTGCTTTATTTGCCTGTTTGACACTTCCACCTGCCCACTTGTTTGAGGATGATACGGGGTGGCGATCTTGTGCTTCACGTTGTACTTTTTCAACAAGTTTTCCATTAACTTGTTCAAAAAGTGTGTGCCTTCATCACTGATCAGAGCTCTAGGTACCCCAAACCTTAAGAAAATTGTATCCTTAAGAAACTTCACCACCACCCTGGCATCATTGGTTGGAAGTGCTACAACTTCCACCTACTTTGAAACATAATCCACAGCCACCAGAATATAGTTTTTTTCCAAATGATGGTGGGAATGAACCCATGAAGTTAATCCCCACACATCGAACAACTCAACTTCCAAGTTTGAAAACTAACTTATTTCTTTTCTATTTTCTATAATATTTTTTATCTATTTTAATTTTTCTTCAAATATTTTTATCATGCATCTAAAAAACTCCAAAAATATTTATTTTTTGCATAATCATCAGAAAAATGTTTATTTAATTTTCAATATAAAAATTATTATTTTTGCATGCATATTTAATTTAATTACTAATTAATCACTTAAATGACTTTTAATTGTTTTTAAATTATCAAACCGATTCAGAAAATTACCAAAAATTTATCTTATCATATTAATGTCATTACTAACATAAAACCTTTTTCCTCATGCAAAAATATTTGTTTTTACTAACATTTTCCTCTTATGCAATTTTCTTCCGTTTTCCGATTATGTATCTGTTCACAGGTTGTAACATTTCGGACAATTTTTCTTGCTTTTCTTTTTCAATTATGTAATTTTCTATGGGATGTAATAGTTAATTAAGACTTTTATTTTCCGCACTCTCATTATGTATCTTCCCCAAAGCCATGTAATAGTGTAGGACATTTACTTTCCGCACTTTACATTTCCGCAATTTACTTTATGTACCCTATAAACTGCTAGTAATTAGGCGTGTATGGCAAGATAAAATTGGACATAGATCACTCATAATTCCAAGATAAAATACCTGAAATCAACACACTCTTTTCACACATGCACCCCTTAGGGTAATTCTCTCGTTGCCTTCTGAATACAAATGGTCAAGTCCTCGAGCGTAGAGGTATTATTTGTTGCCTTCAAAACAAATCATCATAGTCCCTTCGATACAAAGATCATAGACCCACGATGTCGCCTACGAATACATGATCTTGACCCTCGATTGTCGCCTACGAAAAGTGATGATAGTCCCTTTGAATGTGCTAGGATACTTCCTACAAGTTGCCTTCTATGACCATCCGATGTCCCTTCAAATGTCCCTTCTACATCCAACGAATAGGGTTACCTACCAACTAATGGCATGGATAACACTATTCTAAAGGGAAGTAAAACAATACGAAAACGACCAATTCTGAGTAGGTAATAAGACTTTTAGTTGCTTGCTCAAATCAAATACTTTTTCACACCACACACTTTTTTCAAAGTTCAAAACTCTTTTCAAAACGAAACATTTCCGAACACTTTGTATACATTCCTACATGAATCATTACAAAGTCAAAGCGAAATGCCTTTTCTTCAAAACATTTTTGTCAAACACACAGAAAGCACTTTTTGAAAATGATCTAAGAGCAACTAAGAGCCCGTAGATAACTACGGATGAAAAGGGGTGCTAATACCTTCCCTTTTCATAACCTTCACCCTTACTCAGAATCTAACGAAGGTCTTTTTCTGTACTTTTTACCTTCCCTTAATTGGATAAAAGAAAAGTCGGTGGCGACTCTTGCTATCCGCACATTTGCGATACAAAAATCTCAAAGTCAGTTCACCGTATTACAGACTTACCCATTCGCTGTCGGAAATTGGGTAGATAAGCCATGCGTCCAACAACTTCACTACTTCCTTTCGCACAACTTCCTTCATTGCTGGATTTAGTCTCCTCTGAGGTTGCACTACTGGATATTGGTTATCTTCCATTAAAATCTTGTGCATACACACTGTAGGACTGATACCCTTCAAGTCTTCAATCGCCCATCCAATAGCACCCTTGTACTTTTTGAGTACCTAAATAAGTTTCTCTTCCTGAACATCTTTCAAGGCAGAATTAATGATAGCTGGACACTTCTCTTTCGAATCAAGAAAAATATACTTCAAACTTTCAAGCAATTGTTTCAACTCCGTTCCTTTCTTTCCCTCCATATTTTCTTCATGAGATTGTGGTTGTCTTAAATCTTCCCACCAACGTGGTCTAGATCTTGGCCGCTGAGGCTGAGCTTCCATCATATCTAAAACTTCTAACTCCCTCTCATCAATATCTCCGTTCTTCTCAAAAATAGATAAACTCAAAACTCTCTCGGGAGGCAACTCAAGCACATGACACTTCACAGATTTTATGAACATCGTGTCCAAAACTTCAATATTCTTACTTGTGCTTATCTCTTCTTTAAATTTCATCGAATCTCTAACATTGATTTTTTGAACTTCATCATAGACCTTGAGGGTCATCGTACCTTCCTCCATGTCTATCATTACCCTACCAGTATCAAGAAAAGGTCGTCCTATAATGATTGGAATTTCCTCATCTTCAAGCATATCCAGAACTACAAAATCCACTAGAAATACAAACTTATCAATCTTCACGAGGATGTCTGTTGCTATCCCATGTGGCCTTTTCATTGAATTATCAGCAAATTGCAGCGTCATCCTTGTATCTTTTATGGCACCAATTCCCAACTTATTATATATTGAGAGTGGCATAAGACTTACTCCAACACCGAGATCAATAAGCACCTTTTTGAACGATCTATCCCCTATTGCGCAGGGAATAGTAACTACGCCTTTATATTTTTTCTTCACTGGAACTTTCAGATCCTACAAAATAGAACTACATATTTCAGTTAGCACAATCGGTTCAGTATCTATGGAGCGCTTCTTTGCGATAATATCTTTCATGAACTTGGCATATATTGACATCTGCTCTAACGCCTCAGAAAATGGGATGTTGATCTCAAGCTTCTTGAACAACTCCAAAAATTTCTCGAAGTTTTTCTCATTAAGATCTTTTTTCTTTGTCCTTGCAGGGTACGGGAGAACAACCTTAGGCTTTTCTTTTGGCTTTTCTCTTTCTACCACCGGTTGTATCACCTCTTCCTTAGTCTTTTCTTGGTCTTCTCTGATTTCTAGATCTACTTCAAGTAACCCTTCATCTTCCACCACTTTTTCCTCAACATCTCCCACAACTTTTCCACTTCTTGTTACAACAACCTTCACACCATGGTTGTCTCTTGGATTCTATATAGTTGCACTATGCAGAGAACCTGGTGCTTGAACATTGGCCAATTGTTGTGCTATCTGACCAATCTGAACCTCTAAATTTTTTATAGAGGTGGACATGTTCTTGTGATTATTCCTTGTTTCATCTTGGAATTGAATATTATGGGCCACCATATTTTCAATAGCTAACTCTCAATCTGCTTTCTTTGGAGCTTGTTGTTGCTGTTGTTGATACTGGTTTTGGTATTGACTCTGGCCTTGCTGCTGACTGTTCCCTTTTTGATCCCTCCACCCAAAATTTGGATGGTTCTTCCAACCTGGATTGTATGTATTGGAATAAGGATTATTCTGCTTAAGGAACTTGATTTCTTCAATCTGTTGAGCTGTTGCAAGACAATGCGCTGTCAAATGAGGTCCGCCATAGATATCACATACAACAATTTGGCCTTGTTGAATTTTAGCCACCTGCTGAGTAGTAATATTCATTTCTTTTAGTTTATTTTCTACTTCGTCAACTATTGTTTCTTCAATTTTCAACTGCTTATTGGCCTCCAACTTAAGGTCAATTACTCCCTCTGGCTTGCTAGCAACCCTGTCATATAACTCAAAATGCTCATTTGCAGCTATGGCTTCAATAATTTTCTTGACACCAGTGGTTGTTGAGAAGTTACATGAGCTGCCAGCTGCGGTGTCAATGAATCGCTTTGTCTTGATTCTAAGACCATTCACGAACATTTGCATCTGCTCAGTTTGATCCAAGTTATGAGTAGGGCATGCCACCAGGAGTCTCTTAAATCTCTTATAAGAGTCCCCTAATGATTCACCCTCCTTTTACTTGAAATTCAGTATCTCATATCTTTTTCTCATGAACACTAATGCTGGAAAGTATTCATTGAGGAAAGTTGTTTCCATCTCTTCCCAAGATGTGATGCTGCCCGCGGGAAGAGAATATAACCATTCTTCTGCTTCACAACTTCATAATTTTATTAATTAATATTTTAAATTTTATTAATCAGTTTTATAATTATTTTTAATATCTAAATAATTATTAATCCATTTTAAAATTTAATAATCAACATTTTACACTTCATTAGTCAATTTTATTTTATTACTAAAATTAATTTTGATATCTGACGTTTTTAAATCAACTTTAATATTTTATTAATTAACTTTTTATTTTATATTAACTAATTTTATTTTATTATTAAATTATTTTTAATATATAGATGTTTATTAATCAACTTCATCATTTTATTAATTAATTTTATATTTTATTAATTAATTTTATTTACTATTAAAAAATTTAAAAAAAAAGTAATTAATTGTTCAAAAAGAATTATTATATAATAACATTACTCATATAATGATCATCTTTCATCCATATCTGTTGACATTTTCCATTCTATCCTATTAACATGATGTGAGTAGCCATTTCATCATTTTTATTTTTAGTAGAAATTATATATTTGTTATCGATATACTCTATAATTTAAATAAATAAATATTGTCTTGTATTTAACAAACAAATATTATTTAATACAAACTTTTCAATACAAGTTTTTTTTAATATTATTTATTGATTAAAATTCATATAAATTTAATTAAATTTATAGAAGACCTGCGTATTTTTGTATGACCCATATTTAATTATTTAACTATATTAATCCATATCAATTTTAATCAATAAAAGAATGTGCTGAAAATGTATATTGACAGAGATTGTTTTGCTAACATTCATCCTTGCATAATTTTGAATTTGAATAATCTCTTATTATTATTATTATTTTTACATCGATCCCTCTCCTTGCCCTATCTTTCTTAATCTCACACTTGTAGTAAAAAAACATTAATAGTGAAAGAGAGTTTGAAAATAAGATAAAAGTAAAAGAAGAAAAGAAGGCAGAGAAGTAGAAAAAAATTAAATGAGAAGATCCCACTTATAATTAATACCGGTAGTATATATTTTTGTAAGATCCATATTTTGTTATTTAAGTATAACAACCCATATTAATTTTAATCAATTAAAGTAATGTGCTGAAAAATGGAAAATGTATAATTAGGAATAGAGATATTTGAACCGTTCAAATAAAAAATTGTTACAAATAATGAAAAAATTAAAAAGCATTAAATAGAAACAAACATAAATAAACTAAATCTAATATTTGAGTATTATGTTTGATAATCGACTACTAATTCTTTTTTTGCTTTTGATAAATTAAAAAATAATCTTTTACATTCAACAAGGGAAGAAATTAGAAAAACAATGAAACTCATAGCTTGACACCACTCATGTAACAAGCTACACCAAAGTAAGAAGTGTAGAACACTTAGTTTTTAAAGACCGCCATTGTATAACCATATCGATGGATATAAAAATAGCACGTTCATCTGGGTTGAAATACCTGCATGTCCAATTTATACAAATGTTTTATCACATACAGTTACAATGATCCCATATATTTTCGTTATCACATCTCTAAAAAATTGTGGGAATGGTTAAATCTTGGGCTTGTTTAAATTTTATTATCAGAGACTCCTAAGTATACAAATTCTCTATAACTATATAATTAAGTGTTTTTTTATTGTTGTGAATCTTGTCGTGAAATACGAGAAAATTCAATATTAATTTGTGAGGTAAAAGATAGTAGCAACTAAAATAAATAATCTATAACAATAATAATTCGTAAACAGATAATATAACAGAATAAAGCGAGAAAAAAATAAAGGTTTATTTACTCAGTTCGATCAAACGATATACTCTAGGGAAGAAAACATCGCTTCAATTCACTATATTCAGAAAATTGTTATAAGAGATTACATGTGAGTTACAAGAAAATGGTCTTTTGTTTTCAGATTCCCAAGAACAACCCTGAAGACGTCCAAAAATTTACCATATTTTCTACCCAAATATTTTTCAACCTCTTGAACCTTCAATATATGAATAACCCCAAACCTAAGCGGTAATCAAGTGTTTCCCAATTCCCCAATTCGCTTACATAACTCCAAAGATTTCCAAAACCCTTATTTTTCTAAGATTTCTCTTAAGAATAGCCAAAATTTTATGGTTTGCCTTTAAATCCTTTGTTCTCCCTTATTATTGTAAGCTCTAAAATTGTCACACCTTCAAACATATAAGAGATATATATTTATAATAGCAAATACCCAACAACTAAAATCCAAAATCACAATCCAATCAAACATGGATCCATGGACCGAACTAAAAGAGCGTGAAACACGCAAAACGAGAAATTGCCGAAAAAGTCCAAAAAAACCCAAAATCACTATTTATCGTCCATGCAATCACTATTCCTTGTACAATTTTACTAATTACCGTCCTTACGATCGTACAATTTTCCCCAATTTTTTGGGTTTTCGACTTTTTGAAACTTCTGATTTTCGCGGTATATGCACTCTCCAAAATATATTTTCTTTCTCTTCATCAAAAAAGATTTTTAAGACACATTTTCAACAATCTCCACCTTGACTTTCAATCGTGTTGATACCACAATAACCCTCCTTACTTTATCATGAGTCAAATGATAATTAAAGATATTTGTAGTCGTTTCATCACTAATACTAGTATCCATAGTAGGAAACTCCACCTCAAACTGAGTTTTCACTATTCTCCCTGAAGAAATTTTCTACTGAATAAGTAAGTTGTTTTAACCTCATCTCTTCCCCAAAAACTCAATAACAACTCAGCGGTAACATGCATTTTTATCCCTTGATTTATGCAAAAGTCATTATAATCCTTTGAAACTTTCTCAAGGCATTCATAACGCCTTAAACTCAAATCCATTAGTTATTCCTTGTCATAAAAGCCTCCCCTAGTTAACAATGAATGAATAACAACATTTGAACCTTCTAAATATATATGTACCACATATTTTATACCCTTTAGCAATAATCAATCCATCAAGCGAAATCTTCAACACTCCATGTTCAACTGTAGTACAATAGCATAGACCATCAAACATACTTAAAGATGAAAAAATTTGTCTGAGTTCTGTAACATACCTCGCATTGTGAATAAGAAGTTCACGATCATCAAACATTTTAAATGTGATGTACCAATACCATGAACCTTGCAGATTTTTTTATCACCATGGCAAACTACTCCACCTTGCACCATTTCAAGGTTTCAAAGTATTATATTCTTGGACACATGTGATAAGAGCAACCTGAGTCAATGACCCAACTATATTCAGTTTCTAAACTTGATACAACAAGTGCATCAACCTCTTCATAACCTTTCTCACCCAAGGCAACTGCAGCTTGAATAGAATCTTTATTTCCCTTTCTCTCAGGACAATCCCATTTAAAGTGATTGATTGTATAACCATTAAAACATTTAACCTTTTACTTGTCAGGCCTCTTTGATTTGGATATCCCTTTACGCTCATCCCCTTCTCTTGAAACACTTAAGCCTTCACAACTATATTTAATCTTCAAATCTTTTGACTTTGAAAATTATTTGGACTTTACCGGAATGTGGACTTCATCCAAAGTAATAGTACATTTCTTACCATAAACAAATGCATCCTTAAAGTGCTCAAATAATCTGGGTAATAAACTCAATAGGAGCAAAACCTTGTTCTCATCTTCAATATTCACTTCAAGATCATCAATAATCTTGTGAAATTCTGTAATATGCTCAACTATGGATTTGTTCTCCACCATTCGAAATGAATAAAGTTGTTGTTTTAGAAACAACATGTGAGCCAAAGAGTTTTTCATGTACAATGGTTCAAGTTTTTTTCCATATATCAACCATATTTTGCTCCATGGCGACTTCTCTTAGAACTTTATCTTCGAGGCACAAGATAATGACATTCATGACCTTATCCATCATCTCGGTCTTCTCTGCCAGTGTAAGTCTTGCAGGCATAAATGCTTCACTCTTCAAAGTATCGATACACATATCTTGAATTAAAATTGATTGCATCTTAATTTTCCACAACCCGGAGTCATTATTGACAGAAAGTTTCTCGATCTCCCATCTACCAACCATGGTGCTCACTTGTAAACAATCCAGTTTGCTTCATGCTCACCGCACCTCTTGTTGTGAATATTGTTGTGAGTTACGACATAATTCAATATCAATTTTAGAGGCAAAACATAATGGAAACTAAAATAAATGGTCTACAACAACAATAATTTGTACGCAAATAATATAACAAAACAAGGCAAGAAAAAGACAATTATACACAAAAATTTGTCAAAAGACATTACGTATGAGTTACAAGTAAACAGTCTTTGCCTTCAGGTTCCCAAGAACAACCCTAAAAGCACCCAAAAATTAACCATATTTTCTACCGAAGTGTTTACCAACCTCTTATGAATAACCCTAACCTAAGTTGTAAACACGTGTTTTTCGATTCCCAATTATTTTTAGATAACTCCAAAGATTTTCAAAATCATTGCTTTTCTAAGGTTTCCCTTGATAATAGCCAAAACCCTATGTTATGCATTTAAACCCTTGCTCTCCCTTGTTGTTGTAAGCTATAAGATTATCACATCTGCAAACATATAAGAGATACATATTTAAAATAACAAATATCCAACAACTAAAACCCAAAATCACATTCAAATCAAACATGGATCTTGGACCGAATCGAAAGAGTCTTAAACACGCAAAACGAGAAATTGCCAAAATAGTTCGAAAAACCCAAAATCACTATTCACCTTTCGTACGGTCACTATTCACAGTTCGTACAATCACTATTCATTGTTCGTACGATCACTATTACCATCCGTATGACTACAATTTATTGTCTGTACAATTACTATTCAACGTCCGTATGGCTGTACGCTTTTACTATTCACCATCCGTAAGACCGTATGATTTTCCCCGATTTCTATTTTTTAGACTTTTTGACCGTTTTCTAAATCTTTCAATTTTTACGATATATGCAATTTTCAAAATATATTTTATTTCTCTTCATCAACAAAAAAAATTTTAACGCACATTTACCACTGTTATAAAATAGTATAACATGAGACTACAAATCAATTGTTTTAATTTTTTTAAATAACTTCCCTTCTTATATATTCAGAGAAAACATAATATGAAATTGAAGAAACTATATTCTCTTTATTTCTCCTTTTTTTTAATTATCTTATAGATATTATAATACTTAGTTTAAAACTATTTGTTTAAATATTCAAATTTAATATTTTAACCTTTCTTTTTATAAAAATGAAAGATTAAATAAAAATCCAATAAATTTTCAATTTATACAAAGTAAAATGTTTAATATTATTTTGCTAACATTCATCCTTGCATAATTTTGAATTTGAATCATGTTTCTATGATTATTTTTACATCTCCCTCCTTACTTTATCTTTCTTAATCTTACACTTCCAGTAAAATAAATTATTGATAATCAAAGAGAGTTTGAAAATAAGGTAAAAATAGAAGAGAAAACATGAATGGAGAGAGAAGTAGAAAAAAAAAATGAAATGAGAAGAACCCACTCATAATTAATGACTAGTAGTAGTATGTATGATATGACAAGTTGCGTCTTTTCAACTTAAATTTTTCTTTTGAAAGTTACATACATATATAGAAAAAGAAAGAATACATAAACATAACCCGATAAAAACTCAACAAATATCCCTTCTTCTCAATAAGAATGAAAATTACATGTATTTAGTAAAACAAGCACAATCCTTATGTTACATCTTTTCAGGCCCAAAACAGACATTAACATAATCCTATATTATATTAATAGAGTATAGATCATCTCCATTTCTAAAAAGAAATTGACAGCTCCAGTACTATGCTTTTGTGAATAAATGTATGCTTAATATCAACTAACCAACTCCAGTACTATGCTTTTGTGAATAAATGTATGCTTAATATCAACTAATCAACTAAAACCTAGCTAGTACTAGAATGAAATAGTAACACTTTATTATTTAATCCAAACAAACAAGTATACTATGATAGGTTTCATCATTCATTTCATATAGAATTCATAACCAAAACCTTATTGGGTAGAACCCTTGAGGGAACAGAAAAAATTGTAAGAAAAAAACAAAACCACAATAAATAAACATAATAATAATAATAATGATAAAGGTGAATTCTAAAAACTAGTCTTCATTTTTTTTCTTCACATTCTGTAAAAATCAGATACAACACTACACATGTAAAGTAGTAGTATGAAAATGAAGTAAACTTAACATAACATTACTTGAGAAAATACTCAGCAAGTTTTTGTCTGAAAGTGTCTGCATCTTGAATACCATTAATCCAACCGTACTTCTCCATGAATGGGTTGGCCAATGAATGTGGTGGATAGTTATCAATGCAATCGTCCCACACATTTCTATCTCCAACATCTCTCATTACCTCCCACAAACAGCTATTGCATTTAAAGCCAGCACCTAAACTTATCATCAACACTCTCTCACCTTTTTTCAGCCTCTTCTTTGCTTCCATATACCCTAGCACATACCATAAGCTAGCGGCTGATGTGTTTCCAAACCTATGCAAGGACATTCTTGCTGGCTCAAGGTCATAGTCATTCAGATCTAGGCTCATCCCGATTCCGTCGATCACAGCTTTTCCTCCTGTGTGGAGACAGAAATGATCAACACCAGTTTTGAAGTTCAGGGGTGATTTGTTCATTGTTGCACCAGCACCTGCAGCGGATTTTGGATAACGAAACTTTGTCACTCTTTTAATGAGAGACATGAAAAGGAACCTGAGTAGTTCTCTAGCTGGTAGAATCTTAGGTGATAACACTCTTAGATTATCAACGAAAGCTCGTGTCGCGGCTTTAGGTAGATCTTTCGCTAGGTAAAAACCAAGGCGGCCTTGTTCGTCTTCCTTTTGGCTGCAGCAGTTATGCGCGTCGTCTCTCGCGCCGTGATGAGTTCGGACTAAACACTTTAATTTCAATATTGCTTTGTGCTTTAAGGCTCTTTTGTTTGTAAGAAGAATAGCGCATCCGCCAGTGCGAAAAAGACAGTTAGCTAGGATCATTGACCGGTTGTTGCCTGAATACCAGTTTGTGCTAAGAGACTCTGAAGTCAGTAAAAGAGCATACTTGTTCTCCTGTGACTTGAAAATGTTTTGAATAATGTCTAATGAGATAAGACTAGCACTACAACCCATACCGGCGAGGTTATAAGCTTTTATGTCCTCTCTCATTTTGTAATGGTTAGTGATTCTTGAAGTTAAAGAAGGAACAGAAGAGAACAAAGAGACATTTACCACAAGGACATCGATCTCCGAAGGCGAAATGCCGGATTTGGTTAGGAGCTTTGCAATGCTGTCGTGACAGAACTCTTCCATCTCAGTGATTTCGTCGTGCAATGTCGGGCTAACGGCTCGGCCTTCGATGAAGTTTCTTGGAGCGTAAGTTTCCTCGCCAATACCTGAGTTGACAATGGCTTTGAGGAAGAACTTGCACTCGTTGAGACCAATGTACTCATTGTCTGCTATGATCTTGCCACAAAGATCACTTCCAAGCTTTCTTTCATCACTTGGCTTGTAACATTGGTAGCTTAGTATGTAACACTCTTGGTCCCTTTTCTGATCAAAGAATTTCCAGATCAGGAAACACAAGTGCATTATTGTGAAACCAAAGAGTAATGAGAGAAACTCCATTAGAGAGAGAAAGAGAAAGAGAGAGAGAGAGAAAGAGAGAGTTTGTGTGTGTGTTTGAGTTACAATGAATTAATTTGGATGAGTGTGTGAAATTAAAATTAACAAGGTATACTTTATAAGAAGGGAGTGTGTGAGTACTGTGTGGGGGGAGGACTAAGATGCAAAATGTCAACAAAAATGTTATGCCTCAACCCCCAACAAACTTATCTCTTCTTTGAAGATTCCGTGTCAAATTTTATTACATTAAACAAAGCAAAAAAAATTAGTCACACTATGAGCATGTGTATGAGTTCCATGGTCTACGGTTCTCTATATGTCATAATTACATCACATAGGACTTTAGTTATACCCTAATTGAGAGTTAGATTTGCTCAAAGCAATGTTTAACATTACTCCAAGGTTAATATCATTTTACCTTTTCATCGTATAGATAATTTCTGGGTTACTTTCTTTACTTTTTTTTTTAATCAATCTTTACTAATTGAAAATTCTATATTTTAAGTTTTGTATTTTTTTAAAAAACAATCTTGAAGATTCTGCCAATTTAAACACGATAAATTTAAAAATTTAATCATTTTAAATTCTCTAATATTTGATTGGACGAAGTCGTTTTTATAAAAAGAATAATTTATAAATTTAAAATGACAGAATCTTCAAATAATAATATTGATTTTAAAAATATAAAATTTATAAAATTTAAAACTACAAAATTTTCAAATAGCAAGTAGATTTAAAAAAAAATAATAATTTACAAAAGATAAACAAGAAATTGTTTATGTATCTAGCTAAAATAATATTACCATGTTATATCTCTGGGAACCAAATGGTAGCTGAGATCTTAAAGCGGAGATAATATTAGCAAGAGATCATCTTAGGACCCCAAGTTCATAATTTGGGTAGGGTTGGTGAATGACAACTAGGATCATTATTCGGGTAAGATTGTTGAAGACGATCATGATCCATTATCGGGTACCCTGACTTAGGACGCAGCCTAAACACCAGATGAAAAGTCATATAGCCCTAACATAACTCTGGAAACTGTCACCAATTCATTAAACGCCTGCATTTCGAAAGGTTAAATACAAGCAATTATGGATGGCGGCGGACGTTGCAAGACGTTCGTAACTGAACAAATGAAAAGTCACTTCATAAATATAACTCGTAATGAAAGTCTATATAAGGGGCTCCCAACAGAGAGATATGCAAGATCTTCATCTTAAGAAATACGCACAACAAACATAGCTCTCAAATTCCTTATCATACTTACAGAAATCTATCTTTGAGACTCTTCCTATTCCTATAGGAAAACTATTTGTTTAGTGTTTTCACGCAACAACATAACCCTTTGTTTAATAATGTCCAAATATGTATTTATAAAGTAAGTAATCTAAGTCAAGAACAAGAAAATTAATTGTTAGTACTAATTACATAATTACATCGGGTGAAACATGTGTTTGAAGTTTGTTTTGAACTTACCAAAGACTTAATATGGAGAACCAATTTAACTTGACAAAGTTCAATTAAATTTATCCAACGTATATAAGCAACACACGTGAGATTTAAAATATATTTTTTTAATCTTATAATTTCACTTCATTCGTTTTAAATTTTTTAACTATTTGAACGTTAAAATGCTAATTTTGTAGATCCACTGCGTTATTGGATCGAAGATCATCATCACCATATATCACCATTTTTAAAGGCCATCATCATCAATCAAACACAACTCCACTTCCAATATGAAACAAAGTTCAATCTCTGACCGGTGTGTATATGATTGGATAAACTCTGAATGAGTTTGTATATTCTAATTTACCAATAAATACCAATTGTTAGGCTTACATGTAGGTGGATAATAAATACAGATGAAAAGAAAGATAGGAAAAAAAAATTGTAAATGTGTGAAAAATATTAATTTGTGTTTCTGATAATAGTTGTACAAAATGAGCCAGACATTGCTTTTCAGGCCAGCTAGTTTAAGCTGTAACAGTTGTAGTCTTGTAGAAGTTGGAATAGAAATTTAAAACAAAAGGTAAAGACACAAAGCTCCATAAATTGTTATCAACTTACTCAGTATAGTTATTTAACATTTAAGAAAGAAATTGTGGGGTAGACAGAGGAACAGAAAAAAACTGGTAATCTTAAAACCATTACACAGATCTAAAATTTATAACTATATAAAGCAGAAACAATTCATCCATATTTATTTGCTGATGTATGTAACATTAAAAAAAATTTAGGTCCAAAAATTCAATATTTAAGAACATAGATTGCCCACCATACGACATCCAAGCTATTATATTAGCAATTCATAAAACCCAAAATAAAGGAGACGTGCAATTGGTTTTGGAGGTCATGGATAATTTCAAGAACAAGTTTGGATCACTAAAACTTAGACCTATTTGGAAAAAATTTGAATTTACTAAGTATTTCTCTTCATGCACTTCTTCAAAAATGTCAAACTTGCAAAACTTGTATCTTGCTAAATTTTCAACATTTTGAAGTGTTCTTGGACTTTTTTGAAAGCTCAAGATGTCCTTTAAACACTCTTTTTGATTTCATCTTCATTGAAGTTTCCATGCTCATATACACTTCTTTGCAAAAAGATGACTATTTGTTGACTTTAGGAGGACCTATAATGTCTTGATCCTCTCAAATGAAGCATTTTTGGCCAAAGCTTGTGAGATATGAAGTTGTAGAGAATTGAATTCTCTTCAAAATGAGATTTGATGGAAAACTTTCTGATAAAGTATGTGAAAGTTATGTCTGGTCAAAGTTCTGTTGACTTTTCCCTAAGAAACCCTAATTTGGAAACTTTGACTTTTGATCAAATCTTGAGTTTTCCTAATGAATCATGATAAACCCTTGATCAAATGATGAATGTGACTTCAAAATCTTGATGTTGACCAAAAATGATGAAGTTTGACTGTATGTTGACTACAATTGACTTTTTGTCCAATACAATTGATTTTCAACCATCTGATCAATTGATTGAGCAAACTTGAGCTGTGAGATTTGAAACTTGACATGGTGATACCTTGAGACATATGAGGAGGTATGATGACAACTTGAATAATTGGAACTCATCTTTGACTTGAGAGAATCAAAACCCTAGTTGTGGGTTGATTGCTTAGGAGAGGGTTCATCTGGTCAACCCTTGAGCAATTCTTGAGTATAGAGATGTGGATTTTCTTGAAAAATAGGAGGGAAAATTTTGGGGTATAATAGTTGCCCTTGTTCAATCTTCTTGTACCTGAAGGGTTAGATTGGTATGCTTGCCTTTCGTGACCTGAGGGTAGAAGATGATTGAACACTCGAGTACACCTGAATATTTGCACTCGCTGGTGTATGGAATGAGATCGCCGGTTGACGATGCACTAGAATGGGCTTATAGATGCCATTTGGAGAAGCTGATGATGGGGAGTGAGTCGTATGTTAGAATCTATGCTCGTATTTGAATGAGATTACTGGTATGTATTGATTTTTTTAAACCATATACGCAGCATCCTGCAGGTGGAGAGATATCGATGTTTAGTCGGAGATGGGCTTAAAGATGCCATCTGGAGTCAGAATAAAACTTCGTCTTGACTTTATCTGAAATGAGTATCCATAAGGCTGTAAATAGCTTTCCTGTATTGTTTCTGGTATTAATCAGTATCCTACTGTTTGTTGATAAACCTGTCTGGTCGTTCAAATGGTTCTCCCGTCCTATTTCGGGCATTAATCTTTGACCTTCTACCTAGAAATAAATTTCACCTTCTGGGGAAACTTAACTTGAAAGGATATGGTTAGTTCTATGCAGATTATGATGCATGCGAGTATATGATAATGCTCGTGAATGATATATGCACATGTTATGACTTTTATGAATAATGTATGAATGTAGATGTTGTGGTATTTCAAAACATATCCATCTTGAAGAAGATAGGAATATTCTGTCGGGGATCTTTGATTTTTGCTTGGGGATGAGGATCCTGACTGAGGATAAAAGAGATGTAGATTCCTCGATGCGATTCGACCAAGTTTCGTCCGGATATTGATCTTTGTTGGGAATGATGATCTTGAGAGATACTCAGCTGGGGATGAACATCTCATGTAAGAATCTTGTTGGGGAATAATGTGATCTTGTATAACCTATTACTGCTTGGAGAATGACATAATAAGTCGATTGATGATTGATTACTGCTCCGGGACCAATGTAACAAAGTTGACGGTCACTATACGAGGACTGATATGACAATGTAGATGATCACTGCTCTGGGACTAATGTAATGAGTTAAGACGATCACTTCTCGAGGACTAACATGCTAAAGTGATGATCACTGCTCGGGGACTAATGTGATGATGTTGATAGGATCACTGCTCGGGGACTAATGTGATGAATTGATGTTCACTGCTCGGGGACTAATGTGATGATGTTGATAGGATCACTGCTCGGGGACTAATATTATGAAGTTGATAGGATCACTGCTCGGGGACTAACGTGATAATGTTGATAGGATCACTGCTCGGGGACTAATATGACGAAGTTGATAGGATCACTGCTCGGGGACTAACGTGATGATGTTGATAGGATCACTGCTCGGGGACCAACATGATGATGTTGATAAGATCACTGCTCGGGGACTAATGTGATGAAGTTAATAGGATCACTGCTCGGGGACTAATGTGATGAATTTATAGGATCACTGCTCAGGGACTAATGTGATGAGTAGAAGTGTTGGACATTGTTGGAAGAAGATGATAGAGTAGTAATTTTGTTGGAGAGATCCGTCTCTGTCGGGGGAGCGATGGCTCTGTGGGGATTGTAGAGATTATTCTTATGGGAATATACCTTTGTGAAAATGACTCTGTGGGGATGCGTTGGTGACTTTAGTTGTCATCTCAATTCCTAGAGTCTGTAGTAATTCCTGTTTCTGTTCGCTTTTCGTATATTTGTGAACAAATGTTTATTGTCAAATGCATATAATCATTCAAAGCAATCATTGGAGTTTATGCAAACAAAATAGATAAAAGTAAAATTGGAACTGAAAAAGGGAAATTGTAGTGATTTTGAAAAGTAAGCCTATAGAAAGGCAATTTGTGTACAAAGAGACAAATATCCTAGTAAGATGAAACTGTCGGGAAAATTTAGAAAATAACAAAAGCTACATCGAAATAATCTCGTCGAGTTTCAACTATGCTATTGCTCATATATTTTCAACTATCTCATCTCATTGCTGCCAGAAGAAGGTGATTGAACTGATCTGCGCCATTTGAAGCTGATAGTAGATGATCTCGTCGAGACATAGTCGTACGCTTTAATCCATAACTTTTTCCTAGACATACCTTTCGGGTTTTCGGTCTATCGGGATACCCTTTTTCGACCAAGCTGCCTTTGCAGGTTTTCGACTTGCCGGATGTACATTTATATATATATATATATATATATATATATATATATATATATATGTCCCTAACTTTTTACCGAACCCTTTAAGTTCGCCTGGACGCCCTTATTTTTGCCTAGGCCAGTCGACCTAGCGGGTCTTGTTTATGCGTAGTATTTTTTGACTATGTCTGCGTTCACAAGATGCGAGAAGTCTTCTCCATCCATAGTGCTTAGTATCATGGCTCCGCCAGAAAACATTGTCTTGACTACAAATGGTCCCTCATAGGTGAGAGTCCATTTTCCCTTGGGATCACCTTGTGGTAGGATTATGCGCTTGACTACTAGATCGCCAACTTGGTATACTCGGTGCTTCACTTTCTTATTGAAGGATTTGATCATGTGTTTCTTATATATGTGTCTGTGGCAGATGGTTGCAAGTCATTTTTCGTCGATCAAGTTTATCTAGTCAAGTCGAGTCTGGACCCATTAGTCTTTGTCTAACTCTACATCATTGAGTACTCTGAGTGAGGGTATCTGAACCTTGATAGGTAGAACTGCTTCTATACCATATACGAGAGAGAAAGGGGTTGCCCTTGTAGATGTTCGTATTGAAGTGCGATAACCATGGAGAGCAAATGACAACATCTCATGCCAATCTTTATAAGTCACTATCATCTTCTGTATAATTTTCTTAAGATTTTTGTTGACGGCTTCCACTGCGTCATTCATCTTTTGCCGATATGGAGAAGAGTTGTGATGCTTAATCTCGAACTATGTGCAGAGTTCGGTGATCATTTTGTTGTTGAGATTGGTACCATTGTCTATGATAATCCTTTCGGAGACGCCATATCGAAGGATGAGATTATGTTTGATGAATCGAATCACGACATTCTTGGTAACAAATGCGAATGAGGCTGCTTCTACCCACTTGGTAAAGTAATCAATAACGACGAGGATGAAACGGTGTCCATTAGAAGCGGTAGGTTTGATTTCTCCAATCATATAAATGACCCATATTGCAAAAGGCCACGGGGCGGTCAGAATATTCAATGGAACTGGAGGTACATGCACTTTTTTTGTGTATATCTAGCATTTGTGACAAGATCGAGCATAGCGATGACAATCAGCTTCCATAGTGGACCAATAGTAATCTGCTCTCAGAATATTCTTAGCCATTGTATGTCCACTAGAATGAGTACCAAAGGCGCCTTCATGTAACTCTTCCATAATTCGTTCAGTTGCCTTCTGATCTACACATCGGTGTAAGGCCAAGTCATGGTTGCGTTTGTATAAAATGTCGTTACTGAGAAATAACTTGGCGGCAAACCTCATTAGGAACTTCTTATCATTGACAGATTCCCCTTCAGGGTATTCTTGAGCCTCGAGATACCTCTTCACTTTGTAGAACCAAGGTTTCTCCTCTACTCCTTCAATATCAAGTTCACAATAGTATGCTGGTTTGTCTAGTCTTTCAATCATAATCTGAGGAGCGTCGTTGTCCCATCTGACTTTAAACATAGATGACATGGTAGCCAATGTGTCTGCCAACTGATTCTCTTCTCATGGGATATGCTTGAAAGTGATTTCTTCGAAGTAGGGGATCAGATTCAACACATGTTCTCGATACAGAATGAGATTCATATGTTTTGTAACCCATTTGCCCTTGATATGACTAATTACCAAAGCTGAGTCTCCGTATACTTGCAAGAACTTGATCCTTAAGTCAATAGCAGCTTTAATATCCATAATGCACACTTCGTATTCATCCATATTGTTGGTGCATTCGAAACATAGTCTGACGGTGAAAGGTATATGGCCGCCTTTAGGAGATGTATTTACAATAACAATACCATTGCTAAGTGCGTTGGAAGATTCATCGAATACCATGGTCCATTATGATCCTGCACTACAAAAAAGAAGCTCATTAGCCACGTGAAAATAACGTGGCAAACCTCAAAATCACGTCACAAAAAAAAACAGCGACGTGGTGAGTTATGTCGCTGGGGAACAAGTGGCAACCTTGTAGCGACGTGTTTCCCATGTCACAAAGTTGTGACGTGGTATTCACGTCGCAAAGGCTTTGTATAGGGAACATGCATGGCAGACATGTACCAGCTTTATTAGCGACGTGGGTTGCATGTCACAAATTTGTGACATGATTCTCACGTCGCTACATGTGACGTTTTTGTTTTTTAAAAAATTATTCAGTAATTATTTTTTTATATTAATTAATTTATATAATAAAATTTAAATAATAAAATTTAAATAATAAAATTTTTATAATAAAATTTATATAATAAAATTTATATAATAAAATTTATATAATAAAATTTAAATAATAAAATTTATATAATAAAATTTAAATAATAAAATTTATATAATAAAATTTATATAATAAAATGTATATGTTAAAATTATTATAATAATATTATTTTATTATATATTCAAATAATAAAATTTTATAAAATAAACTCATATAATAAAATGTTATATAATTTAATAATTTAAAATGATAAAAATAAATATCTTACATAAATGCAAATTTAAAAACAAAATAAATAAAATGTTTTCACGGGGCATCTTCACCCGAATAATTATCAAAATCAAAATCATCAATTCCGTCATTATCCGGCTGTGTATCAGGAACATTTTGATTTCCACCACCTTGCATAAACCGTCTCATCTGCTCCTCCACATCAGATTGCCTCTTCCGCATGATCTCCAATGCCTCTTGCCTCATTGTCGTCATTTGGGCCTCCATTTCGCGTCTCACTTCACTTGCCGCCAATTGTCTAACTGTTTCAAGTTGATCCTGTGTTAGATTCGGTTGACGTGACCCTCCCTCTCCATCTCTAAGTCGTTGAAACAGATTACGATCACCAACTCTCAAGTCGGTGGCCAAATTTTCACACGCAAAAAAGCAACCATTTGGCCCTTTTCCATTAACTACTTCATTCCAAATATAGAAATCAATGTTTGCTTGAACCATGAGGGAAATTGAGCATGAATGACACCTGATGTTGACTGTACACCGATACTATGAAAATAGGCATTTTTAAATTCCCTACAAAACACACACCATAAGTTTAATAAGTTTGGTATGCACACATTGTCAACAGAGGTAAAATGTTTTGGTAAACTTACTCAAGATATGGTTTAACTTCATCGCAGTTGATCAAGACATAGACATGTTGTTTACAGTGATTTCTGGTAAAACAACCGCTAGTCCTCCAAACTATCAAATAATCTTAATGACTGTTATTCAATCTCTCTGGTAACTTGCAGGGTCGACTAGATTGATCCTATGGGGTATTGGTCGTTTGGATAAATCTAATGGCAAAACTGGTGTTCATTGTTAAGATTTGTATTTAGATTGTTTTATAGATGTTCAATTTACTTTGATGACAATGTTAAAGAACTTAATGACATAATCAAGTAACGAAATACAAAACTAGTTTGAATGAGTAAAAGTTTGATTGCAAAGAAGTGTGTAAATGCAGAAATACATAAATGACTTTAAATGTAAAGACTTTAATGTAAAAGCATGAATATAAAAGCATGAAACGTAAAAGACATGAATGTAAAAGACATGAATGTAAAAAACGTTAATGTAAAAGGTTTCTGAAACGTAAATGATTCGAAAGTAGAAAAGCATTTAAATGCAAGAAATAGTTAAATGAATCTGAAGGTAAAAGTATTTAAATGACATTGATGCAAAAATAGAGGATAAACTGGAAAAGATAAAGAGTTTTTCTGAATTATAAATATTTGGTGTTATCATACGTACATTGTTCGAGCATTCGTTTCCCTAGCCATGTGGTATTTTGAATGTTTACTGAATTTTGTACAATAGATATGACACACGAAATCCTAACACTAAGACTTCTATTTATACTACTTCGACCATAACGGTCTGAATTATAAGATTCTGCCACGTTCAGAACATGCAGAACACTACTCTTTTCTAGCTTCCACGCGTCTTCGAACCGTTCCAGCGCATATATATTTGAATTCCAATCATCCCGCTCGCGTTTGAATTTCAAATACCTTAACAATCTCTGCTTCGAACTTATTTCACGGACACAGTCTTGTTACCACTTCGAAGCTTCCTTTAAGTATGTCTCCACAACTGCCATTCGAAGCTCTGAGCTTTGATGTCTCTATTCGAAGAACCATCCCTTCCATTCCGAACTGTGACATTCACTTTATTCTAATGAACATTAATCTTGTTTCATTTCGAACTTCATTACTCCACTTCGAACCACATATATCAAAATCTTCAGCCAACAAAATGCCCCTTTAAAATATGTATTTCGAACCTCTTCTGAGAAATACTTATTTTAAACATGCTTGCAAGATTTTGATGTGACTTTTGAGTAATCATGATACTTACTGTACGTGACTTTAACCACGTCAATCAAAACACCTCTTTGGTTTCCTAACCGTCTCAAAACAGTCATCACAGCATGGTGCGGTTATAAAAACAATGATTATCATTAATCACGCTTATTACCAATGTTAACTTTACGCCACCTCTTTCCATATCCAACCCACGATCCCCACGTATCCTAGCCTCAGTTGGTAAGTGTTTCAACTTCCTCACTATAAAAACTAATCAGTTTAGTCTTTTACCCTTTTTTCACATTCTGAAACTTTCTCTTCTTCTACTCTCGCTGAAAAACCCTAAAGCTTTCAACAATCTTCAACAATGTCTTCAACAACATCATCTCAAATGAAGAAAACTTCCAAGAAGAAAAACAAGAACACAGGAACAATTTTAGAAAGCAAGGTCGGTACTCATCAAGGTCAATCTGTACTTATCCCTCAAACAATCACCAAGGAACAGGAACTGCTATACGCCTCTCAGGTATTGATTCCAACTAATGCTGCTGGAAAGAGGTTTGCTCTAATGGGCCCTCTTAGAGTCTTTGAAATCTTGAAAGATACCAGAAAAATCTTCCCTGTCTGTTATAACTTTAAACCCTTGTTTAATAAGATGGATATCCCTAGGATAGGAACTGAGAATCTAAGTTAATCTTCCGCTTCGAAAGCCATAGAAACCCCAAACGTTCCCCCAAAAGATCCCTTTGTCTTGGATTACGTTAAGAGCAACTTTAAGCCATTCCGATCCTGCCCTACCTCTGACATAGTGTACCAGAACTGGCTTACTAAGGTAGAAGCTAAGAAATCACACCAATGGGAGGAACTAGGAATATATAATCTGATTAAGTTATCGAAACCAGGCTTCACCTATAGCCACCCCTTGTTATTTGCATCCTTATATTTCTGGGACAACACTTACAACACCTTTCACCTCCCTGGAGGAATGATAACACCCACGTTCTTTGACATAGCAACCATCACTGGTTTGTCACCAGTAGGAGAGACTTACATTCCTGATACTGAAGAACACTCTAGTATCATTGACTTCGATGTCAAACTGGCCAGTTTCTCTAAGTTCATTAGCCATTATCACACTGAAGGAGATAGTGTGTCAGATGTGGAACATATTGCCTTTCTCACTCTGTGGTTATCAAGATACGTGTTTTGTAGCAGGTCCTTACAGGTAGCCAGTAGGTTTATTCCTCTACCTAGGGATTTACATGAAAATAGGAGAGTATGTTTGAGTGAACTGTTACTTGTTGATCTCTACGAAAGCTTGAGATCAGCTGTTTCGAGTTTGAAATCCCACACTCCCAAAAACATCCTGCTAGCTGGCCCCTTCTGGTTACTCCAATTATGGCTTAATGCCATGTTTGAAACCTCATTGTCAACCGTTGACACCATTGTTGAATAAGATCCAGAGATAGCGGATCGAATTATTGAAGGTACAAGGCTGAGAAAACTTACTCCAAATGATGATAAAGCTGACTTCAAAGTCCTCTTCTCACAGTACATCATGCTTTTCTCGAAGAGACATAAATTTGAAGAGACTATGGCACCCTTTGCTTCGAGGACTCATGGACCATCATGGTTCACCATGTCTCTTTCAGAGGCTGTTAAAAGCAAAGATATTCAAGACATTTGGAAAGCCTTTTTACTCCCCAGATTAATCTCCTCACGAATCACTCCGTCCAAGAACCAAATCTTCCTTTTTGCCTATCAACCCAACTTTGTGTCCAGACAATTTGGTTTATGTCAGTTAATCCCTGAACCCCTTTTCCAAACCCAGAGTGCCATCACTTCTGGTCGAACCTTTAAAGCAAGAGAAGCTAAGCTGCAACAAGAACAATACCAAGACTTCGCTCAGTTCGAACTAATCCCTTTTGAACCAACACATTTTACAGCAAAGGGTTTTCTGGAATGGTGGATTAAGTTCTAACAATCTTATATGTTCGATACTATCACCATTCAAAAGAAACTAACTGATGCATTCGATGTGCAGGTACACTCAAAGAAAGGTATGTTCACTCACGCTAAAGAGATTAGGGCTTTTCAGAATTATTTCGAAACAACTTATGATCCTACGCGCTTGGAAACCACTGTGTATCGAGCGTCCGAAACCTTGAAGGAAAAATTTAAAGAAAAAATTTCTAAGTTCAAACTTCCTTCAGGTTTGTCACCTGAGGATAGGTATAGGTTGGCACTCGAAATGCATCCACCTAAATTTCCTAGATTACCTACCTCAGAACTGGCTCTGGCTTGGTTTCCTCCATACCCTTGGTGGTTGACTTGCAAAGAGATGTTCAAATACAAATCTCAAAAGAAACTAAAGCCATCTGAGACTGTGACATGGGCTCGTCATTGGCTCCATAATTTCCCAGGACATCTTCGCTATGACCTTTCTACCATGTCGATTATATCTAATCAAGGCGCAGGTGCGAATGCTTGGGAAATTCCCAAATATTTCTTACTTTCTTTATTTTAACATTTACCTTAATTGTTTCGATTTTCAGCCATCAGGATAAAGACTGTTGCTTCGAAGGCTAAGGAAGGGAGTAGTTCTCAACAAACCATCGAAACTGATGACAACGTGCCTCTAGCAATTCCAACAACTACTACTGCAACAACAACAACAACACCAGCAATAACAACAACAACGACTGCTCCAACTCCAAAGGTAATCAATTAATCCTGGTGTTTCGAATGGACTAAAATTTATGATTGAGGTCTAATCCATGTTTAAACCTTTCAGACTAACAAGCTTCCACCAACCACTCCAAAGAAGAGAAAGTCGAGTGCCACTGGGAAAAATCCCAAGGCTGGAGGGAATTCACCAACAGCTTCGAAAAAGAAGCAGAAGGAAGAAGTTCCCAAAGGCGCTGAACCAACTGGCATTTCTGGACTCGATTCCAGAGATGTTGCTCCCTTAACTAAATCCAAAAATCCACCTTCGACCTCCAACGTAATGTTGGAACATATAGATAGCAATCTCTCCTCAGATAATCCACAGGTAAATTGAATTCGAATCCTTAACAAAATAGTTATTTGTACCTTAGTGCAAGTTTTAAATCTTTCTTTGTTTGTGTAGGACAATTCGAATCCAATTCCTACCACTTCGACTCCTCCATCAAAGACTACTGCTCCAATCCATTCTTCTCCTCATGGGGACTCCAGTAATCTGGTGCAGAACAAAGGATCCTCCAACATGGCGGTTCCGATTGGGGCTTCAGAGCAGCCAGATGACCAAGGCACTTCTCCTCCTCTAAAGGAAACAAACGAAGCAACGCCTCAAGGTACTGCAGAAGTTCCTCCAGAAACTTCTCTTCCAAAATCTCCTCTCGAAACCCCTCAAGAGAGCCAAAAAGTCACTCACGCTGAAGAGGAAAAGGCTAACTCTTCTCAAGAGAGCGAAGGATCTGGTGAGGCAGGTTCTGAGGAAGGAGAAGAAGAAGCCCAAGGCGGTTCGAGCGATGAAACAGAGTCTGATGCTCATAGCAGTGAAGACAATGATATCGAAGTGGTGGATTTGGTTGGTGACGAAGAAGACGATGAGCAAGAAAAAAGTGATGGTGATGGTGACCAGGCTAATGAGCCTATGGAGGTTGACATGGATGTAACTCCCTTGCGTATGGAACTTCCGGAGTCTTCTCAATCTCAAACAACTGAAGAGGAGTTAGCCCTCTTAAGACGAAATGACCCAATTGGGTATATGAAGGCTAAGTTAGCTCAGAGGGATACTCCTATTACTAGGGCTGGTACTAGTTCGACCAACGCTCTGTTGCCCTCAGATGACAGAGTTGTACTCCTGAATAAAGTTAGGAGAACAATCCTTGATGTGGATTTGTTCGAAGTTCTCAAAAGGGATAGTAAAGCCTGCTATACAATGAAGGAGCTTCTTACGCAAGTTAATCTCACTACCTGCTCTCTAGAAGTCAGCACCATGTTATTCAAACTTCAAGCTCTGTTGGATAACGTGACTGGGTGTCTCCTTCAGAACGAATTTGCTACTAATAAGGTCCAAGAGAAGCGAACTGCTATGGATGCTGCTTATGAGCATGCTTCGAAGCTATCTAAAGAAGCTGAAGATCAAGCCATGCACATAAAGCAAGCCAAAACTGACTATGAGGCTCGAGCTCAGTCTATCCTTCTCTGGGAACAGCAAATTCAAGAGCTCCAACAAAAGGTTAAGGAGGCCCAACAACAACAATTGGCATATGACACCAATACTGCTGGCACTCAATTCGAAGAACTTCTTAACAAAGGACTTGCCGAAATGGAAGCAGCCGAACAACTTAAGGGTGAAGTTGCTACTCTGGAAGGAGCAAGGCGCTTCACTCAGCAAAGGCTTGAGTCCTTTCGAAGTACCTTTGATAGATTAAGGAACAATGCCTATTTCTAAATTTCTGTTTATTTAATTAGCTTTGAATATTGATTAGATTTTGGTCTGTAATACCCAAACAACGCCATTTTTGGGAATCTATATTACCATTTTGGCATACCTTTATGATATTTCGATTACGTTGTTATTATTCGAATCTCCTGCAGGCGTGGCTTATATTTCTTTAAATATTTCCCATTAACCTTTAAGATTCGTTTATCATCATTCAATTCTTCGATTTCATATACATTGTTTGAAAACATTTTTACTATTCGAAAAGGGCCTTCCCAATGAGGTGACCATTTACCTAATGTTTTATTTTTCTTGTCCATGGGCAATATGACTTTCCAGACTAAGTCATTAATAGTGAATGTTTTACCTTTTACCCTTTTGTTATATGCCCTGGCTACACTTTCCTTTTGTCTCATTAGGATTTCCAATCCATGCAATCTAACTTCGTCTAACTCAACTAACTCATTCATCATCATCTCCCAATATAATGCAGATGGGATCTCGTTTTGTCTTTGAATTCGAACCGATTGTAGATGAATTTCTACTGGTAGAACTGCATCATGACCAAATGTCAGTTGGAAAGGCGTGGTGTTAGTGGCTTCTTTAGGAGATGTTCTACAGGCCCACAGTATTTGGTCTAAAGTCTTGTGCCAGTTCCTTGGCTTTTTACCAACATGTTTCTTAATTAACCCTATTATCACTTTATTGGCTGCTTCGACCTGACCATTTGCTTGAGCATAATATGGTGTTGATGTTAGTAATCTGAACCCCATCTCTTGGGCAAATTCTTGCATCTTCCTACCAGTAAACACAGAGCCTTGGTCTGTGGTTATGCTCTCTGGCAATCCGAACCTATAGATAATTTGTTTTTGTATGAACTCAATAATAGCCTCTTGATCAGCAGCTATTAATGGTATTGCTTCGATCCATTTGGTAAAATAATCTATTCCTACCAGGATATATTTCTGTCCTTTGGACGAAGCAGGATTGATTTCTCCTATTAAGTCTAATGCCCATCCTCTAAAGGGCCATGGTTTAATGATCGAATGCAACTCACTTGCAGGAGCATGTTGAATCCCTGCATGTTTCTGGCATTCTTCACAGCCTTTAGCAAAATCTATACAGTCTTTGAGCATGCTGGGCCAATATATACCATATCGAAATAACAACCATTTCATTTTATGGCCTGCTTGATGTGCCCCACATGCCCCATTGTGGACTTCTGACAATGCCAAGTATGCCTCACTCTCTCCTAGGCATTTCAGCAAGACACCCTCCTGGGTCTTTTTGAACAATTCATTTCCCATAAGGACATATGATAATGCTCTATATTTTATTTTCCTATCAACATTCAATGTTGGATTTTTTAAATAACTCACTAGTGGACTTCGCCAATCTGCATCTGATAAGGTGTCTATGGCTAATACTTCGAATCTATCTTTATAACCACAACCTAATTTAATATTTTCTAAATCTGATGGTGTGAGTCTAGTAGCCATAACCTACCTCTTATTTCGACCAAATCCTCAAAGTTTTTGGTAGAAACTTTGTACCCTGAAGCCAATTGTGCTAGGTCATTTGCTTCTTGATTTTCTATTCTTGGTATATGTTGAATATCCATGTATTAGAATTTTTTGAGTAGCTTGTTAACTATGACAAAGTATGTCATCAGATTTTCCTTTATGCATTTGTACTCCTTTGTTATTTGCTTGACCACTAATTCTGAATCACCTTTAATTTCGACTCTAGTTGCCCCCAATTCCAACAAAGCTTCAAGTCCAACAATAAGCGCTTCGTATCCAGCTTCGTTGTTCGAGCAACGAGGACCATCTAACTTATACTTGAATTTTGTTGGAATTCCTTCAGGAGAAATTATGAGAACTCCAACACCACTACCCTCCTTATGGGTCGAACCATCAAAGTATAATTTCCCAAGGCTACATTTCAACGTAACCCCATGACAGGCTTTTCGACCAGTGAATGATCCACAATGAAATCAGAAATTACTTGACCTTTCACAGCCCTTAAAGGCATGAAAGTCAAAGAATATTCTGTTAAGGCTAAAGCCCATTTACCAACTCTGCTATACATTATTGGTTTCGAAAGCATGTGTTTGATAACATCGAAATGAGATGAAACATAAACATCAACAGGCTTTATATAATACTTAAGTTTCATACAACAAAAGTATAAACAAAGACATAGCTTTTCTATATTGCTATATCTAGTTTCTGCATCATTCAATACCCTACTTAAATAGTATATGGCTCTTTCGATGCCATTGCTATCCTCTTGTGCTAACATACTACCTATACTAACTTCAGAGGCGGATATGTACAATCTCATGGGCTTTCCCCATGAAGGTGGAGACAAGATAGGAGGCTGAGAGAGATATCTTTTTATCTTGTCAAATGCCTCCTGATGTGCTTCGTTCCACTCGAAGGCTTGGCCTTTCTTTAAGCGAAGTAGTGTAGAGAAAGCTTGGGTTCTTCCACTTAGATTCGAAATGAATCTTTTGAGAAAGTTAATCTTCCCTAGTAAAGATTGCAGCTCCCTTTTTGATGTGGGTGCTTTCGTCTCCATAATGGCTTTGGTTTTATTCTGGTTGATCTCGATTCCTTTTTTATGAACCACAGAGCCAAGGAAATCTCCAGCCTGCACAAAAAATGCACATTTAAGGGGGTTCATTTTTAAGCCATGTTTTCTCATTCTTTCGAATGATTGGCTCAAATGATGCAAATGGGTTTCTGCAGATATGGATTTGATGACTATATCATCAATATACACCTGCATAAATGTCTCAATAAAATCATGGAAAATTGAATTCATTGCTCTTTGGTAAGTTGCCCCAGCATTTTTTAAACCAAAAGGCATCACTACCCATTCGTAGGTGCCTAAGGCTCCTGGGCAACAAAATGCTGTCTTAGCCACATCTTCTTCAGCAATAAAAATCTGATTATACCCAGAGTATCCATCTAGCATACTTAGGTATTCGAATCCTGCAGCAGAGTCTATTAACATTTCTGCCACAGGCATGGAATATTCGTCTTTAGGGGTAGCAGTATTTAAATCCCTAAAATCTATGCAAATTCTCAGAGATCCATTTTTCTTAATAACAGGTACTATATTTGCTAACCATTCGACATACCTTGTGGTTCTGATGAATTTGCAGCGCAGCAACCTTTCGACCTCAACTTTAATCTTTGTGAGAACTGCTGGCGCGAATCTTCTAGGAGTTTGTTTGATGGGCTTCTTGCCATCCTTAATTGGAAGTCTGTGCTCCACTAACTCTCTCTTCAAACCAGGCATTTCGTCATAGTCCCATGCAAAGCAGTCTTTGTTTCTCTTGAGAACTTCGATCACCTCCTGCTTGAAGCTTGGGTCGAGTTTTGCGCTTATGTAAGTTATTCTTTTTGTATTGTTATCCCCCAAATTTACCTCTTCGAGTGGATCCTGTGCTAACATTTTGGCACCTGAGTTTGTGGGGTCCTTCTCGAAGCCTAGGGGTTCTTTATCATAGATGGCATCTAGCCTTTGATCTATTTTGTGTTCCTCAAAGGGTGAGTCTTTCGAGCCATTCCCCTCTATTTCGTTTACTTCAGCCATATTATCTATTTCAGCCTCTGAGGCCGCTTTCCATTCATTCTCAGCCATATAGGCCGAAATCCTTTCGAAGAAGGAGGACTCAGTCATTAGCAAGGTTGTCGAACTCCCAGCCTGCTGGCCGTCTCTGTGAAGTGCCTTCGACTCCTTTGTCTCCTTTAATTATCTTCCTATCCCAGTACATGCCATCATGGCGAAGGGTCATATAATAGTGTGCATTCCTGGTTTCGTTTATTTCGTCACTTGGGGTACAAGGGGCTATTCTGGCTAGGTACTTGTCATAATTCCTTTTATTGACCAAGTTAACCGCTGTCATAAAATAACTCTGGTCCGCTTCGATGTTCTCCACAATCCCATCTTCTCTCCATAAAACCAACCTCTGATGCATTGGCGAAGGCGCTCCTCGCCATGGATCCACTCTCTTCCCAACAACAAGTTGTAGTTAGCCTTGGCTTCGATCACCATGAACATGGTGGGCCTGCAGCTCGATCCTACCTTCAGATCCAGTTGAACTACCCCCAATGTTTGACCTACTTTCCCTTCGTAGTTGGATAGAACCATGTTGTGTGGTTTGATGTCACCATCTTGTATTCCTAGTTTCTCCAGCATGAAGTGGGACATTAAATTGACTGCAGCGCCTCCATCTACCAAGACTTTATTCACGCCATGGGCACCAGCCTTTGCTCGAATGAACAATGGCTTCAGATGATTCTTCATGGCTGGCTCTGGGTGTTCGAAGAACACATTCTGCTCTTCGACCGCGCCGTTATCCATTACGTGGTAGCATCTTTGATGCGTGCTTCATCAAATCTATGGTATCCTCCTCCTCATGCTCTTCGATTTCAGTTTCCTGTCCAAACTCAGAAGGTAGTACATATACCACGTTGCAATTAATGTTAAGTGAAGACTCCCCCTCTGATTCGAACTTGTCTGTTAGCATATCCTCGTCTTCTTCTGGACTTGGAGTGTACTCCTTCGATTCATCTTGTTGTGTTTCAGAGAAGAGTCTCCTACTAACTGGGGGTTTATCCTCAGGTTGATTATTTGATTTTCGTTTATTGGTGCTTGATTCTCCTTGGTTTTTGATCGAAGTTGCTCCTTTATCTGCCACAACTTCCCTTTCAGCCTTTCGAATTCTCTGTTGTCTTCGCCATTGTGATCTGGACATGGGGTTTTTGCCTTTGTAATTATCTAGTCTCAATTCTTCCCTCTTCGCAGTGTTGAATTTCCTTCTATATGTCATGGCGTGGCGTGCGTTTTGTTGATTGCTTCTCCATTTATCCTTCCCTTGTTAGCTCGACTTGCGACCATTTGTTTGGTACTTTGAGGATTTTGAATGTCACCCTTGAGCACCTTTAGGATAGGGGCTGTCGGGGCTTCGTGGAGTGTGGTTATCCTCGAAATCTTGACTCATCGACCGACTTCTTTATGGTTCCGATGGGGCGAAGGTATGGTTTGAAGCTCGACCATGTTACGGTCATATCTTTGAACACCTTGGGCATATTAGGCACTTGGTTGCCCTTTGTGATAGCGAACTAAAACTCAATAAACTCTCTCCACTCTAGGGTAACATCGAATAACTGGTTGTCTTGGCGGATTGATGCGGTTCGAGCCCTTTGTTTTCTCTCAAGTCTGCATTCTATGGTTGCGGATGATCTTTATCTGGGACATAGTATCATTTCATTTCCTTGTGGCACAACATGAGATAATCTTTGGTGGTATCTGACATAGCTATCCTCCATTTTGTATTTTTCTTTTCTAGGTATCTTTCCATCCCTCCATTTCGACGAGGTCTCTCCATATCCACCATGTTGACATCAACATCCTCCCTTTTGGTCATTGTCTCCCCATCCTGTAGGTTTGACATCTTGATTGGGATTTTCGAACTTTACGGAGCATAGTATTTCACCGGTAGTCGAACTTTCCAGGGTTCCCCTAAGGTATCGGACTTCTTTCGAGGAATGTTAACATCGCATCCTCCCCTTTTGGTCATCTCCCCATCCGAAGGTTTGGCGTCTTGATTGGGATTTTCGAACTTTCGGGAGTACTTCACCAGATAGTCGAACTTTCCACTGGGTTCCCCTAAGGTATCCGAGACTTCTTTCTGAGGGAGAGTTGGTTTTGTAATCTGGACTTTTTCCAATTTTTCCTCGGGCCTTGATGCTGTGTCAATCCTTCTGTTGGTTTTCCGGCCTTGATGCTGGATCTCTTTCGAAACAACCAAAGGTACTGCTTCGATCGGGGCCTCTAGTTGCTTGTGGACGTCTTCAGTGACCCCCTTGTTGACTTCGACTAACACACAGTTTTTGTTCTCAGTACTTTTTCCTCCTAATGGAGTGTCATCTTGATCTTCTTCCACCATATTGATTTCTCCAATGCATACGGCTCGGAGTAATTGGTACGCAACATCAAAGGGTCTTCATCTACTTTCATTTTGGTTTGTCGATAAATTTCAATCTCCCATCTTTAATTGCATTTTGAATCAGATCCCTGAAAAGAAAACACTGTGAGGTTTTGTGGCCTAGGAAACTATGATATTTACAAAATCCTCTTTTCTTTCTTTGATCTAAATGAGGTATTTTGACATTCGGTGGCACTATTAGTTGGCCATCTTTGACAAGCAGATCAAAAATCTCGTCACACTTTGTTACATCGAAGGTATACACCTTCTTTGGGAATTTGTCACTTTTCTCATTTTCAACAATTTCTTTCCCTTTGTAACTAATAGTTTACAAGAGGAGGAGGGCTGTTTTAACTCGGTGAGATCAATTTCGACCTCTTGATTCGGATAGTCTTCGACTTCCTCAGTTTCGACATAAGAAATTCTTTCTTTCTTATTACTTTTAAAAGCCCTAGCCTTTTCGGCCTTCAGCCTTTCGACCTGTCGAACCCTATCTGCTAATTGAGCCATGTCCCTCAAGTATTGTGTGTCTAATTTCTTTCGAATAGAATAGTCTAGGCCACCAGCGGCCATTTCGACTAACTCATGTTCAGGCACTACTGTGAAGCATCTAGACTTCAAGAGTCTGAACCTATTCAAGTAATCATCTATTGGTTTAGTAAATTTCCTCTTAACACTTGCCGATTCCTTCAGGCTTATTTTAGATTGTCCCATGTAGAATTGTTCATGGAATAATCTCTCTAAAAGGGTCCAAGTATCTATGGACCCAGGAGGCAATGTGGTGAACCACGTAAAAGCATTCTTAGTGAGGGAACTTGGGAAATATTTAATCCTAAGGTTCTCATTATTCGCTATGTCTCCTCCTGCTTCAGTCAGATACCTGGCTATGTGTTCGACTGTTGATTCATTGGTATCTCCAGCAAACTTTGTAAACTTAGAGATCTTATATCCCCTTGGTAAATCAGTATGTATTACATAATCTGCTATAGGAGAGGCATAATTTGGCCTTCTAATCCTTGTATTAAGACTGTTTTGGGCCATAATCCTCTCTATCATGGTGGTTAAATTATTTTCTGCCAAGATGTTGTCGTTTCGAATTCTATGAACAACTGCATTAACATCTTGGTTTCGACCTATCATGACAACTCCTCTAGGTTGTTCTTCTCGAAACGCTGGGACTTCTAGCCTTTCGACCATTACCCCTGGTTCCACAACTCCCCTTTGTGTTTCTTCTCGAATCACTGGGGCATCTAATCTTTCGACCCTTGCAACTGGTTCTATAAATCCCCTTTGTGGTTCCTCTCGAATCACTGGGGCATCTAACCTTTGTGCCCTTGCCCCCAAATTTATCTCCTCTCTGACTGGTCTGTAGGGTAGGTCATCAGCAATTTGTTCTATGATAGGTGGGTTCGCTCGAACCAATGCCTGGTTCTGTCTACGCCTTTCTGGTGGAGCGAAGAAATCTGCTATTCGACTCATGTTATCCGCATTTTCTCTGTTTGTCACAGTCACATTTTGAACTATTGGGGCGAAAATTTCTTGCATAGTTTGTGCTAATACTCCTATCATATTATGGTTAATATCATCCATTAATTTCCTAAAAGCCATCTGATTTTCTGTGGTTAAGATAGGCAATGCACTATAACCTACCGACCTTTGGTTATTTGTCATAAATTGGTTAGCCCCAGATCCAGACCCTAATTGTGGTGACGTATTCGACGTCGAAGTTTGCAAACCTACCATAAAAGATGTTGGCATCCCATAAGGGGATTTCTGGGTCTATTACCATCGAAACTGGATGGTCTAGTTGGTGGTGGGGTAGCGAAATGGGTTTGTGTCCCTGATGGTGGGACAAATCCCCCAGGGTAACCAGTGGTTCCTGTATTTCCTAGGATCGAATTGTTAGTTGACATGCCACTTGTTCCGTTCGTGGCCACATTACTAGTAGAGGATGCAACCGACTGTGCATTCGAAGGGATCGGGTTAGAAGTTCCCGTCGAAGCAGACACATTAGAGCCTGTTCCATGTGGGGCATTTTGTTCCCCTTGTTGATTGTTTGGATTAGACATCCTATTATTACGTTTTCTTCTGGGTAAGGGTTGGTTGCTATTAGTTATTTTACCACTCCTAAGGTTCATATAACAACGAACTCAACAGTCAGAAAGAATTTTTATAATGATTATGTCTTAACAATCTTTATTTTGTTTTAAATTTGTAACGACCAATGACTGGTCCCACTGGGCGTGCCAATTTGTTTACAGTGATTTCTGGTATAACAACCGCTAGTCCTCCAAACTATCAAATAATCTTAATGACTGTTATTCAATCTCTCTGGTAACTTGCAGGATCAACTAGATTGATCCTATGGGGTATTGGTCGTTTGGATAAATCTAATGGCAAAACTGGTGTTCATTGTTAAGATTTGTATTTAGATTGTTTTATAGATGTTCAATTTACTTTGATGACAATGTTAAAGAACTTAATGACATAATCAAGTAACGAAATACAAAACTGGTTTGAATGAGTAAAAGTTCGATTGCAAAGAAGTGTGTAAATGCAGAAATACATAAATGACTTTAAATGTAAAGACTTTAATGTAAAAGCATGAATATAAAAGCATGAAACGTAAAAGACATGAATGTAAAAGACATGAATGTAAAAAATGTTAATGTAAAAGGTTTTTGAAACGTAAATGATTCGAAAGTAGAAAAGCATTTAAATGCAAGAAATAGTTAAATGACTCTGAAGGTAAAAGTATTTAAATGACATTGATGCGAAAATAGAGGATAAACTGGAAAAGATAAAGAGTTTTACTGAATTATAAATATTTGGTGTTATCATACGTACATTGTTCGAGCATTCGTTTCCCTAGCCATGTGGTATTTTGAATGTTTACTGAATTTTGTACAATAGATATGACACACGAAATCCTAACACTAAGACTTCTATTTATACTACTTCGACCATAACGGTGTGACTTATAAGATTCTGCCACGTTTAGAACATGCAGAACACTGCTCTTTTCTAGCTTCCACGCGTCTTCGAACCGTTCCAGCGCATATATATTTGAATTCCAATCATCCCGCTCGCGTTTGAATTTCAAATGCCTTAACAATCTCTACTTCGAACTCATTTCACGGACACAGTCTTGTTACCACTTCGAAGCTTCCTTTAAGTATGTCTCCACAACTGCCATTCGAAGCTCTGAGCTTTGATGTCTCTATTCGAAGAACCATCCCTTCCATTCCGAATTGTGACATTCACTTTATTCTAATGAACATTAATCTTGTTTCATTTCGAACTTCATTACTCCACTTCGAACCACATATATCAAAATCTTCAGCCAACACATGTGCATATTGCATTTCGTTTTGGGTCAACCAATGCACACCCTTCTTTCTAGAGGGTCGACCTGGAAGCCCAAAGACTGATAAGGTGAATTGACTTCTCTATTTGACATTTACAGGATTCCGTATGATTCTAGGAGTTAACATCAAGTGATTGAAATAGTGACTGCAAAAATGTGATGTTTCACGATGCAAGTAATGTGCACATATAGATCCTTCTACTCTAGCTTTATTTTTCACCGATCTCTTTGAATCACCCATGAACCTTTCAAATGGATACATCCACCTATATTGAACAGGTCCACCAAGATAAGCTTCATATGCAAGATACATAGGTAAATGTTCCATGGAGTCAAAGAAACCAGACGGAAATACTTGTTCCAACTTACACAGAATGAGTGCCATGTTTTGGTCCAACTTAATGATGTCTTCCACTTTTAAAGCTGATGCACAAATATCTCTAAAAAATTGACTAATTTCAGTTAGTGGATCAAGAACATGTTTGGGTAACGATCCAAATGAAATTGGTAGCAATTGTTCCATAAAAATGTGACAATCATGACTTTTCATACCATGTAATTTTCCAGTGTTAGGGTCAGCACACCTTGCTAAATTTGATGAATACCCATCGGGCATTCTCAATTCTTTTAACCATCGACAAACCGCTTTAGCTTCTTGGGAGGTCAGTCTGAAACAAGCCTTGGGTTTTAATAATTTTCCATTCGGTTGAGGCTTCAACTCCAACTCTCTTCGGTTACACCAAATTCCCATGTCTTGTTTGGCCTTCTCATTATCTTTTGTTTTTCCTGTCACATCCATCACTGTGTTAAATACATTATCAAAAAAATTCTTCTCAATATGCATAACATCAAGATTATTGCGCAACAAATTATCTTTCCAATACGGAAGGTCCCAATATATACTTCTTTTTGTCCAATTGTGGGTGACGCCATATCCTTCAATTCGGCATGCTTTGCCAGTATCTGTAAATTTTGGTAGTTCACAAACTTGGTTCCATATAACCCCTGGTGGCAATCGAGGCGGAGGCAAATCTTTCTCTCGTACATCTTTTTTAAAATTTGTCTTGTCTCTTCTATATGGATGAGTTGCTGGTAGGAATCTGCGGTGACAGTTAAACCACGAGCTTTTCCCACCTTTATCCAACGTAAATGCTTTGGTGTATCCCATGCAATGCGGACAACCCATTTTTCCATGCGTACCCCAACCAGACAACATGCCATATGCTGGAAAGTCATTAACGGTCCATATCAAGGCAGCTCGCCATGTAAAGTTTTGTTTATGGGATATATCATAAGTCCATTCTCCATTCCACAACCTCTTCAAATCATCAATTAAAGGTTGTAAGTACACATCAATTCCGTCTTTTGGACTGTGCAGGCATGGAATAACGCACGTCAAAAACATGTATGGTTTTGTCATGCACATCTCAGGAGGGAGGTTGTAAGGGGTTACAATAACTGGCCAACAAGAATACGCACTTCCCAACGCTTGCACATATGGGGCAAAACCATCAGAGCATAATCCAAGCCTGACATTTTTAGGTTCTGCAGCAAAATCTGGATGTGTCCGATCAAAATGCTTCCATGCCTCACCATCAGATGGATGTCGCATAGTGCCAGAACTTGTTTGGTTTGTATGATGCCATGTCATTTGACTTGCACTGTGCATTGAAGCAAACATTCTTTTTAACCTTGGTATTATAGGAAGATAAAACATGGATTTTACTGCTACACGCTTTTGCTTGCTGTTAACGGCTATACTACGAACTTGATATCTTGGACTATTACAAAACTTACACACTTCTAACGATCCATCTTGAGTACCAAACTCATTGTCATAAAAAAACATGCAACCATTAATGCAACAATCAATCTTTCTTACTTTTAAACCCAACTTCGACACCCACTTCTTTGCATCATAATAACTTGTAGGCAAGTTGTCTTTCGTAGCGGTGAAGTCCAACATCATTTTTGCAAAATGTTCCAGACATTGATCAGAAACATTCCAACTTGACTTGGCGGCCAATAATCTAACACAGATTGATAGCTTTGAGTCTGATGACCCCTCAAACAACGGCGTATTCATCTCATTCAACAATCGATAAAATCTTTGCGCTTCCTCATTCAGCAACTCTTCCCCGTCAAAATCTCCAGGTTCATCATATGTCACGTTCACACCAAAAGCATCCTCAACCATCTCATCGATCAAATTAAAGTTCTCCTCATACTCCATAATCGGTCGACTACTTGAAGCATGCGTGTTGCTAGTCTTTGGTACATTACCCGATAATTCTTCACCATTATGCGTCCAAACCCAATAATTTTCAATGAATCCCCTTCTATGCAGATGACGTGTTACTTCCTCTGGGTCACTAATTATTGGTCTACATTCACATCTAAGACAGGGACACCTAACCCCTCCTTCGCTTCGACAACATTCCTGAGCAAACACCCACTTAATAAAACCATCAACTCCTACTATAAAATTGAGTTTAAGTCCACTTCTTCCTGGATATGTTCTATCGTACATCCAACTACGATAATACCGATAATATTCCATACTACACATTTATACAATCATTGTCTTATTTATTAGAGATATTAATCATCAACTTAATAATATTATTCTTAAACGTATACTATTTAATTACTATTCTTAAAAATATTAATTTTGTTTAATTAACTATTAACTTTAACTTTAACTACTATAAATAAATATAAATTTCGCTTTTTTATATTTATACTAACATATAAATAAATATTCAAATATAAAATATATAATTTTTCATTATATAACAATAATATCAAAAAAAAAAATAATATAACATATATACTTTTTATTATATATACAACAATAATATTAAAAACCAATAATGTAACATATATATTCTTTATTATATATATAACAATAATATTAAAATAAATAATATAATATACACTTTTTTTAATTATGTTTTTTATGAATTCTTATTTTAATATATAATTTTTTTTCTTCATATTTTTAACATATAAATAAAAAAACTAAAACTACTATAATAACTAAATATAATATAAATTTTTGTTTTTAAATATGTTTTTAAATTTATCTGTTAACATATATATACATCTATAAAAAATAAGATTTTTAATGTTATGTTTTCTGAAAAAATTTATTTTAATATATATTCAATTTTTATTTTATTTTATATGTATATACTAAAAAAAAATTTTATATGTATATAATAAATTTTTTTTATCTTTTATGTATATAACATTAATATTAACAAATTTTTTTATATGTATATAACATGCAATAATATTAACAAATTTTTTTATATTTATAATTTCTGTTTAAGTATTAACATATATTAACAATATAAAAAATTCTAATTTTAAATTTATTTTAAATATTAACCTATATGTATATAACAACAATATTTCTGTTTAATAATATATTAACCTAAAACTAAAATTAAGTATAATGTATTTTTAATTCAAATAAACATAAAACATATAATACTAACCTATAATACATATAAAATATTTAAAAAATGCATAAATACCTCTATATTCTTCACTGAATTTTCTTCTTCTTGTATATGTCTTCCTTGGTGTTCTTCTTCAAAAATCTACAACTTAAACAAAACAAATTTTATTAAATTTTTTACCACTATAATAAATATCAAATAAGTAAAATTAAAATTAAACAACATATAATTACCTTATATGTTCTTCTTCAAGGATTGCTTGAGTATAATTTGGGATGGAAGAATTTATTTTAAAGAATTTATGGAATTTGGAAGGAGGAACACGCAGAGAAAAGAAAGGGAAAGGCAAAGGAAGAAGATGAAGAGAGAAAAACAAAGTAAATGGATGTGTAAGGGTGGGTTATGATTTGGGAATTTAAACTACAAGTAGCGACGTGAATGTCACGTCGCAACATTGCCACGTGAGACTCACGTCGCTACACACTCAACGACAATAAACTTTAACTTCTCAGTCTGCCACCCTGTCATCAATCAACTCAAACTCATTATTATTTTCCCCCTAAAAAGTAGCGACGTGGTTATCACGTCACTACCAAATTTCAAAAAAAAATTCATCTCCCTCCAACTAAACGTGCCATACTTTATTTAATTTAATTTTATCTATTGTGTAGCGACGTGTCAATCATGTCGCAACTTTTTTTAAAAAAAACATCCCCTGACTTCCTTGTGGCTTCATTTTTTTATTACTAAAATATTTTGTGACGTGGTTATCACGTCGCAACTAGTTTTTTTACTCATGTGATAACCACGTCGCTAATATATGTCGATGAAGGATGTTTTTCTTGTAGTGCTGGCTCAGGTTCTTCGTCTGGTCCAGGCTCTTCGTAATCAGTGACTAACATAATATCCTCATCTGGGAACTCGAAATGCATAGACTGATAGTCATCTACGGCTTGATGAGCCAAATGATCAGCCACCACACTTCCTTTATTGCCTTTTGAGTAGTATACTGGATGTTGTATTCAGTCAAGATCATTTTCCATCTTACTATTCTTTCGGAGAGAGCAGGTTTCTCGAATATGTATTTTATCGTATCCATCTTAGAGATCAATAAGGTAGTGCGAGTCAACATATACTGTCTTAGTCGGCGAGCAGCCCAAGCCAAAGTGTTGCAAGTTTTCTCGAGTTGCGAGTATGTTGTTTCACTGTCGGTAAATTTTTTGCTAAGGTAGTATATCGCATACTCTTTTCGACCAGACTCTTCATATTGTCCCAACACACACCCCATCGAGTTTTCTAAAACTGTTAAGTACATGATAAGAGTTCTTCCTTTGACTGGTGGCATCAGGATAAGAGGTGCTTGTAGGTACTCCTTGATTTTGTCAAAAGCTGTCTGGAAATTGTCGTTCCATTTTACTACTTGATTTTTCTTCAGTAACTTGAAGATTGGCTCACAAGTAGTAGTTAGATGTGCAATGAACCTAGAAATGTAGTTCAGTCTTCCTAAGAAACCTCTGAGTTCCTTCTCGGTTCGGGGAGCTGGCATTTCTTGAATAGCTTTAACCTTAGCGGGGTCAACTTCAATGCCTTTACCATTGACAACGAATCCCAGGAGCTTGCCGGATCTGACTCCAAAGGTGCATTTGCTCAGATTCAGTCTCAATCTGTATTTCTTAAGTCTATCAAACAGTTTTCACAAATGATCAAGATGTTTTTCTTCGGTTTGTGATCAGGCTATCATGTCGTCGACGTAGACTTCTATCTCGTGATGGATCATATAATGGAATAAAGCCACCATAGTGCATTGATATGTTGCGCCCACATTTTTCAACCCAAACGGCATGACCTCGTAACAGAAAGTTCCCCATTGTGTAACAAAAGTAGTCTTTTCCGTATCTTCGGGAGCCATCTTGATTTGGTTATAACCGGAGAAACCAACCATGAAAGAGAAAACCTTGTGCTGAGCGGTATTGTCAACCAGAACATCAATATGTGGAAGCGGAAAATTTTCTTTTGGGCTCGCTTTATTCAGGTCTCGCTAGTCCACACATACGCACCTTGCCTTCTTTATCAGGTACGGGTACCGCGTTCGCAACCCACTGTGGGCAAGAATTAACGGCTAAGAAACTGGCATTGAACTGCTTCATAACTTCAGCTTTAATTTTCTCATACATCTTAGGACGCCTACTACGAACCTTCTGCTTCACAGGGGGAAAACCTTCTTTCATTGGTAGACGGTGTACCACAATGTTGATATCTAGACCTGGCATGTCTTCGTAGGACCAAGAAAAATCTCTATGTAATCTCGCAGCATCCAGATTAGTCTTTATTTAACACTATTCTCAAGTCCCGCTCCTATCTTGATCTCTTTTCTGTCTTCGTCGGTACCTAGATTCACAACTTCGACCGACTCTTCGTGTGGCTCTACAGCCCTTTGCTCTTGTTGTAGTAATCTGGCAAGTTCTCTTGGAACTTCACAATCTTTCTCATCTTTGACTTCGCCTTGGTAGATTGGATTATCAAAGTCATATTTAGCAATAGCAGAGTCGTTATCGACGGGATTTGGAGTGAATGTGGATCTGCATTTTATTACGCTGGTGTGTGTAAGAACACATAGTTTTCAAAAAGGCGATAAAGTAAAAAGAAACACAGGGAGCACAATATTTTAATATGAAATTCCAATGATTTATTGAATGAAAATAGGCGAATGACAAATAATAACCCTCACAAACGAGCCGTGGCGCCCCGGGCAAAGCACTAGGCTTAGACTTTTATTGTTCGAAGCGTGAAAGCAAAAAGTGTAAAACAGAAAAACAATTACTCATGTCTAAAGGATATTGGCATAACATCCTTAGCCTTCCAATTGTTAAGTCCATCATCGGGAGTTGGGAAGATCCAATTGTTGATGTCGAAGTCACCATCATCGTCTTCTATAGCATGAACTACATTCTTGTTGATGCGGAATAGAGATATGTCGGCACGTTCACGGAGTATCATCTTCTGGCCTTTGGAAGTGAAGCCTAAACCCGTCTTGTCAGATTTGAATGGAAAATCGGGTAGTTGACCCCAAATAGTACAACCTCCTTATTCAACTACAACTCTGGCGTCTTTCAGCGAGGCCATCTTCGGTGGAACTCTAGTAATCTTAGGAGTGACAGGAGAGTCGATAGACATGACTCATGGAACTACTTCGAAATCTTGACAAGGAGTTTCGAAAAGTTCACCTTCAATTTCAATGTATCAGAATGACTGCAAATGGCTTACCATGTATTCTTCTTCTCTGCATACTGTAACAATCTTCCCCTTCATTGGGTACTTCAACTTCTAATGCAGGGTAGAGGGAACAACGCTTGCCCCATGTACCCAAGGGCGTCCAAGCAGGCAAGAATAAGTTGGACGAATGTCCATCACAAAGAAAATATAGTCAAAAGTCAAGGAACCTACTTCGATCGACAGGTTAAGCTCTCCAAGTATTATTCTCTGTGTACCATCAAAAGCTCTTACAATTATGTCACTAGGATTCATGACCACTTCTTCAGCATTATGTCGGTCGAGAGCATTCTTTGGAAGAACGTTCATAGCAGAGCCAACATCCACCAATACGTGAGACAATGTAGTGACCTTGAATTCCATAGAGATATGGAAGGCTTTGTTGTGTTTCCTTCTGGCAGGAGTTAGATCAGCAACAGAAAAGCCCAAACCATTGTCTGCGGTCAGGCTAGCAATACAACTTTTTAATTGGTCAGCAGAAGTGTCTTGCGGTATGTGAGCACTCTTTAGAAATTTCACCAAGGCCTTAGCATGAGCCTCGGAGCATAATAACAGAGCTAGCATGGAAATCTTGGACGGTGTTTGTCCCAACTGCTCCACGACATTGTAGTCGCTCTTCTTAATGATCTTCAAAATTTCCTCCATTTCTTGTTTGGAGGTATCTTCAACAACTTCCTTTGGTACTTCTGTCTGAGCAGGTTGAGTCACTTTCTCTTTTTCTCGATACTTGGGAGTTGGTTCAATAGCAGGAATGCGAACTAGTGTAGTAGTATCCTTTGGAGGAGAGATATCTGGAGAAAACACTCTTCCGGTTCTGGTTACTTTGCTTGATCCGATGATATTGTCAATATTAGGACTTGTAGCTTCAACTGTATTGTCTTTAATGGTTAATGGCTCTTACTTGATGACATGATAGTAGACTTCAGTTCCATAATTCCAAAGTATAGCTTTGTCAGAGGAATATTGAATTGATCTGGCGAGGTAATAATTAGAGGTGCCACTCTAGGTGCAGGATCGACAGAGGTGATCCTTATTGTGTTCACATCAACATATTCTTTAGGATAATAATCTCCCCATTTGGTTGCCTTGATGTCTTCAACTTAAATCTTGTATCTTTCAGGAGTGGTATACGCTACCATAAAATCAAACTTCCCACTTGGCTGCCCCAAGGTATCCTAGACTTCTGATACGGCTTCGTTTACATCTTTCATCTTCAGACTTTTAGAAACATCTTTGCACAGACTCTCTACAGACAGAGCTTTTAAGAATAACACTTCTCAGTTGTCCATCATGTGTTGAACATGTCTCTTCAACCAAGCACATCCATTGGATTCAGATGCGCACCAGCGGCAGTTGTCAGGACATCTTGGAAATAAACCAACTTGCAACAAATCCTTTTTGACAGTCATTAGGGGAATGGTTAGCTCATTAAGATCAAAGACATATGTGTAATTGTCAATAACGTTGGCACTTTTACCATGGTCAGGCATTGGTGCGTTGGTCACATTCGGAGTTTCAACAGGAGGGTCAAATTCAATTTCCCGAGCTTCAATCATGTCTTGAATCTTGTTCTTCAGGGACCAACAATTGTTGGTGTCGTGCCCTAGGTTGTTGGAGTGGTATGCGCACCTTGCATTAGGATTATACTTCAGAGAGGAGGTGTTGACATGCTGAGGAGGGTCTCTCAAAGTAATCATCTCTACTTTCAACATGTTTTATAGTGCTTGAGACAACGACATGTTAATATTCATAAACTGTCTTCTTGGCGCGTTCTTCCTACGCGCGTTGTCTTATTGAGGTTGCACTGGTGTGTGATTGGAGATCAGGAATTCCCCCACAGATTGATTGCAATCATCTTTGTCACGGATCTTCTAACCATATACAACATTGGCTTCTTTCTTCTCACCAAATGATCTCTTCGCAACATTCGAGGATGTTTTGACTTGAATCTTTCCGCTCTTGATTCCAGCTTCAATATGTTCTCCTGTAAATATTAGCTCGGTGAATCTGGATGAAGAGTTTCTAATAAGATGATTGAAGAATGGGCCTGTCAGTGTTTCCATGAACATATAACCAATTCCCTACTAGACAAGGGTGGTTGAACTCTGCCTGCTTGATCTCTCTATTTGTGGGCGTACTCTTTGAATTTCTCATCGTGTCCCATAGACATACACCGTAGTTGCATTCGGGTTGATGCCAATTCATCATTGTATTGATACTATTTGTAGAAAGCATCTGCCAAATTATTTCAGGTATGAATTTGGGTATTCTCTAGCTGATAATACCACTCCAATTGTGTTTTAGACAAACTCTCTTGAAAGAAATGTATCCACAACTTCATGTCATCTGTGTGGGGTTGAATCTTCTGAACATAGGACTTTAGATGAAGCTTTGGACAAGAAATACCATCGTACTCAGCAAAAGTAGGAACCTTGAATTTGCGGGTAATTACTACTCCAGGAACCAAACTCAGATCATCAAAGTTCAACCCTGACATTTTCAGATTTTCCACAGCATTCAAACGGTCTTCAAGTTGCTTATACTTCTCGTTGTTAGGAGGATACTTCCCACTCATATAGTCTTCCTCTTCGTTTTCAGACTCGTAATGGCTTCCTTTATTGTTTTTGACGCTACCATCAATTTCGTCGCTCTTGTGTGAGAATTCAAGTTGTCTGACCACCGTGACTGGACCTCTGTACCTTTTCCCCATGTTGAGAATGTCAATGGTCTTCTTCTTTTTGGTGATGAGCTATTTTAGATCTTTCTTACCTTGGGCCAAATTGGTGAACATCTCCTAGAGCTGAGCGTTTTGAGCCTGGAGATCTTTGACAGTCTGTTCGTGAGCCATTTCTGGTGAAATAAACAACGAGAGAATGAGAAAACCGTTCTTCAGAATACTTGTTATGAAATTATATGCTATGATATGCAATGTTAGGTCTCCCATGGAAACTTCCTCTTTGTGTTGAAGTAGGTGTTGATGCCTTGCTCCTCGTGAAGTAGCTTCGTCAACTATAATACCCTTTTCTCGTTTGCATAGAATTGAGCTTCAAATGTATCCCTGTCATACGCCCAAAAATTTTCCTCCTACTTCTCAAGACAATTCACATCTCCATACTTAAGGATTTCACAAGGGTTGACTAGACAAACCCTCTCCTAAGCAATCAACCCAAACTAGGGTTTTGATTCTCTCAAGTCAGAATGAATTTTCAATGCTTCAAGTGGTCATCATACCTCATCATATGCTTCAAGGGAACACCATGTCAAGTTTCAAGCCTTACAAGTCAAATTTGCTCATCCAATTGCTCAGAAGGTTGAAAATCAGCTGTATTGGGTAGAAAGTCAACTGTGGTCAACATACAGTCAAACTTCATAATTTTTGGTCAACATCAATATTTGGAAGTAATATTCATCGTTTGATCAAGGGGTGACCATGATTCCTCAAGGAAAGTCATGATTTAATCAAAAGTCAAAGTTTCCAAATTAGGGTTTTTCAGACAATAGTCAAACAGAACTTTAACCAAGCATAAATTTCACATACTTTATCAAAAAAAAATTCCACCAAAGCTCATTTTGAAGGGAATTCAACTCTCTACAACTTCATGTCTCACAAGCTTTGGTAAAAATTGCTTCATTTGGAAGTTATGGATCAAAACATTACAGGTCCTTTTAGAAAGTCAACAAAAAGTCATCTTTTTGCAAAGAAGTGTTCATGAACTTGGAAACTTCAATGAAGATGAAACCAAAAGGAGTGTTTATAGGACATCTTGAGCTTTCTAAAAAGTCTAAGAACACTAAAAAATGTTAAAAATTAAGCAAGATACAAATTGTGCAAGTTTGACATTTTTGAGGAGGTGCACAAAGGAAAATACCTAGCAAATGCAAATATTTCTCAAATGGGCCTAAGATTTTATGATCCAAACTTGATCTTGACATTATCCATGATCTCCAAGTCCATTTACACACCTCCTCATCATTTATTTAATTTATTTTTGAATTTAATGTTTAAAATTCAATTTTAATTAAATAGAATGCAAAAAGTAAGATTATTACAAGTTGAGCTTGGTTTCTACTTGTCTTGAGGACCAAGGAAGCCCATAAAAATTTGCCAAATTCATGCATGAAGGGTAAAGGCAATAAGGAGCTATTTTGAGAAAGATTTGATAAAATTTTCAAGGAAATATTTGGGCATTCAAAGGAACATATTACTTCATTATTCTTGACCTAATTGGAAGCTCTCTCTATATATATGACAAGATCAGAAGCAAGCACACGAAACCCTAGCCTCAAGAACAAACCCTAAATCTCTTAAAAATTCAAGAAAACTTGCAAATTCGTATCCTATTTTCCATCCATTTTCAATCACTTTCAAGCACTCCATCGTGCTCCTGAGGTAATACTGAGTAAGTATACATCATTATCCGTGGATAAAACTCCCTAAATCGCATACATCATGAACTCCGTTTGCCTTAAATTTTGTTTTTCGTATTTTAAATATTGTCGTGTTTTTGATTGAACTAATACTACTAATGCTTTTCTAAGATGCTATGGAACAATTTAGAACGATCGCATGAAGTTTTTAAGGGCCAGAACACAATCTGCCATTGTTAGAGCTTCAAGCTCATGAAGCTTCGGATCTAGGGTTACAGGCAGTTTCAGACCTAACTAACCGTGCCATTGAATTGGTAGCACCCTAATTACATGATCTGGACACTTTTCTTTCATTATTTGATCGATTTTACAGGTTTCCAGAATCGTCCTCATCAAAGAAGACGACCGGAGGGTTGAATCCGGCGTCGCTGACTTATCTTGACTCAGGTGAAGCTGGCATGGCATGTAGGTGTATCATGATTGGTTCGTTCTAAGGCACTGGGGTCCACGCATGACTAGTTTAAAAAATCCAAAGTAAAACGTGGATATCGTACATAATCCAATGGTTGTATTCCTATGACAACTAACACAACTGGCTCAGATGGTAACACATGCAGGATATAACCAGGGGGTCCTAGGTTCGATCCCTGGTGACCCCCTTTCTTTTTTCTCACTTTTCTTATTTTTTTCTTATTTTTCTTAATTTCATTTAATTTTCTTTCCAAAATTAATTAAACTATTTTCAAAAATCACAAAAATATTTTAATTACAGATTTAGGTTAATTAAACATTTAATTAATTTTTGACATAAAAATAATTTATTTTTCTCGCAATTTAAATTATTTTTCATAATTAATTAATAATTAACTTAAAATTAGGTTTTTTCTACATTAAAATCAATCAAAAAATATTTTTCCTTTGCAATTAGGGTTTGGATATTTTCTTTTATCATTAGACATTTTTCTTGCAACTTACTTCTTTTATTTCGCATTTAAATATTAGAAATCGATGTATAGGTCGCAAGGTTATTTTTGTAATAGCGTAGGATTTACGTTTCCGCACTTTACTTTCCGCACCTCTATTATGTATCTGCCCCAAAGCCATGTAATATCGTAGGATTTACTTTCCGCACTTTGCGTATCCGCAATTTATTTTCTGTACATATTTAACTGTTAGTAATTAGGCGTGTGTGGCAAGATTAAAAACAACATAGATCACTTCTAATCACAAGATAAATATCTGAATACAACACACTCTTCACACATGCACCCCCTTAGGGTATCCTCTCTTGTTGTCTTCTGGAACATGGTCATGTCCCTCGAACGTAGGGATATCTTAGCTAAGACGCTTACGAATAGCATCATCACAGTCCCTCGATGACCCTCGATGTTGCCTACGAATATATGATCTTGTCCCTCGATGACCCTCGATGTTGCCTACGAATATATGATCTTGTCCCTCGATTGTTGCCTGCGAAAAGTGATGTTTTCCCCTACGAATATGCTAAGGTATCCCTACATGTTGCCTTCTATGACCATACTATGACCCTTTGAATGTCCCTTTACATCCAATGAATAGAGTTACCTACCAACTAATGGTATAGATAGCGCTACCCTAAAGGAAAGCAAAATAACATAGAAACGACCATTCTAAGTAGGTAATAAAATCTTAATTGCTTGCTCTATCAAAATACTTTTCACACCACACACTTACTTTCAAAAATCTTTTCAAACACTTTGTATACATTCCAGCGTGAATCATTACAAAGTTAAACACTTTTTCCAAAACAAAACATTTCCAAACACTTCATATACATTCCAACGAGAATCATTACGAAGTCATAGAGAAATGCCTTTTCAAAAAACATCTTTTCAAACACACACACAGAATGCAATTTATAAAGTGAGCTAAGCAATTAAGAGCCCGTAGATAACTACGGATGGAAAGGGTGCTAATACCTTCCCTTTTCATAACTGCCTCCCGTACTAAGAATCTAACGAAGGTCTTTTCCTGTTCTTTTTGCCTTCCCTTAATTGGATAAAAGAAAAGTCGGTGGGGAATCTTTCTATCCGCAACATTTGTGATCAAACGCAAAACAAACAAGTCAATTCTCCCACCGTGTTACAGAACTGGCGACTCTGCTGGGGAATATCCCAAAGAGAGGCTACCTTACGGTTTTTAGATCACTTTACTGCTTTTGGTTTGACTTGTATGCTTTATTTTTAAAGGGTTGCTTGGGTATTATATTTGTGGGGGATCCTACACCCGGATCTAGGTTTCCTTAGGTAAGTAGCAATAAATCGTCGCGACCGTTAGGCGTATACCGAAATGGTCAACATGATGGCTATGTTAGTGCGACACTTTAGATGTCCCGATGCTCCTCATGTTCAGTTGAAGAAAGTATTTGGCGTCTGCGTGGTGTCATCAGCACTAACTCAACTTTTAGAACCCTAATTGACCCATCTTATCCATTAGAAGGTAGTGAGATGGTCGACTTCGGTGTAGACTGAGGTTGGTTGATACTCGATGCTACGCTCATTAAGATTCGACTTTCGGGATGTTTTGGTCGACCACTTGGTAGTCGTATTGAAATAAAGCCTACGATAAAGATCAATGATATGAGGTTCCTAGAACCCGGTTACTATTATAGGACAGGTTGAACCCACTTAAACTCTGGTAGGGTAGACACCTATACCTCATGCAAGCCTTAAACCTAGGGCTATTGTGTGAATTGCTTGTGATTGCTACTTGTTTTAAACATGACATCATGACATCATAACATCATAACATCATATCATTTCTAACTATTTCAAGGATCTAGGAATTTATCTTTGCTCTGTTTTGTAGGAATTATGGTTTCTAGAAAGACTATGCTAATCAACTTCATGAGTATATCCTCTCAATTCAAAGAATTGGTTTCAGAAATTCCCGATCACTCTCAGTTTATCAAAATACATGGTTATCTGTTTGACTTGGTTATCTCCGGTTTTGAAGAAGATATGACGCACATCGTATTCCAGTTCTTCGATCCAAAACATCATTGCTTTACATTCCTAGATTATCAGTTGGTACCTACATTGGAAGAGTTCTCTAAGCTACTTGGGATCCCTATTCTTGATCAGATACCATTCACCGGTTCAGAAAAAGCTTTGAGATACGAAGACATCGCATCAGTGTTACATCTAAGGCGATTAGACATTGAAGCAAATTGGGAAACAAGAAGCGGAGTTAAGGGTTTTCTTACTAAATTTCTGATAAAGAAAGCTCAAGAATTCCTAAAGGCTATGAATTTCCATGCATTCGAAGACATTTTGGCCTTGCTAATCTACGGTTTGATGCTATTTCCTAATCCAGATCAGTTCATAGATGTAAACGCCATCAAGATATTTCTCACTCGTAATCCTGTGCCTACCTTACTTGGAGACATTCTACATTCTCTCCACACTCGTACTATCAAAATACAAGGAACTCTCATGTGTTGCATACCGTTACTTTCCAGGTGGTTTATTTTGCACCTTCCTTAATCCGTAATGAAGAACGAGCAAAGATTGAAGTGGTCTCAAAGGCTGATGTCACTCTCTCATTCATATATCCGTTGGTGTCTTTTTTCTCAAAAGGACTTCACTTTCATTGAGCGTTGTGGGGAATTCCCTAATGTACCACTTGTTGGCATAAGGGGAGGTATCACTTACAACCCTTCTCTAGCTCTACGTCAGTTTGGTTATGCTCCAAGAGATGGTCCTCATGATATGCTTCTCCAAGGCATTGTGTTTGTCTACAACAACGATCTCCAAAACTATCGTCGAAGATTTGTACACGCTTGGGGCATGGTAAAGAAGATTGATACCAAGACTTTGGGACACAAAAATTACATTCCTTGGGAACCTTACCTCAAATGGGTGCGAGCTCGAGCTCAAAACCTCATGATGCCGTTTATAGCGGTTTTACTAGTGATTATGGAACCTGTTGCTATAGGTGACGAACCCTATACCATTTTCCATCCAGACATGCCTACTGATTTCGAAGACTTGAAGAGATCCTGCATTCAACTTACAGAAGAAAGGGATATATTCGAAGCTTAGTGTTATGCAAGCGAGAAGAAGGTATTATAGTTGACAAAGCTACTTGACGAGGAGCAAAGCATCAATACTTACTTCAACACAAAGAGGAAGCGCCCATGGGAGACCTAAGCTCTAGGGATTTATCTTTATTTGTTTAAACTGTCTTTTGTACTTAATAAAGAGAAGCTAATAAAAAGTTTGTTCGTGCTTGTTTAACAAATTTAAATTCCTAAGGTCCTTGAAAACATTGCATTGCATAAAATCGCATATCATGGCATAACATTTCAAAACAGATACATCGAAGGCCTGTTTTCTTATCATCTCGCTGTTTATTTCAGCAGAAATGGATCTTGAATAGACTGTCAAAGATCTCCAGGCTCAGAATGCTCAATTCCAGGAGATGTTCACCAACTTGGTCCAAGGCCAGAAAGACCTGAAGAAGCTTATCACCAGAAAGAAGAAGACCATTGGCATCCTCAACATGGGAAGAAATCACAGGGGTCCAGTCAGGGTGGTCAAGCAATTTGAACTCTCAGACAAGAGCGGTGAAACTGAGGGGAGTGTCAAGAACGATGAAGGAAGCCATCATGAGTCTAAAAACGAAGATGAATACTATGTGAGCGAGTAGTTTCCTCCTGGCAACGACAAGTACAAACAACTTGAAGACCGTCTGAATGATGTGGAAAATCTAAAAATGTTCGGGCTGAACTTTGATGATCTGAGTCTTGTTCCTGGTGTGATAATTCCCCACAAGTTCAAAGTTCCTACCTTTGCCAAGTATGATGGCATCTCATGCCCGAAGCTACATCTGAAGTCCTATGTTCAGAAGATCCATCCTCATACTGAAGACAAGAAATTATGGATCCATTTCTTTCAAGAGAGTTTATCTGGAACTCAATTGGAGTGGTATTATCAGCTAGAGAGTACCCACATTTATATTTGGAATGACTTAGCAGATTCTTTCTATAAGCAGTACCAGTACAATGTTGAATTGACACCTACTCGCATGCAACTGCAGAACATGTCTATGGGTCGTGACGAGAAGTTCAAGGAATATGCTCAGAAATGGAGAAACTTAGCAAGAAGAGTTCAACCACCCTTGTCCAATAGGGAGTTGGTTGATATGTTTATGGGAACACTAACATGCCCATACTTCAATCATTTGATTGGAAACTCTTCAGCCGGATTCACCGAGCTGATATTGACAGGCGAACGTATCGAAGTTGGAATCAAGAGCGGAAAAATACAAGTAGAGTCATCTTCAAATGCAGCAAAGAGATCTTTTGGTGGTAAGAAAGAAGCCAATGTTGTATATGGCCAAAAGAGCCTTTACAAAGCTGATTGCACTTAATCTGTGGGGGCAGTTGTGATCTCTAATCCTACACAAGCACAACCTTAATGAGACAACGCACGTAGCCAGAACGCGCCACGAAGACAGTTTACAAAGATCAACATGCTGTTGTCACAGGCCTTGCAACACATGTTGAAAGCCGAGCTGATTACCTTGAGGGATCCTCCTCAGCACGTCAACACTTCCTCTCCAAAGTACAATCCTAATGCGAGGTGTGCATACCACTCCAACAGCCCAGGGCACGACACCAACAATTGTTGGGCCCTAAAGAACAAGATTCAAGACATGATTGAAGCAAGGGAAATTGAATTCGGCCCTCCTATCGAAACTCCGAATGTGATCAACGCACCAATTCTCGACCATAGTAAAAGTTCCAATGCAATTGACAATGACTCCTATGTGCATGATGTGAACAAGATGACTATTCCTTTGATGACTGTTAAGAAAGATTTGCTGCAAGCCGACGTATTTCCAGGATGCCCTGATGACTGTCGTTGGTGTACATCCGAATCTGATGGATGCGCTTGGTTGAAAAGGCGTATTCAACGCATGATGGACAACCGAGAAGTGCTATTTCTGAAACCTCCATCTGTGGAGAATCTGTGCGAAGACATTTCTAAGAATATGAAGATTGAAGACGTAGGCGAAGCCATACTAGAAGTCTGGGATACCTTGGGGCAGCCAAGCGGAAAATTTGATTTCATGGTTAAATATACTGCTCCCGAAAGCTACAAGATTCCTATCAAATACGTCAAGGCAACCGGACGGGGAGACGATTTTCCAGAAGACTATGATGATGTGAACACAATAAGGATCACCTCTGCCGATCCTGCGTCTAGGGTGACACCTCTCATTATTACTTCTCCCAGATCAATTCCATATTTTTCTAACAAAGCTATACCTTGGAATTATGGAGCCGAAGTTTACTATCATGGTGTCAAGCAAGACCCTTTGACCATTGAAGATATCGCAGTTGAAACTACCAATCCTGACATTGGCAACATCGCCGGATCAAGCGAGGTAACCAGAATCGGAAGAGTATTTTCTCCAAAGATCTCTCCTTCGAAAGACACTACTACACCAATTCGCATTCCTGCTATCGAACCAGTTCCCGAAACGAGAGGGAAAGAACCAGTAACTCATCCTGCTCAGACAAAAGTACTAAAGGAAGTTACTAAAGACACCACCAAGAAAGAAATGGAAGAAATTATGAAGATCATCAAGAAGAGTGATTACAATGTTGTGGAATAGTTGGGAGAAACTCCGTCCAAGATATCCATGTTAGCTCTGTTATTGTGCTCTGAGGCTCATGCAAAAGCCTTAGTAAAGTTTCTAAAGAATGCTCACATACCACAAGACACTACTGCTAATCAATTCGAAGGTTGTATTGCTAGCCTGACCGCCAATAATGGTTTAGGTTTCTCTGATGCTGATTTAACTCCTGTCGGAAGAAAACACAACAAAGCCTTGCACATCTCCATTGAGTGCAAGGGCACTACATTGTCTCACGTATTGGTGGATACCGGTTCTACTCTGAATATTCTGTCGAAGAGCGCTTTCGACAGACTTAATGCTAAAGAAGTGGTCATGAAGCCCAGTGACATAATTGTAAGAGCTTTTGATGGTTCTAAACGAATAGTACTCAGAGAGCTTATTCTTCCAGTTAAAGTCGGTTCCCAGACTTTTGACTCTACTTTCTTCGTCATGGACATTCACCTTGCTTATTCTTGCCTACTCGGACGCTCTTGGATACATGGGGCAGGCGTTGTTACCTTTACCCTGCATCAAAAGCTGAAGTACCCAGTGAAAGGGAGGATTATTACAGTATGCGGTGAAGAAGAATATATGATAAGCCATCTGCAGTCATTCCGATACCTCGAACTGGAAGGCGAATTCATCGAAACCCCCTGTCAAGCTTTCGAAGCGGTTCTACGAGTCATGCCTGTCAACTCTCCTGTCACTCCTGAAGTCACCAGAGTTCCACCAAAGATGGCCTCACTGAAAGACGCCAAAGCTGCGATTGAAGAAGGAGGTTGTACTATTTTGGGGTCAGCTCGTCGATCTCCCATTTAAATCTGACAAGACTGGTTTAGGCTTCACTATCAAAGGTCATAAGATGATACGCCGGGAACGTGCCGACAAACTTCCTTTCTATATCAACAAAAGCAGAGTCCATGCTATAGAAGACGACGACAGCAACTTCGACATCAACAATTGGATCTTCCCAACTCCAGAGCGCGGACTCAGTAATTGGAGGACTAAAGATGTCATACCAATCTCCTTTAGACAGGAGTAATTTCTTTTTCTTTTATGTTATGCTTTTCGCTTTCATTACGTTCGAACAATAAACTTAAAGCCTAGTGGCTTGCCCAGGGCACCATAGATCGTTTGTGAGGGTTATTACTTGTCATTCACATATTTTCATTCAATAAAATCATTGAACTTTTGCATTTAAATACTGTGATGTTTCTTTTCTTTTACTTCATCACCCTTCAAAAAGCTATGTGTTCTTACACACACCCACATGATACACTGCAGATTCACTCCGAATCTCGTCGATAACAGCTCTGTTATTGCTAAATATGACTTCGATAATCCGATCTACCAAGCCGGAGACAAAGGTGAGGAAGATTGTGAAGTGCCAGGAGAACTTGTCAGACTACTACAGTAGGAAGAATAGGTTATACAGCCACACGAAGAGCCAGTCGAGGTTATGAATCTAAGTACTGACGAAGAAAGAAAGGAAATCAAGATAGGAGCGGGTCTTGAGAACAGTGTCAAAGAGAGATTGGTTCAGATGCTGCGAGACTACATCGAGATTTTTTCTTGGTCTTACGAAGACATGCCAGGTTTAGACATTGACATTGTGGTACACCGACTACCAACGAAAGAAGGTTTTCTCCCTGTGAAGCAGAAGGTTCGTCGTATGCGTCCTGAGATGTCTGAGAAAATCAAAGCCGAAGTTATGAAACAGTTCAATGTCGGTTTCCTAGCCGTTACTTCTTATCCACAGTGGGTTGCAAACGTGGTGCCCGTACCTAAGAAGGATGGTAAAGTGCGAATGTGTATGGACTACAGAGATCTGAATAGATCAAGTCTGAAATACGATTTTCCACTTCCTCATATCGATGTTCTGGTTGATAACACCGCTTAACACAAAGTTTTCTACTTCATGGACGGTTTCTCCAGTTACAATCAAATCAAAATGGCTTCCGATGACATGGAAAAGACTACTTTCGTTACGTAGTGGGGCACATTCTGTTACAAAGTCATGCCGTTTGGGCTGAAGAACGCTGGCGCAACATATCAACGTGTCATGGTTGCTTTATTCCATGACATGATTCATCACGAAATAGAGGTCTACGTCGATGACATGATAGCTCGATCACAAACAGAAGAAGAACATCTCGATTATTTGCGAAAGCTGTTTGATAGACTTAAGAAGTACAGACTAAGACTTAATCCTAACAAGTGCACCTTTGGAGTCAGATCTGGTAAAATCTTAGGATTTGTTGTCAGTGGTAAAGGTATTGAAGTTGACCCTGCTAATGTTAAAGTGATCCAAGAAATGCCAACTTCCCGTACCGAGAAGGAAGTCAGAGGTTTCCTCGGACAATTAAACTACATTGCCAGATTCATTGCACATCTAACTGCTACTTGTCCAATCTTCAAGTTACTGAAGAAATATCAAGTAGCAGAATGGAACGACGATTTCCAGATAGCTTTTGACAAAATCAAGGAGTACCTACAAAATCCTCATATCCTGATGCCACCTGCCAAAGGAAGACCTCTTATCATGTACTTGACAGTATTAGAGACCTCAATAGGGTGTGTGTTGGGGCAACATGACGAGTCTGGTCGAAAAGAGTACGTAATATACTACCGTAGCAAAAAGTTTACCGACTGTGAAACAAGATACTCGCAGCTCGAGAAAACTTGCAGTGCTTTGGCTTGGGCTGCTCACCGACTAAGACAGTATGTTGACTCACACTTTCTTGTTAATCTCCAAGATGGATCCGATAAAATACATATTCGAGAAACCGGCTCTCTCCGGAAGAATAGCAAGATGGTAAATGACTTGACCGAATACGACATCCAGTATACTACTTAGAAGGCGATCAAAGGAAGTACAGTAGCTGATCATTTGGCTCATCAAGCCATAGATGACTATCAGTCTATGCATTTCGAGTTTCCAGACGAACATGTTATGCTAGTCACTGATTACGAAGAACCAGGATCAGACGAAGGACCTGAACCAGGATCTCGATGGACCATGGTCTTTGATGGAGCCTCAAACACACTTGCCAATGGTATCGGCACCATCATTACATCTCCTACAGGAGGACACACGCCTTTTACCGCTAGGCTTTGTTTCGACTGCACCAACAACATGGCTGAATACGAAGCGTGCATCATGGGTATCAAAGCTACTATTGACTTAAGAATCAAATTCTTGCAAGTATATGGAGATTCAACTTTAGTGATCAGTAATATTAAAGGCGAGTGGGATACGAAGCATCCGAATCTCATTCCATATCGAGAGCATGTTTTAATTCTGACCCCTTACTTCGAAGAAATCACTTTCGATCACATCCCACGAGAAGAGAATTAGTTGGCAAACGCATTAGCTACCATGTCTTCTATGTTCAAATTCAGATGGGACAACAAAGCTCCCAAAATTATCATTGGAAGGTTCGGCGAACCAGCATACTATTGTGAACTCGATACCGAAGAGAAACCTTGGTTCTACGAAGTGAAGAGGTATCTCGAAGATCAGGAATATCCCGCAGGGGCATCTGTCAATGACAAGAATTTATTAAGAAGATTCGCCTCCAAATTCTTTCTCAGTAACGACATCTAATACAAGCGCAATCGCGATTTGTGCTTACTCCGCTGTGTAGATCAGAAAAAAGCAGAACGAATCATGGAAGAGTTACATGAAGGCACATTCGGTACCCACTCCAGTGGGCATACAATGGCTAAGAAGATTCTAAGAGCAGGTTACTATTGGTCCACCATGGAAGTTGATTGTTATTGCTAAGTTCGATCTTAACACAAATGCCAGATATACGCAGATAAAGTGCACGTACCTCCAGTCCCATTGAATGTTCTGACTTCTCCATGGCCTTTCGCAATGTGGGGCATTGACATGATTGGAGAGATCAAACCCACCGTTTCCAATGGACACTGTTTCATCCTTGTTGCAATTGACTACTTTACCAAGTGGGTAGAAGCAGCCTCGTCCGCATCTGTTACCAAGAACGTTGTGGCTCGATTCATCAAGCATAATCTTATCTGTCGGTATGGCGTCCCCGAAAGGATTATCACGGACAATGTGTCATACCCCAATTTTTGACCTAAGATACCACCTTATATCATTCACATATGCATCATTGCATCATTAACAGTTTTAGAACAGGATAGATCGTGCGTGTGCTCCTAGAGTCAAAATTAGGGTTTTATCAAAATTTCATCTGTTCAAGATATGATCAATTAGGGTTTGATTATCCACTCAACTCAATTGATCTATCTTAATCAATCACCAACATTTGATCTTCAAATTCCCAACTTTTTCTCATGATCTACCTTAAATCGACAAATTAGGGTTTTGATCGAAGATAGTGAATCATTGACTTTCTGCTCAATGAATGACCTATTTGCTTGAAGATTGATCTTGACATCATCAATGCAACATTTTGACCTAATTTCTTGGTTCAAAACATTACAAAATCCATGTTTCTTCATCAGACAAATTCTGAATCATCTGATGAAAATTCAACTGTTCAAAAAAGTCAAACTTTGACTTTTGGTCAACTTTTTTCAAATCCAAATTTTTTCAATCATAAAATCATTTCAAATTATCCATCATGATCATAAAAAATCAAGAAATTTGAAAAAGTTAAAGTTGAAATTTTTCTTACTTTCATGGCCATTTTTCACCTAGATCCATTTTGATTCAAGATAAACTCAAAACATGAAAGTTGTAGATCATATTACAAGATTTCCAAAATGTCCAAGAACTTGAAAAAACACTTTGTGTAGCTAGGGTTTTGAAATTAAAACTTAGAGTTCCATAACCATAAATTGCAAGTGATTTTTCAAGATTATAGGTCATTTTTCACAGTTTTCCCCTTCTAGAAGCCTTGTCACCATTGAGAGATAAGTTATAACTGATAAGTATCAGTTAGAAATGATTTAGAGAAGGATTGGATCAAGAGGAAATTTTAACCATGGTTAAAGAAGTTAACCATGTGCATTAAATGTAAAAGATTCCTTCTTACCTCTTAAGCCAACTTGCAAGCTCTTTCAATAAAATCCTTGCCTTGTCATTCAAAATTCTTGGCCTATAAATAGAGGTCACTTCTTCATTCAAAATCACTCCAAAGCATCATAATCCAAGCTTTCCTTCTTTTTTTCTTGTTTTTCAAGTTTCAAGTTTCTAAGTGGGAGAATTTGCAAATTTTAAGCCTTGCAATTTCTGAGCAATCTTAGGCTTCAAAAATTTTCTAAACATCATTAGAAAGTTGTTAGAATCCTCAAGCTAGCCCAAGAACTAGCCAAACTAAGAAACCATCTCCAAAATCCATAAAATGCAAATTTAAGCCAAAACTTCCAAATTTCCATTCCACTCGTGCAAGCTTCAATCTTTCACTTTACAAACCTTCCATACACTTCATATGAGTGATCCAAACACTCATCACTGACCTGTAACAGCTCCACCATCAAAGTTCAATTTCACTTTGAGCAAGCTACAGTTGGACTTGGGTACACTGATCCAGACCATTTCCAAGCAAGCCAAGCATCCATACACCTTCCATAAGGCCCAGTGGTGCTGTAACAATCATCAAACCAGTTCTGTAACACTTCCTTCGAAGAATCAAAATTCAACTTGAAGAGGTAAGAGCTTGAACTTTGAACTCTTTAATTTATAACTTCCAGTTCAAAAAAGGCTTGGCCATTTTGTTTCTGCACTATCATTGAGTAATAACCCTCAATCAATTGCTTAAATCTGTGCTCATACGTGATTTCATGATCAAATCTTAGAATTAGGGTTCTTCGTGTTCATACGAAAATTAATAGTCCTAAGCTTAAAATAAATGAAATTAATTTCCACCATCACGTTCCTGGTGAAAATCCGAGCAAGTTTGATGTTTGGATCATGCAATTTCATTGAGAAATGAAGAATCCATGGATCAAAATCTGGAGGTTGAAGCAGATGAGCTGCGCGCGTTTTTTCAGTTTCTGGAAAATTTAAAATAACGTTTCTAATATATATATTTATGGTTAGAGTTAAGATAACGGATGTATTACTGCCCCAGCGGTTGCCAGCATGCCTTAAAGTCTCTTGCCTCGCCTCAAGGCCCAGGGTTCGAATCCCCCTGGGACCTTTTTTTTAATAAAAGGCTCGTCCCTTCAGAAGCATTAACTTCTGATGCTCACTCCTTCAGAAGCATTTCTGATGCTCACTCCTTCAGAAGCACTTCTGATGCTAACTCTTTCAGAAGCATCAAGCTTCTAGCTCCTTCAGAAGCATCACGCTTCTGACCCCTTCAGAAGCATCAAGCTTCTACTCCCTTCATAAGCATTAAGCTTCTAACTCCTTCAGAAGCATCAAGATTCTGACTCCCTTCAGAACCTCAACTTCTGACCTCCTTCAAAACGTCAGCTTCTGACCCTTTTTCTTCAAAACTTCATTTTTACTTATTTTCAAATATTTTTCAAAACTCCTTCAAAACAAGGTGATTAAATGACAAGTCAAGCACATGGCTCAGTGGAAAAACTCTTCACTTCGAAGCCAAGAGTCCTGGGTTCAAACCTCCTTAGGACAAAAACTCTTTTTTATCACTAATTTTCTCAAGTTTCTCAACAAACTTCAACATTTTCAAAAACCAAACAAAACTTCTCATTTTTAGATGATTTTTTTTTTTTGCACACTTGTCATTTAATATACCTATTTTATGATTATCTCAAAAAAATCCAAAAAATATTTTCTTTTTATATTTTAATTAGGAGACGTTTTAAGTATTTTTAATACTTTTTCAAAAATGTTTTCTTTCCAATTTTCAAACCTAATCTTTTTCAAAACTTCTTGTGAATATCCTTCACTTTTCAAAATCATTTTCAAAACCTTTTCAAAAACCTTTCAATAAATTTACACACTTTTTTTCCATAATCAATTAGATTTGAAGATAAACCGAACCAGGCTTTTCCTCGAATTTATTTCAAATTGATCATAGGCCTCCCTCACGGTGTAAGTCCCAACCCTTCTATGTACATATTTATTTCCTTGTATATTCACCCTTTCGTGTACATATTCATTTCCTTGTACACATTCAATCGTCTTTGTAAATATTCAAGCATAAACAAACTTCGTTCGTTTGTTTTCATCCGCTTGTTTATACACCAATTCCATTGGTATTAAGAGGAGCATTATTCCCGGTGAAACTGCTCTTAAACCAATGGGCCTCCCTTAAGGTGTAAGCCCTTTGTATATATTCAAGTTACACTTGCTTTAATTGCTTGTTTTATACACTTGTTTATATATTTCCTTCATAAACTCCTGTGAATACACATCACACACTTGTTCATATAACTGGTCAGTTATAACATAACAACTAGTCTAACAACTAGGTTCCCTTTAGCCTCCTCTAAGGCTTCGTATAAGACAAATCACCTGCTGAGTTTAGCCTTCACTTAGGCTTTATATAAGACAGCTCCCCTACTGAGTTAGCCTCCTCTTGGGCTTCGTTCAAAAGAACTCCCTCGTTGAGTTTAGCCTTCTCTTGGGCATTAAACAAGAAAGAGACCTGGAAATCTCTTAACAGCCTCCTATTGGGCTTCCAATACATAGAATCACCCGCTCTAGGATAGAACCCTAAGAGTATGATTTCCGGTGAAATCACTCTTGAATCCTAAGAGGATGGTTTCCCGGTGAAACCACTCTTAAAGCCAAAGCCAACCATACCCTATAGCTTCCTCTTGAGCTTCATACAAGGACCCTCGTTGACCCTCGAAATGCCTCCTCTTGGGCTCACAATGCAAGGACCCTCGATGACCCTCGGAATGCCTCCTCTTGGGCTTACAATACAAGGGCCCACGGGCTTCTTAAAAGCACCCCCTAATCAATAATCAATTTCTCCTAGAGATTTAGACATTTATCATCTCTATGGAAGAAGTATCTCATCTATAACATCACATACAAATCAAACACTCTTTTCCAAACAAAACATCTTTTAATCGTAAGTAGTAACGCTTGTACACTCAAGCAAAACACCTAATACTTACGATGAAAGATTCAATCAATCAATCCTTCAAAATGTATGTGATGAAATAGATTAGATACATTTTTCATTAAGATGACATTTGTCTTTGTCTCTTAATAGCATCCTTTGTTTCCACTAGCATAAGTGGGAACTACGATTGCTCTGACTTTCTCAACCTCCCTTTGAGAATACGTAGGCACAAGGTCTCATCCTTGGCGAGCATACTTCTTTCTTCCTCAAACCAAACAAAACCATAGCTCCCTTAGATCCGAGCTACAGATGCTCTGATTCCCACTAGGGGATATGTATGCAGAAGATCCCAATGATCTTTGCGAGCACAATAATAACAAAACTTAGGACCCCGCCTAACCTACCTTTCTTAAAACCCAAAGGAGAAACGTTCCCAAGAATAGAATAGCAAATTAAAACACCCAAACATATAAAAAATATTCATATATATAAATAAGGCTATAGATAACTATATATATATAGGGTGCCACATCTTTCCCTTTATATAACAAACCCTCTTACTCAGATCTCTCCCCAATGCGTTGTGTCTAGTTCACACTAGTCACACCGCATATCTTTATTTATTTAGGGTATTGCAACTTTCCCCTTTTTTTATCTCATCTTCCTGTTTTGGAAACAATAAAGCTTGATGCTCGCGGCATCCTTTTAAAAACAAATCAAAAGAGTAAATCATTTTTGAGCCAAAGATTCGAATTCCGATTCGATTCCCTCGTTCCTCACTTTTTACAACGAACACAATGGTACCAATCTCAACAACAAAATGATCACCGAACTCTACACGCATTTCAAGATCAAGCATCACAGCTCTTCTCCGTATCGGTCAAAAATGAACAAAGCAGTGGAAGTCACTAACAAGAATCTCAAAAAGATCATACAAAAGATGACAGTGACTTACAAGGATTGGCATGAGATGTTGCCATTCGCTCTCCACGGCTACCATACTACAGTACGGACATCTACAGGGGCAACCCCCTTCTCTCTCGTATATGGTAGGGAAGTAGTCCTACCTATCGAGGTTCAGGTACCCTCAACCAGAGTACTCCAGGACGCAGAGTTAGGCGAAGACGGAATGGGTCCAGACTTGCCTTGACCAGATCAACTTGATTGACGAAAAACGGCTCGCAGCCATCTACCACGGACAAATATACCAGAAGCGAATGATTCGAGCATTCAATAAAAAGGTCAAGCACCGAGTCTACCAAGTCGGTGATCTAGTAGTCAAGCGTATCATCCTTCCACAAGGTGACCCCAGGGGAAAATGGACCCCCACCTATGAGGCACCATTTGTAGTCAAAGTAGTATTTTCCGGCGGAGCTATGATACTCGGCACTATGGATGGAGAAGACTTCCCACACCTTGTGAACAGAGACATAGTCAAAAAATACTACGCATGAACGAGACCCGCTAGGTCGACCGGCCTAGGCAAAAATAAGGGCATCCTGGCGAACCAAAAAGGTTCAGGCAAAAGTTAAGGATATATATACAAAAAATATACACCCGGAAAGTCGAAAACCTGCAAAGGCGGCTTGGGCAAAAAAGGGTATCCCGGTAGACAGAAAACCCGAAAGGGCGGTCTAGGCAAAAATTAGGGATTTAAGCGTACGACTATGTCTCGTCCATATCACTTACTTACAGACTACACTACTATCAGCTCCAAGATTCGAATGGCACAAATCAGTTCAATCATTTTCTTCTGACAGCAAGGAGATGAGATAGTCAAAAATATATGAGCAATAACATAGTTGAAACTTGACAAGATTGTTTCCACATAGCTTTTTACTATTAGTCTCGTATACAAACTGCCTGACTATAGGCCACCTTTTCAAATTCAATGCAAATTCCTTTTCCAATTTTATTTGTTTTTTGCATAAAGTCCAATGATTGCTTTGAATGATTATATGCATCTGACAATAAACATCTATTCACAAACATATGAAAGGCGAACAAAAAACAGTAATTACTACAGGCTCTAGGAATTGAGATGACACTAAAGTCACCAATGCACCCCTACAGAGTCACTTTCACAAGATACATCTACAGGATCACCAATCCCCACGGAGCCATCGCTCTCCTTACAAAGGCAAATCTTCTCCAACAAAGTACTACATTATCATCTCCTCTCCACAGATTTTCCAACACATCAGAAATATTAATCTAACAATCCTTAGTATTTGATATAAAAGAAAAGCAAGAAATAAATCTATTTCTACAATCCAATTCTTACTTGAGAAAATGCTTGAAGAACATAAATTAAATTATCTTTTTCAACAATAATTTAATTTGACATATTAAATAAACCACACAAGATTTCCTCTACATTCAACCTCAAATTGTTCACATACAAAGATTTACAAGAATTACATAATGGATTTGGAATAGTTACTACCTTAATCTTGACAAAATTGGAAATTAGCTCCTCATCACCATTGTTGACATCAAAGAGACTTGAGTTTTTTTCTCTCCAAAGTTCTATCTCTCTCCTTGATAAAAATCTAATTGTCTAGAATGATCCACCACCCACAAAACTATATTTTCTTCTTTTCTTTTCTCTCTCTTTGTTTTGCTTTTTCCTAAGTCATGATTGCAAATGATATGACCTTTTACATGCAACCACCCATTTCTCTTGGCCCAAAAAGTAACTGAAAGTAAAATTTCACGCTACCCCAAGACACTTCTAATCATTTCAAAGCAGTCTTGATGAAGCATTCATGCGCCAACCATGGGCCGCGAACTAAAACAAATGAGGTTCGCGGCGCCTACGGAGCCTGGCCGGCTTATGCTCCCTTTGCCTATTCCTGGCCTCCCTTTGTCTTATCTTGATCTTGCTTTGACTTGGTTGCTTCTTCCAACTCCACATGAATCCAAGTAATTCTTTTTCTCTAAAAATGCTACAAAACTAACAATTGAGGTGAAATATCTATTCTACTAAAAATAAAACAAGAATAATTGCATGTTTATGAATTGTGTGAATAAAAGAATAAAAATTAAATAAAACTTGGTTAAAAGGACCAATAAAAATATATGAAAATTAGTACAATTTGGTCCTTAACAATCACCTTATGTGATCCTGTCAGTTTCAACAACTTTAATGATCCTATCAGATTCATCACCTCAAGTGATCCTATCAGATTCATCACCCTAAGTGATCATATCAATTTCATCAGATTCATCACCTTAAGTGATCCTATATATTTCATCAGTTTCATCACCTCAAGTGATCCTATCAGCTACATCAGCTATAAACTTCATCACGTTAGTCTCCGAGCAGTGATCCTATCAACTTCATCACGTTGTCCCCAGCATGGTCTATGGACAATGTAATCATCCGCGGCAAGGTCTACACACAAGATCCACAGTCGAGTATCTCTCAATCATTATTATTCTTCCAGCAGCGTTAATATCCAGACTCGAAACTTGGTCAGATAGTGCACCAGAGGAATCTGAATTATCTCTTATTCCCCAGCTAGGGTTTTCAACAACCCCATCCCCAAGCGGACATTAGAAATCTCCAGCAAAACGTTCCAATCTTCTTCAAGATGGATATGTTTTGAAATACCACAACATCTACATTCATACATTACTCATAATAGTCATAACAAGTGCATGTATCATAACAACATTGTTCATGACTTTGTCATATGCACGCATGCATCATAATCTGCATAAGACTAACCATATCCTGTCAAAGTCTATTTCTCTAACAGGTAGCAGCTATTTTCCAAAATAGAAGGTCAAAGATTAATACCCGAAACAAGACTGGAGAACTATCTGAACGACCATGCAAATTATTTCCAGACAACAGATCAAAGATTAACACCCGAAACAGGACAGGAAAACTATCTACAAATGTTCATCTCAGAAATAACCAAGACGAAGGTTTATTCTAATCCTCTCTTATTATCAACCGCCCCGGATGGTATCTTAAGCCCATCTCCGATTTCTCTTTTATCTAAAAGATGAATACAGAGTCTAGCGTACGACTCACTCTCCAGCATCAGCTTCTCCAAATGGCATCTGTAAGCCCATTCCAGTGCATCGTCAACCGACGATTCCATTCCATACAACAGCGAGTGCAAATTTTCAAGTGTACTCGAGTGTTCAATCATCTTCTACCTTCAGGTCACGAAAGGCAAGCATACCAATCTAACCCTTCCGGTACAAGAAGATTGAACGTGGGCAACTGTTATACCCCAAAATTTTCCCTCCTACTTCTCAAGACAATCCACAATTCCATACTCAAGGATTTCACAAGGGGTGACTAGATAAACCCTCTTCTAAGCAATCAATCCAAACTAGGGTTTTGCTCCTCTCAAGTCAAGATGGATTTCCAAGTGGTCATCAAATCTCACCATTATACTTCAAAGGATAATCATGTCAAGTTTCAAACCCTACAAATCAGAATTGCTCATTTAATTGCTCAGATGGTAGAAAATCAACTACATTGGACAAAACGTTAACTATGGTCAACATACAGTCAAACTTCATAACTTTTGGTCAACACCAATATTTTGAAGTTATATCCATCATTTGATCAAGGGTTGACCATGATTCATCAAGAAAAGTCAAGATCTGATTAAAAGACAAAGTTTCTAAATTAGGGTTTTTAGACAAAAGTCAACAGAACTTTGACCAGGCATAACTTTCACATACTTTATCAAAAAAATTTCCACCAAAGCTCATTTTAAAGGGGATTCAATTCTCTACAACTTCATGTCTCACAAGCTTGGGCTGAAAATGCTTCATTTGGAAGTTATAGATCAAAACATTACAGGTCCTCTTAAAAAGTCAACAAAAAGTCATCTTTTTGCAAAGAAGTGTTCATGAGCATGGAAACTTCAATGAAGATGAAACCAAAAGGGCTGTTTAGAGGACATCTTGAGCTTTCTAAAAAGTCCAAGAACACCCAAAAATATTACAAAAATTGAGCAAGATACAAGTTGTGCAAGTTGTGCATTTTTTAGGAGGTGCATAAAGAGAAATACTTGAGAAAATCAAATTTTTTCCAAATGGGCTTAACTTTTATTGGTTCAAACTTGTTTCTAATCACAATTAGAACCTCCAAGCCCAATGCCACGCCCTTGAGCTTTTTATTTTATTTATTTTGATTTTTATTCATTTAAAGTCAATTTAATTAAAATGAAATAGCAAAAAATAAATCAATCAATGCAATGCTGTATATTTGACATTCTTGAGGTCCAAAATACCTATTAAATGGCCTAAAATTCAAAATTGAGTGATTGGCAAGAGATTGGTACAAGATTGGCAATATTTGATCAAGATTGGAAGATTTGGAAAATCAAATATACTCTCATTGAATGGGATATATTTTCTCATTAAATGCTCAACCTGAATCTATCCTCTATAAATTCAGAGGGTTTCTAACCAACCTCAAGAAAACTGTGACTCTCAAGCAACTAGCAGCCCTAGTTTTGAATCATTTCAAGCCGTTCCAAGCATTCCAACACGTTCCATGAGGTTCTCTGATCATTTACAGCCATTCACCAAGCATCCAAACGCCCAGAATCGTAAGAACACGTTTACGGTTTGCTCTCCAAAACTCAATATCAATTTCAGTAATTCATGCATTTTTAATACGATTTGATTGCATATTTGTGTTTAGACTGATGTTTGTAAACTTTCTGGATTGTTTGATTTGAATTTTAGCACAAGAATAAGAATCTGCCATGGCTAGGGTTCATGAGCTCGAATTAGGGATTTCCAAAATAGGATAAATTGGACGAAACCAGTGACCCTATCACATTCAGGGGATCAAACTGAGTTGATCCATGATCTCATAACTGATTTATGTTGCATATTTTTTAGTTTTGACTTCTTGCAGGGCTATAGTGACGGATAAAACTGTGGCTATAGGATTTAATCACGAAGCAGAACCGTGGGTAAAAGTTTGAAAATTCAAACGAAGAAGATGACACCTTGGCGCGTTTTTGTTCCAACTTCTGGACCCCTCAGAAGCACATCTCTAGAAGTTCCAACTTCTAGACCCCTCAAAAGCACCTCTTCAGAAGTATCCAACTCCTGGACCCCCAGAAGCTCCAACTTCTGGATCCCATAGGATGCATCACCCCAGAAGCTCCAGCTTCTAGATCCCCTTCAACAACAGAACCACCAGAAGCTCTAGCTTTTGGACGTCCCAGCAACAGAATCTCCAGAAGCCTCGACACGAACCCTTCGGCCGGACCCCAAGCTCGGCTTTTGGACTTCCCAGACAAAATCTCCGAAGCTGACTTTTGGACCCTTCTAGATGCAGAAGCTCCATCTTCTGGACACGCTCAGCAGAAGTTTCACCAGAAGGCTTGGCTTCTGTGGTAGCTTCTATTAGAAGCTCTGATGGGGTTTCCTTTATTTTTATTTTTTCTGTTTTTTTATTATTTCCTTTCTTTTAAACAATCTAAATAAATAATTAGTAATTAGGTTAAATAATTAGTCTAATTAGGTTTAATTCCATAAAAAAATTTCATTAAACTTTTTCTTAATTAAAATGAATTAGAATTAGGCTTTTCACTAAAATCAACCTCCAAAAAACCAAAAAATATATTTTTTCTATTATTTACTATTCTGCATTTTAAATTCTAGAAAGGTTGTATAGGTTGCAATTTTTTATCATGTAATAGCATAGGACCTTTACATTTCTGCCTTTACTTTCTGCACTCCCATACTATGTATCTGCCCCAAAGCCATGTAATAGCGTAGGACCTTTACATTTTCGCAATTTATTTTCGGCACCTATTAACTGCTAGTAATTAGGCGTGTATGGCAAGATTAAAAATAACATAGATCACTTATAATCATAAGAAAATATATTTGAATACAACACACTCTTCACACATGCACCTCCTTAGGTATCCTCTCTCGTTGCCTTACGAATAATGGTCATGCCCCTCGAACGTGGGGGTACCTTAGCACGGTTGCCTACAATATATCAACACAGTCCCTTCGACTTAAAAGATCATAGTCCCTCGATGTTTCCTACAAATATATGATCTCGTCCCTCGATTGTTGCCTACGAAAAGTGATGATCGTCCCTACGAATATGCTAGGATATCCTTACAAGTTGCCTTCTATGACCATCTGATATCCCTTCGAATGTCCCTTTTACATCCAACGAATAAGGTTACCTATCAATCAATGATATGGATAGTCTTATTCTAAAGGAAAGCAAAATAACACGGAAATGACTGTTCTAAGTAGGTAAATAAGTCTCTTTTGCTTGCTCAATTAAAACACTCTTTTCACACCTCACATTTTCAAAACATTTTCAAGCACTTTGTATACATTCCAGCGTGAATCATAACAAAGTCCTTTTCCAAAAACAAAACATTTCCAAACACTTCGTATACATTCTAGCGTGAATCATTATGAAGTCAAAGTGAAATGCCTTTTCAAAACATCTTTTCAAACACACACAAAACGCAATTTATAAAGTGAGCTAAGCAATTAAGAGCCAGTAGATAACTACGGATGGAAAGGGTGCTAACATCTTCCCTTTCCACAACCGCCTCCCGTACTCAGAATCTAACGAAGGTCTTTTCCTGTTCTTTTCGTCTTCCCTTAATTGGATAAAAGAAAAGTCGATGGCGACTCTTGCTATCCGCAACATTTACGATCAAACGCAAAACAAACAAGTCAGTTCTTCCACCGTGTTACACCTGGATCTAGGTTTTCTTAGGTAAGTAGCAATAAATCATCGCGACTGTTAGGCGTATACCGAAACGGTCAAAATGATGGCTACATTAGTGCGACACTTTGGATGTCCCGATGCTCTTCATGTTTAGTTGAGGAAAGTATTTGGCGTTTGGGTGGTGTCATAAGCACTAACTCAACTTTTAGAACCCTAATTAACCTATCTTGGCCATTAGAAGGTAGTGAGATGGTCGACTTCGGTGCAGACTGAGGTTGGTTGATACTCGATGCTATGCTCATTAAGATTCGACTTTCGGGATGTTTCATTCGACCACTTGGTAGTCGTATTGAAATAAAGCCTACGAGAAAGATCAATGATATTAGATTCTTAGAACCCGATTACTATTATAAGACAGGTTGAACCCACTTAAACTCTGGAAGGGTAGACACCTATACCTCATGCAAGCTTTAAACCTAGGGCTATTGTGTCAATTGTTGGTGCTTGCTACTTGTTTTAAACATGACATCATAACATCATAACACCATAACATTATATGATTTCTAACTATTTCAAGGACCTAGGGATTTATCTTTGCTCTGTTTTGTAGGAGTAATGGCTTCCAAGAAGACTATCTGAATCAACTTTGTGGGTATACCTTCTCAACTCAAAGAATTAGTTTCAGAAGTTCCCGATCATGCTTAGTTTATCAAAAGGCATGGCTATCTACTTGAATTGGTTATCTCCGATTTTGAAGAAGATATGATGCACGTCGTATTCCAGTTCTTTGATCCGAAACATCACTGCTTTACATTCCCAGATCATCAGTTGGTGCCTACATTGGAAGAGTTCTCTAAGCTACTTGGGATACGTATCCTTGATCAGATACCATTCACCAGTTCAGAAAAAGATCCAAAATACGAAGACATCGCATCAGCGTTACATCTAAAACGATCAGACATTGAAGCTAATTGGGAAACAAGAAGCGAAGTTAAGGGTTTGCTTGCTAAGTTTCTGATAAAGAAAGCTCGAGAATTCCTAAAGGATATGAGTTTCCATGCATTCAAAGACATTTTGGCCTTGCTAATCTATGGCTTGGTGCTATTTCCTAATCCTGACCAGTTCATAGACGTAAACACCATCAAGATATTCCTCACTCGTAATCCTGTGCCTACCTTGCTTGGGGACATTCAACATTCTCTCCACACTCGTACTACCAAAAGACAAGGAACTCTCATGTGTTGCATACTGTTAATTTTCGGGTGTTTTATTTCGCACCTTCCTCAATCAGTAATGAAGAACGAGCAAAGATTGAAGTGGTCTCAAAGACTGATGTCACTCTCTTATTCAAATATTTGTTGGTGTCTTTTTTCTCAAAAGGACTTCACTTCCATTGAGCGTTGTGGGGAATTCCCTAATGTACCACTCCTTGGCATAAGGGGATGTATCACTTACAACCCTTCTCTAGCTCTACGTCAGTTTGGTTATGCTCGAAGAGATGGTCCTCATGATATGCTTCTCCAAGACATTGTGTTTGACTACAGCGATCTCGAACTACCGTCGAAGATTTGTGCACGCTTGGGGCATGGTGAAGAAGACTGATACCAAGACTTTGGGGCACAAAAATTCCATTCCTTGGGAACCTTACCTCAAATGGGTGCGAGCTCGAGCTCAAAACCTCATGATGTCGTTTACAGCTATTCTACCAGTGGTTATGGAACTTGTTGTTGAAGGTGACGAACCCTATACCATTCTTCATCCAGACATGCCTACTAATTTTGAAGACTTGAAGAGATCCAGGATTCAACTTAAAGAAGAAAGGGATACTTTCGAAGCTCAATGCCACGCAGGCGAGAAGAAGGTATTAGAGTTGACGAAGCTACTTCACGAGGAGTGAAACATCAACAACTACTACAACACAAAAAGAAAGCGTCTGTGGGAAGCCTAAGCTCTTGGAATTTCTTTTTATTTGTTTTGTACTTGCTAAAAGTAAAATAATAAAAAATTTGTTCGTGCTTGTTTAACAAATGTAAATTCCTAGGGTCCTTGAAAACATTGCATTGCATAACATCGCATATCATGGCATAACATTTCATAACAGGTACATTCAAGACCGGGTTTCTTATTCTCTCGCTGTTTATTTCAGTAGAAAATGGCTCTTGAACAGACTGTCAAAGATATCCAGGCTCAGAACTCCCAATTCCAGGAGATGTTCACCAATTTGGCCCAAGGCTAGAAAGATCTGGAGAAGCTCATCACCAGAAAGAAGAAGACCATTGGTATTCTCAACATGGGAGGAAATCACAAGGGTCCAGTCAAGGTGGTCAAACAGCTCGAATTCTCAGACAAGGACGGTGAAACTGAAGGAAGAATCAAAAATAATGAAGGAAGCCATCATAAGTCTGAAAACAAAGAGGAAAACTATGTGAGCGAGCAGTATCCTCTTGACAACGAAAAATACAAGCAACTTGAAGATCGTCTGAATGCTGTGGAAAATTTGAAAATGTTAGGGCTGAACTTTGATGATCTTAGTCTTGTTCCTGGTGTGGTAATTCCCCGCAAGTTCAAAGTTCCTACCTTTTCCAAGTATGATGGCATCTCTTTCCTGAAGCTACATCTGAAGTCCTATGTTCAGAAGATCTATCCTCATACTGAAGACATGAAATTATAAATCCATTTCTCTCAAGAGAGTTTATCCAGAACTCAGTTGGAGTGGTATTATCAGCTAGAGAGTACCCACATTCATACCTAGAATGACTTAGCAGATGCTTTCTACAAGCAGTACCAGTACAATGTTGAATTGGCACCTACCCGCATGCAACTACAAAGCATGTCTATGGATCGTGACGAGAAGTTCAAAGAGTATGCCTAGAAATGGAGAGATTTAGCAGGCAGAGTTCAACCACCCTTATCTAATAGGGAATTTATTGATATGTTCATGGGAACACTGACAGGCCCATTCTTCAATCATCTGATTGGAAACTCTTCAGTCGGGTTCACCGGTGATATAATGACGAACATATCATTTGGAATCAAGAGCGGAAAGATTCAAGTAGAGTCATCTTCAAATGCTGCAAAAATATCTTTTGGAGGTAAGAAAGAAGTCAATGCTGTGTATGGTCAGAAGAGCCGTGACAAAGCTGATCATAATCAATCTGTGGGGGCAGTCGTGATTTCCAATCCCACACCAGCGCCAACTCAACAAGATAATGCGTGTAGCCAGAACGTGCCAAGAAGACAATTTACAAAGATCAATATGTTGTTATCTCAAGCATTGCAACACATGTTGAAAGTAGAGCTCATTACTTTGAGGGATCCTCCTCAACACGTCAACACTTCCTCTCTAAAGTACAATCCTAATGCAAGGTGTGCATACCACTCCAACAGCCCAGGGCACGACACCAACAATTATTGGGCCCTGAAGAACAAGATTCAAGACCTGATTAAAGCTCGGGAAATTGAATTTGACCCTCCCGTCGAAACTCCAAATATGATCAATGCACCAAGCCCGACCATGGTAAAAGTGAAAATGCTATTGACGATGACTCCTATGTTTATGATGTGAATGAGCTGACTATTCCTTTGATGACTGTCAAGAAATACTACGCAAAGGTCTATTTCAGGATGCCACGATAAGCATCATTGGTGTGCATCTGAATCTGATGGATGTGCTTGGTTGAAGAGGCGTATTCAACGCATGATGGACAACCGAGAAGTTCTATTTCTGAAACCTCCATCTATGGAGAATATGTGCGAAGACATTTCTAAAAATCTGAAGATCAAAGACGTAAGCGATGTCGAACCAAAAGTCTGGGATACCTTGGGGCAGCCAAGTGGAAAGTTTGATTTCATGGTTAAATATACCGCTCCCGAAAGTTACAAGATTCCAATCGAAGACATCAAGGCAACCGGATGGGGAGATGATTACCCAGAAGAGTATTTTCCCCTGAGATCCATCCTCCAAAAAACACTACTACACCAATTCGCATTCCTGCTATCGGACCAATCCCCAAAGCTAGGGGAAATAAAAATTAACTCATCCTGATCAAACAGAAGTACCAAAGGAAGTTGCTGAGGATACCTCCAAGCGACAAATGGAGGAAATTCTGAAAATCATCAAGAAGAGCAACTACAATGTTGTGGAACAATTGGGATAAACTTCGTCCAAGATATCCATGCTACCTCTGCTATTATGCTCTGAGGCTCATGATAAAGCCTTAGTAAAGTTTCTGAAGAATGCTCACATACCGCAAGACACTACTGCTGATCAATTCGAAGGTTGTATTGCTAGCCTGACTGCCAACAATGGTTTAGGTTTCTCTGGTGCTAATTTAACTCCTACCGAAAGGAAACACAAAAAAAGCCTTGCACATCTCCATTGAATGCAAGGGCACTACATTGTCTCACTTGTTAGTGGATACTGTATCTGCTCTGAATGTTCTGCTGAAGAGCGCTCTCGACCAACTTAATGCTGAAGAAGTGGTCATGAAGCCCAGTGACATAATCATAAGAGTTTTTGATGGTTCGAAAAGAACATTACTTGGAGAGCTCTACCTTCTAGTTAAAGTTGGTTCCCATACTTTTCACTGTACTTTCTTTGTCATGGACATTCGTCCAGCTTATTCTTGCCTACTCGGACGCCCTTGGATACATGGGGAAGGTGCTGTCACCTCTACCCTACATCAGAAGCTGAAGTACCCAATGAAGGGGAAGATTGTTGTAGTATGCAGTGAAGAAGAATATATGGTAAGCCATCTGCCATCATTCTGATACCTCGAAATGGGAGGTGAATTCATCAAAAACCCCTGTCAATCTTTCGAAGAAATTCCACGAGTCATGCCTGTCACTCCTAGAGTTACTAGAGTTTCACTAAAGATGGCCTCACTGAAAGACACCAAAGTTATGGTTGAAGAAGGAGGTTGTACTATTTGGGGTCAGCTCCCCGATTTTCCATTCAAATCTAAGAAGACCGGTTTAGGCTTCACTATCAAAGATCATAAGATGATACGCCGCAAACGTGCTGGCAAACTTCCTTTCCACATCAACAAAAGAGGAGTCCATGCTCTAGAAGATGATGATGGCGACTTCGATATCAATAATTGGATCTTCCCAACTCCAGATGATGGACTCAACAATTGGAAGACTGAATATGTTATACCAATCTCTTTTAGACAGAAGTAATTACTTTTTCTGCTTATTACGCTTTGAACAATAAACTGTAAGCCTAGTGCCTTACCTGGGGCGCCACGGCTCGTTTGTGAGGGTGATTATTTGTCATTCACATATTTTCATTCAATAAATCATTGGACTTTTGCATTCAAATACTGTGCTCTTTATCTTTCTTTTTGCTTGATCACCCTTTCAAAAAGCTATGTGTTCTTACACACACCCACATGATACACTGCAGATTCAATCTAAATCTCATCGATAACGACTCTGCTATTGCTAAATATGACTTCAATAATCTGATCTACCAAGCCGAAGACGAAGGTGAGGAAGATTGTGAAGTGCCAGGAGAACTTTCCAGGCTACTACAACAGGAAGAATAGGTTATCTGACCACACGAGGCGGTCTAGGTTGTGAATCTAAGTGCTTGTGAGAGCAGAAAGGAAATCAAGATAGGAGCAGGTCTTGAGAGCAATGTCAAAGGGAGATTGGTCCAGATGCTACAAGACTATATCGAGATTTTTGCTTGGTCCTACAAAGACATGTCAGGTTTAGACATTGACGTTGTGGTACACCGACTACCAACAAAAGAAGGTTTTCTCCCTGTGAAGTAGAAGGTTCGTCGTATCCGTCCTGAGATGTTCGAGAAAATCAAAGCCGAAGTTATGAAACATTTCAATGCAGGTTTCCTAGCCGTTACTTCTTATCCACAATGGGTTGCGAACATGGTGCCTGTACCTAAGAAGGATGGAAAAGTACGTATGTGTGAGGACTACAGAGATCTGAATAGAGCAAGTCCGAAAGATCATTTTCCCACTTCCACATATTGATGTCCTGGTTGATAACACCGCTCAACACAAGGTTTTCTCCTTCATGGATGGTTTCTCCGGTTACAATTAGATCAAAATGGCTCCCGAAGACATGGAAAAGATTACTTTCGTTACACAGTGGGGCACATTCTGTTACAAAGTCATGTTGTTCGAAATGAAGAACACTGGCGCCACATATCAACGTGCCATGGTAGCTTTATTCTATGACATGATTCATCACGAGATAGAGGTTTACGTCGACGACATGATAGCTCGATCACAAACTGAAGAAGAACATCTCGATCATTTGCGGAAGCTGTTTGATAGACTGAAGAAATACAGACTAAGACTTAACCCTAACAAGTGCACCTTTGGAGTCAGATCCGGTAAACTCTTGGGATACGTTGTCAGTGGTAAAGGTATTGAATTTGACCATGCCAAGGTTAAAGCTATTCAAGAAATTCTATCTCCCCGTACCGAGAAGGAAGTCAGAGGTTTCTTGGGACGACTAAGCTACATTGCCAGATTCATTGCACATCTAACTTCTACTTGTGATCCAATCTTCAAGTTACTGAAGAATGATCAAGTAGTGAAATGGAACGACGATTACCAGACTGCTTTTGACAAAATCAAGGAGTACCTACAAAATCCTCATATCCTGATACCACCAGTCAAAGAAAGACCTCTTATCATGTACTTAACAGTATTAGAGAACTCAATGGGGTGTGTGTTGGGGTAACATGACGAGTCTGGTCGAAAAGACTATGCAATATACTACTTTAACAAAAAGTTTACCGAATGTGAAACAAGATACTCACAGCTTGAGAAAACTTGCAGCGCTTTGGCTTGCTTTCGCCGACTAAGACAATATATGTTGACTCACACTACCTGGTTGATCTCTAAGATGGATCCGATAAAATACATATTCGAGAAACCTGCTCTCTCCAGAAGAATAGCAAGATGGAAATGATCTTGACCGAATATGACATCCAATATACTACTCAGAAGGCGATCAAAGGAAGTATAGTAGCCAATCTTTTGGCTCATCAAGCCATATATAACTATTAGTCTATACATTACGAGTTTCCAGATGAGGATATTATGTTAGTCACTGATTGCGAAGAACCTGGACCAGACGAAGAACCTAAACAAGGATCCCGATGGATTATGGTCTTTGATGGAGCCTCAAACGCACTTGGCAATGGCATTGGCGCCATCATTACATCTCCTACAGGAGGACATACGCCTTTCACCGCCCGATTATGTTTTTTGCACCAACAACATGGCGAATCTGAGCGTGCATCATGGGTATTAAAGCTGCTATTGACTTAAGAATCAAATTCTTGCAAGTGTATGGAGACTCAGCTTTAGTGATCAGTCAGATTAAAGGCGAATGGGATACGAAGCATCCGAATCTCATTCCATATCGAGAGCATGTTCTGAGTTTGATCCCTTACTTCGAAGAGATAACTTTTGATCACATCCCACGAGAAGAGAATAAGTTGGCAGACGCATTAGCTACCATGTCATCTATGTTCAAGGTCAGATGGGACAACGAAGCTCCCCAAATTACTATTGAAAGACTAGACGAACCAACATACTGTTGTGAACTTGATACTGAAGGAACAAAAGAGAAACCTTGGTTCTACGAAGTGAAGAGGTATATCAACGATAAGAAGTTCTTAAGAAGATTCTCCTCCAAATTCTTTCTCAACAACAACATCTTATACAACCGCAATCATGACTTGTGCTTACTCTGCTGTGTAGATCAGAAGAAAGCGGAACGAATCATGGAAGATTTACATGAAGGAGCATTCGGTACCCACTCCAGTGGACATATAATGGCTAAGAAGATTCTAAGAGAAGGTTACTATTGGTCCACCATGGAAGCTGATTGTTACCGCTATGTTCGATCTTGTCACAAATGCCAGATATACGGACAAAGTGCACATACCTCCAGTCCTATTGAATATTCTGACCGCTTTGTGGCCTTTCGTAATGTGGGGCATTGACATGATTGGAGAGATCAAACCCACCGCTTCCAATGGACATCGTTTCATCCTCGTCGCTATTGATTACTTTACCAAATAGGTAGAAGCAGCCTCGTTCGCATCTGTTACCAAGAATGTTGTGGCTCGATTCATCAACCATAATCTTATCTGTCGGTATGGCGTCCCCAAAAGGATTATCACGGACAATGGTACCAATCTCAATAACAAAATGATCACCAAACTCTGCACGCAGTTCAAGATTAAGCACCACAACTCTTCTCCATATCAGCCAAAAATTAACGTTGCAATGGAAGGCGCCAATAAGAATCTCAAGAAGATCATACAGAAGATGACAGTGACCTATAAGGATTCGCATGAGATGTTGCCATTTTCTCTCCACGGTTATCGCGCTACAATACAAACATCTATAGGGGCAACCCCGTTCTCTCTCGTATATGGTATGGAAGCAGTCCTACCTATCGAGGTTCAGATACCCTCAATTAGAGTACTCCAAAATGCAGAGTTAGACGAAGACGAATGGGTCCAGACTCGCCTTGACCAGATCAACTTGATCGATGAAAAATGGCTCGCAGCCATTTGCCATGGACCAATATACCAGAAGCAAATGATTAGAGCATTCAATAAAAAAGTCAAGCACCGAGTCTACCAAGTCGGTGATCTAGTAGTCAAGTGCATCATTCTTCCACAAGGTGACCCCAGGGGCAAATGGACTCCCACATATGAGGGACCATTTGTAGTCAAAACAGTATTTTCCGGCAGAGCTATGATACTAAGCACTATGGATGAAGAAGACTTCCTGCAACATGTGAACGCAGACATAGTCAAAAAATACTACGCATAAACGAGACCCGCTAGGTTGACTGGCCTAGGCAAAAATAAGGGCATCTTGGCGATCCAAAAAGGTTCGGGCAAAAGTTAAGGATATATATACAAAAATGTACACCCGGCAATTCGAAAACTTGCAAAGGCGGCTTGGGCAAAAAAGGGTATCCCGGTAGACTGAAAACCTGAAAGGGCGGTCTAGGCAAAAGTTAGGGATTTCAGCGTACGACTATGTCTCGTCCAGATCACCTACTTACAGACTACACTACTATCAGCTTCAAGATTTGAATGGCGCAAATCAGTTCAATCACTTTCTTTTGACAACAAGGAGGTGAGATAGTCAGCAATATATGAGCAATAGCATAGTTGAAACTCGACAAGATTGTTTCCACATAGCTTTTTACTATTCTGACAATTTCCTCTTAATAGGATATTTGTCTCTTGTATACAAACTGCCTGACTATAGGCCAATTTTCAAATTTAATACAAATTCCTCTTTTCCAGTTCCAAATTTTATTGTTTTGTTTGCATAAAGTCCAATGATTGCTTTGAATGATTATATGCATCTGACAATAAACATCTATTCACAAGCATATGAAAAGCGAACAAAAACAGTAATTACTACAGGCTCTAGGAATTGAGATGACGACTAAAATCACCAATACATCCCTACAAAGTCACTTTCACAAGAAATACCTCCACAGGATCATCTTTACAATCCCCACAGAGCCATCTCTCTCCCTACAAACACAAATCTTCTCCAACAAAGTATCACATTATCATTTCCTCCCAACAGTGTTCAAACACTTCAAAATCATCACGTTAGTCCCCGAGCAGCGATCCTATCAAACATCATCACGTTAGTCCCCGAGAAGTGATCCTCTATATTCATCACATTAGTCCCCGAGCAGTGATCCTATCAACTTCAACTTCATCACGTTTGTCCCCGAGCAGTGATCCTATACATTCATCACATTAGTCCCTAAGCAGTGATCCTATCAACTTCAACATCATCACGTTAGTCCCCGAGCAATGATCCTCTACATTCATCACATTAGTCCCTGAGCAGTGATCTTATCATCTTCATCACATTAGTTCCCGAGCAGTGATCCTATCAGCTTCAACATCATCACGTTAGTCCCCGAGCAGTGATCCTATCAAACATCATCACGTCAGTCCCCGAGTAGTGATCCTCTATATTCATCACATTAGTCCCCGAGCAGTGATCTTATGAACTTCAACTTCATCACGTTAGTCCCGGAGCATTGATCCTCTACATTCATCACATTAGTCCTCGAGCAGTGATCCTATCAACTTCAACATCATCACGTCAGTCCCCGAGCAGTGATCCTCTACATTCATCACATTAGTCCCCGAGAAGTGATCCTATCATCTTCATCAGATTAGTCCCCGAGCAATGATCCTATCAACTTCAACATCATCACGTTAGTCCCCTAGCAGTGATCCTATCAAACATCATCACGTCAGTCCTCGAGTAGTGATCCTCTATATTCATCACATTAGTCCCCGAGCAGTGATCATATCAACTTCAATATCATCACATTAGTCCCCGAGCAGTGATCCTATCAGCTTCAACATCATCACATTAGTCCCCGAGAAGTGATCCTATCAGCTTCAACATCATCACATTAGTCCCCGAGAAGTGATCCTATCAACTTCAACTTCATCATGTTAGTACCCGAGAGGTGATCCTCTATATTCATCACGTCAGCCCCCGAGTAGTGATCCTATCAGACTTATCTACATTCTCAAGTCATCACGTTACATTGGTCCCCAAGCAGTAACATATCAACCAATTACATTAGTCTCCAAGTAGTAACAGGTTATTTCATATCCCATCGTCCCCCAGCAAGTTCTATACACAAGATATTTATCCTCAGCTGAGTATCTCTCAATGATTATCATTCCCCCAACAGAAGTAATATCCAGACTCAAAACTTGGTCAGATAGTGCATCGGAGGAATTCACATCTCTCTTTATCCCTAGTTAGGGTTTTCAACAACTTCATCCTCAAGCAGAAATCAAAGATCTCAAGCAGAATGTTCCTATCTTCTTCAAGATGGATATGTTTTGAAATACCACAACATCTACATTCATACATTACTCATAAAAAATCATAGCATTGTCATATACTCGCATGCATCATAATCTGCATAGAACTAACCATATCCTATCAAGATTTATTTCCCCAGCAGGTAAAAGCTATTTTCCAAAACGGAAGGTCAAAGATTAATACCCGAAACAAGACGGGAGAACTATCTGAACGACCATACAAATTATTTCCAGACGACAGATCATAGATTAACACCCGAAACAAGACAAGAAAACTATCTACATGCTGACAACTATTCATCTCAGAAATAGCCAAGACGAAGGCTTATTCTGACTCTCTCTTATTATCAACCGCCCCGGATGGCATCTTAAGCCCATCTCCGACTATACATCTTCATCTCTCCAGATGGCATCTTTAAGCCCATCTCCGATATTTCTCTCATCCAAGAGACAAATGCAGAGTCTAGCGTACAACTCACTCTCCAGCATCAGCTTCTCCAAGTGGCATCTACAAGCCCATTCCAGCGCATCTTCAACTGACGATCTCATTCCATACAACAGTGAGTGCAAATTTTCAGGTGTACTCGAGTGTTCAATCATCTTCTACCTTCAGGTCACGAAAGGCAAGCATACTATTCTAACCCTTCCGGTACAAGAAGATTGAACAGGGGCAACTGTCATACCCCAAAATTTTCCCTCCTACTTCTCAAGACAATTCACATCTCCATACTTAAGGATTTCACAAGGGTTGACTAGACAAACCCTCTCCTAAGCAATCAACCCAAACTAGGGTTTTGATTCTCTCAGGTAAGAATGAATTTCCAATGCTTCAAGTGGTCATCATACCTCATCATATGCTTCAAGGGATCACCATGTCATGTTTCAAGCCTTACAAGTCAAATTTGCTCATCCAATTGCTCAGATGGTTGAAAATTAACTATATTAGACAGAAAGTCAACTGTGGTCAACATAAAGTCAAACTTCATAATTTTTGGTCAACATCAATATTTTGAAGTAATATTCATCATTTGATCAAGGGTTGACCATGATTCCTCAAGGAAAGTCAAGATTTAATCAAAAGTCAAAGTTTCCAAATTAGGATTTTTCAGACAAAAGTCAAACAGAACTTTGATCAAGCATAACTTTCACATACTTTATAAGAAATTTTTCTACCAAATCTCATTTTTGAAGGGAATTCTATACTCTACAACTTCATGTCTCACATGCTTTGGTAAAAAATGCTTCATTTGGAAGTTATGGATCAAAACATTACAGGTCCTTTTAGAAAGTTAACAATAAGTCATCCTTTTGCAAAGAAGTGTTCATGAACATGGAAACTTCAATGAATATTAAACCAAAAGGAGTGTTTAGAGGATATCTTGATATTTCTAAAAAGTCTAAGAACACTCAAAAATGTTGAAAATTGAGCAAGATACAAATTGTGCAAGTTTGACATTTTTTAGGAGGTGCACAAAGGAAAATACCTAGCAAATGCAAATATTTCTCAAATGGGCCTAAGATTTTATGATCCAAACCTGATCTTGACATTATCCCTGATCTCCAAATCGATTTAAATGCCTCCTCATCATTTATTTAATTTATTTTTGAGTTTAAGGTTTAAAATTCAATTTTAATTAAATAAAATGCAAAGAGTAAGATCATTACAAGTAAGCCCATAAAAAGTTGCCAAATTCGTGCATGAAGAGTAAAGGCAATAAGGAGCTATTTTGAGAAAAATTTGATAAACTTTTCAAGGAAATATTTTGGCATTCAAAGCAATATATTCCTTCATTATTCTTGACCTAATTGGAAGCTCTCTATATATATGACAAGATCAGAAGCCAAGCACACGAAACCCTAGCTTCAAGAAGAAACCCTAAATCTCTAAAAAATTCAAGAAAACTTGCAAATTCGTATCCTATTTTCCATCCATTTTCCATCACTTTCAAGCACTCCATCGTGCTACTGAGGTAATACTGAGTAAGTATACATCATTATCCATGGCTAAAACTCGCTGAATCGCATACATCATGAACTTTGTTTGCCTTAAACTTTTGTTTTCCATATTTTAAATATTTTCGTGTTTTTGATTGAACTAATACTACTAATGCTTTCTTGAGATGCTATGGAACAGTTTAGAACGATCGCATGAAGTTTTTAAGGGTCAGAACACAATCTATCATTGTTAGGGCTTCAAGCTCATTAAGCTTCGGATCTAGGGTTACAGGCAGTTTCAGACCTAACTAACTGTGCCATTGAATTCGTAGCACCTTAATTACATGATTTAGACACTTTTCTTTCATTATTTGATCGATGTTGCAGGTTCTCGGAATCGTCCTCTCATCGGAGAAGACGGCCGGAGGGTTGACTCCGGCATCGCTGACTTATCTTGACTCAGGTGAAGCTGGTGTGGCATGTAGGCGTATCATGATTGGTTCGTTCTAACGCACTGGGGTCCACGTGTGACTAGTTTAAAAAATCCAAAGTAAAACGTGGATATCGTACATAATCCAATGGTTGTACTCCTATGACAACTAATGCAGCTGGCTCAGATGGTAACGCGTGCAGGGTATAACCAGGGGGTCCTGGGTTCGATCCCTGGTGACCCCCTTTCTTTTTTCTCACTTTTCTTATTTTTTTTCTTATTTTTCTTAATTTCATTTAATTTTCTTTCCAAAATTAATTAAACTATTTTCAAAAATCACAAAAATAATTTAATTTCAGATTTAGGTTAATTAAACATTTAATTAATTTTTGACATGAAAATAATTTTTTTTCTCACAATTTAAATTATTTTTCATAATTAATTAATAATTAACTTAAAATTAGGTTTTTTCTACATTAAAATCAATCAAAAAATATCAAAAAATATTTTTCCTTTGCAATTAGGGTTTAGATATTTTCTTTTATCATAAGACATTTTTCTTGCAACTTATTTCTTTTATTTCGCATTTAAATATTAGAAATCGATGTATAGGTCGCAAGGTTATTTTTGTAATAGCGTAGGATTTACGTTTCCGCACTTTACTTTCTGCACCTCTATATGTATTTGCCCCAAAGTCATGTAATAACGTAGGATTTACTTTCCACACTTTATATTTCCGCAATTTATTTTTCGTACATATTTAACTGTTAGTAATTAGGCGTGTATGGCAAGATTAAAAACAACATAGATCACTTCTAATCACAAGATAAATATCTGAATATAACACACTCTTCACACATGCACCCCCTTAGGGTATCCTCTCTTGTTGCCTTTCGGAACATGGTCATGTCCCTCGAACGTAGGGATATCTTAGCTAAGACACTTACGAATAGCATCATCATAGTCCCTTTGATACAAATATCATAGTCCCTCAATGACCCTCGATGTTGCCCTACGAATATATGATCTCGTCCCTCGATTATTGCCTATCAAAGTGATGATCGTCCCTACAAATATGCTAAGGTATCCCTACATGTTGCCTTCTATGACCATACAATGACTCTTCGAATCTCCTTTTACATCCAACGGATAGAGTTACCTACCAACTAATGGTATGGATAGCGCTACCCTAAAGGAAAGCAAAATAACATGGAAATGACCATTCTGAGTAGGTAATAGACTCTTAATTGCTTGCTTTATCAAAATACTTTGACCAAATCCACCAAGAGAGTTGATTGACTTTGACGAAGTAAGACCAAAATAAATTCATCTAATGCAAAATAAAATTGAAAATCATTTCTTCCTCTTTTTTTTCTTTGTCCCGATTCGGAGAAAGTGATCAATTGGTGGCCTGAACTTTAATGTTCTAACATAAGCCCCAAAAGATGAATTGAGCTTTTATCTTGGTTCAACATTTGTGGCGCTTATTGTGTGGTCGCGTTGATTTCTAATCAAGCTTCTGGCAAGTTTCCACTAACCTTGGAGATTTGAATTTCTCAATCACCTTTGATCAAGTGATGTGATAATTCTAAAATCGGTGATATACTTGACAAAAAGAAATTGAAACTTATTGTGTGGTCGCGTTGATTCTATCAAGCTTCTGGAAAGTCTTCATGCGCAAGTTTCAAGATGGTCGCCTTGTTGACGACTAACAATTAACAATTTGATGATATACTTGACAAGTTTCAAGATGGTCATCTTGCTAACCTTTATTAATTGCTTTTTATTTTTTGTTATTTACTTTTCGCTTTTACTTTCATGCTCTTTATTTTTATGCACTTTATTTTTAGCATTTATATTTCATGCCATTTTTCCTTTGCTCACTTGAGCATTTTATTTTCTATGTCATTTTCTTTTCATAAGACTAAAAAACACCTAACCTCATCCAAACTTTTTTGAGCTCTTTGTGGCTTTTCTAAGCTAACATTTTCTTAAAATTAACCAACACACAACTTTGGTTTTTTTATCCGAACTACTTGGTTTTGATTTCAATATTTCACATTGTTGTGATGTAGGCATGGAACTCATTGGAAGTTCTATCGAACCAAAAATTTTAAAAAAACTTCTTTTCTCCCACACCATTCATTTTGTACATATACTCTTTTTTAGCATACATATACAAATTTTCAAAAAGGTTCCCGCGGAGTACCGTATATGCTTTAGGTGCCTAACACCTTCCATTTGCATAACTAACCCCCGGTCCCAAATCTCTGATCTATTTTTTGTTAGGATTTTATTAGCTATTTTTCCTAGTCTTTTGGAAAAAATAAAAGCGCGATGGCGAATCTTTTGTTATTTTTTGAGTTAGGTCAACTTAATGGCTTATACTCGCAGGTTTTGCCGCTACACATGATTGTGCAGGAATCGACTGGGTCTACACTTCATGAGGAACTTCATTGGGGAAGCGTCTGATCATCAGCATCTCACTAGGGATAATCGTCCTCTGCCAATGGTTCCAACATCGTATTCACGGGGGATAATTTGAAAGTCCAACAAAATTTCAATGGGGAATAAGTACCAACAACTTTCATTGAGGATTCATGTGCTACTTTGCGATGACATCGTGCCGATGACTTTGGAACCCGCCCTTTTCGAAAGGTAGCCTCCACTGGGGAATCTCCATCAGTGTTCACTTGGAGATAAAGGTTGGAATCTTCTATCGGGGATGATTTGAAGATCCAACGGACATTCACTAGGGAATTTCATTTGGGATACCATGTTGGTGATAACCTTTAAATCTGACCTTTCCGAAAGGTATGACTTCTGAAGGTTGAAGAAAACAAGAAAGGGGGGGTTTGAATTGGGGTTTTGAAATAGAAGTAATTTTCACACAGTTATTTTTATCCTGGGTCGTTTGAACTCAAACTACTCCAGTCCATCCGTCAAGGTGATTTTCCTCTCTTAACGAGGTCTTAACTCACTAATCAGAACTTGATTACAACTCACTAAGACAACTGTCTTAGTCTTCTCAAGATCAACCACAACTTGGTTTCTCAAGGAATTTCAACTTTACAATCAATTACAAAACTGTGTGTTTTAGGATGCTTCTAAAAAGCTATATCACAACTGTGATTTTTGCACAATATTACAAGCACTTATGAACTAGAGAATATGAATGATTTCTTTAAGATTTCTCCTTTTGTTGTACGCACGAATTTCTTGTCTTTATTCTCTTCATGGATGGATCTTTATATAGGCGTCAAGAAAACTTATCCGTTTGAGACATATAATCTATATATGGAATGATGATATTTGGACTTAAGTGTTCTTTCCATAACAACGAGATAATGTTGGAAATCAGTCGTTGCTTCAAATCTTTATTTAATAAATAGTAACGCATCAGAACAAAGCAACCAGAACATAGGTATCAGAGTTTGTAAAGTAGCATGGTGCTTTCAGAAGTTTGACTTTAATTCATGATGTCTTGATCAGAAGATGATGTAGCAGAGCTTTAAGTATTTTAGATCAGCGGACAAGGTTTTAATTAGAGTTTGGTGCATCCTTTGGTGCTTTTAGAAGTTCATCAGAACTTCTCTTTAGAACGTGAAATTAAACTTCAGATCGTGAATGAATCTTATGACATATATCCATTGTATCAGAACTTCTGTATTGATTCATAATCTTCTGACATATATCCATTGTATCAAAACTTCTATATAGATCAGAATTTTTTTCAACTATCAGAACCATAACTTGTTCTTCTTTTCCTTTCAAGGTCAGAACTTCATCTGCATACTTTATTAAACAAAATTAAGAGACAACAATATTTTATACAAAATATTTATTTATCAAGGTCAGAACATAATTGTCATCAACAATACTTGTTATCATCAAAACTTCCAAGATAGGTGTAGAACCAAACTATGTTCTAACAATCTCCCCCTTTTTGATGATGACAAAACATAAATATTTTGACAAAGAGAGGTCTCCCCATGAATTTAATATTTATATCAATTTAGAGACATTGTACTTCCTTGAAGAGTTTCGTCCAGAGTATGATAAAGGTTCCAAGTTGATTTCCAGAATTAATATTTCCTGTTTTAAGCTTTATAAATGAAATCAAAGATGACATCAGAATGTTCGAGACTTAGTCTATCAGTAACTATGTTGTTCAAAATATATTATGTTCTCCCCCTTTTTGTCATAAATCAAAAAGAAGAGAATATAAAAATAATAGGGCAAAACAAAAGATAATTGAAGGTTGAAAGCTAATTAAAGGTTGAAAACAGAAAATAATTGTATGAAGGGAGCAAAACAAAGTACATAAGGAAATGTGCAGAAAATGAGAATTTGTTGAATGAGAACAAAAGAAGAGAAAATTTGAAAATAAGAATTTTCAAGAGAGAGAGAGAGAGAGAGAGAGAGAGAGAGGAGTGCAAATGATTTGAAAACTATGATTTTGAAAAAATGTTAAAGGCTGAGTATATAAAATTTCATGATAACATGCAATTAATTTGTTTTATTGCAAAGAAAAACAATGATGATTAAGAAACATAATGATTTATGATAAGAGAGATGACATGAAAATATAGTGAATAGTTACCAGTGTGACCAGTGCCTCAATGTAGCAACTAAAGCATTTCACTCTATCAGAATTTGAACATGTGTTAATATTCTGAGAGTGGCTTTAACGATTAAGATTGACAGATGTTGTTCCGCTGAACTGCATGCTTCTATCTCACCTTTCAGATCTTCTGATAAATTCTGATTCATTTACCCTTCTCACTTCTGAAGGACAATTGATCAGAAGTTCACAGAAAATAGTATTCTAAGAGTTGAACATGGACTGTGTTGCACCCCTTGACTTATTTTTCTTGGGTAGGCTATGGAGCTTGTGAGCCGTATCCAATTTCTTGAGTAGATTGTGTTGCACCCCTTGACTTCTTCTTCTTTCCTATTTCCTTTCCATGTTCTCGTGTTATGGCCTATAACACTACATTTCTGACATGTTACATATGGAAGCTTCCTTGGAAGAACATGTGAGCTTCTTAGTTTATCGTTGGTTTTGTTTCCCATCTTCGTGGGGCGTTCAATTGCCTTCTGTGATACGGTGAACTGACTTTGTAGGATTTTTGTATCCAAATGTGCGGATAGCAAGAGTCGCCACCGACTTTTATTTTTATCCAATTAAGGGAAGGTAAAAGTAACAGAAAAAGACCTTCGTTAGATTCTGAGTTCGGGAGAATGGTTATGAAAAGGGAAGGTATTAGCACCCCTTTTCATCCGTAGTTATCTACGGGCTCTTAGTTGCTCTAAATCACTTTTTAAAATTGCTTTCTTGTGTGTTTGACAAAGATGTTTTGAAAAGGCATTTCGCTTTGACTTTGTAATGACTCACGTAGGAGTGTATACAAAGTGTTCGGAAATGTTTTGTTTTGAAAAGAATTTGAACTTTGACAAAAGAGTGTGTGGTGTGAAAAGCATTTGGTAGAGCGAGCAACTAAAAGACTTATTTACCCACTCAGAATTGGTCGTTTTGTTGTACTTCTACATTCCTTTAGAATAGCGCTAGTCGTACCATTAGTTAGTAGGTAGCTCCATTCGTTGGATGTAAGCGGGACATTCGAAGGGACATCGGATGGTCATAGAAAGCAACTTGTAGGAAGTATCCTAGCACATTCGAAGGGACTATCATCATTTTTTCGTAGGCGACAATCGAGGGTCAAGATCATGTATTCGGAGGCGACGTCGTGGGTCTATGATCTTTATATCGAAGGGACTATGATGATTTGTTTGGAAGGCAGCGGTGCTAGAATACCTCTACGTTAGGACATGACCATTTGTATTCGTAAGGCAACGAGAGAGAATTACCCCAAGGGGTGCATGTGTGAAAGAAGTGTGTCAAATTCAGATATTTTATCTTGAAGATTAGTGTGAGCTATGTCCAATTATTATCTTGCCATACACGCCTAGTTACTAACAGTTTATAGGGTGCGGAAATTAAAATGCGGGATGTAAAGATGCGGAAAGGTAAATGTCCTACGCTATTACAAGGCTTTGGGGCAGATACATAATTTAAAATGCGGAAAATAAAATCCTAATTAAACTATTACAACCCATGAGCAATTACATTATTGGAAAAATAAACGATAAAAAGCGTCCGAATCGGACAACTGTGAAAGAATAAGAAAATCGAAATGCAATATGAATCGAACAAGAGAAAAAATGTTAGAAAAATGCAAATTTTAATATGAGAAAATTAATATATGCTGGAAATAAGATAAATAAGTTAAAATAATTTTTTGGGATTTTTTAATGCACAAATAATAATTTAAAATGAATTTATAATGACTTAAATGCTAAAATGAAAATAAAAATAAATATGCATGCAAAAAGATATTTTTAAATTTATTAAATTAAATAAGCATTTTTAGAGAATAAATGCAAAAAGAAAATATTTTTTAGTAATTTTTTAATGCAAAATAAAATATAGAAAAGAAATTAAAATGAATGGAAAATATTAAAAATAAGAAAATATGGAAAAGTTTGAAAATATGCAGTTTTGTAAAAAAAGAAACTCAAACCGGTGCTGGCAGGGATCGATCTGATGTCCTTTGAGGGTATCCACGCACAGCCAACGCTTTAACCACTGAGCCACATGACACTTGGTGTTTTGAAATTCAAAATCAAATCAATATGAAGGTAAACGTGTCACTGATTTGAACTCAAACCCAGTCAGCCGTGTGGACCCCATGTGTAACGAGTAAGCGAATCAGAGCGAGCCAAACTTCCACGCGTGCAGTCTGACTTTCAACACCGGAGTCCACGCCGGAGCTAGGGCTCCGGTTATCTTCTCCGATTGCCCTTCAACCCTAAAAACCTGCAAAATGCATCATTCAACGTGAAACAAAAACCCAGATCGACTAATTCGATCCTTGCGAGCACGATGGTGTAATCCTTTCGTCCTGAAACGGCCTGGAACTCGTGTTTCGAAACTCACAGCTCTAAAAACCCTAACAATGGCATGCTTGGATTTCTACGTGGAAACTTTCATGTAATGCATCAAACATGATCTAATGAATGCCCTGAACACAAACAAATACACGAAAACGATTAATAACGCATGGAATTATGAAATCGAAATTTGAAAAGTTACCAAACCGGTGAGAGCTTGCTGGCACGATTCAGGGCGATCTGGCTTCGAGCAAGGGGTGGTTTGAGTTACTGGGAACCTCCTGAGGAGGATTGGATGGTTAGATTGGGCTGAAGCTTGCTGAAAACAAAAATTCGAATTTTTGGTTTCTTGGAAAATTTTGCCAAGAGTTTGGGTTCTTTTTAGGTTAGGGTTTCGTGTGCTTGTTTGTTCACAATGCTGGCAATTTATAGAAGAGGTTTGGATGGCAAAAGAGTGAAAAAAAGATTGGATCATTGATGTGCAAATATTTTCTTTGAAAATCAAATCAAATTTTGAAGAAAATATGATTTTCTCATCAATGCCATGGCTTGCACGAATTTGGTAAATGGTGTGGGCTTTCTTGGACATTAAGAGAGATATAAATCCAATTTAATTGAAAAAATAACTTAATTTTCATATTTTACATAATTTATTTTTGAATTAAATGTTGTAAAATTCAAATATAAACCATGAAAATAGAAAATCACCAATGCCAAGCTTTTATGGGTAAAAATAACATCATGAACAAGTTTGGATCAAAAGATTATAGGCCCATTTGGAAAATTTTGCATTTTGACCAAAATGTCCTTTTGTGCAATTGTCCAAAATTGCCCAACTTCTGAATAGTGTATCTTGCTCATTTTTCCACATTTTTGAGAGTTCTTGGACTTTTTGGAAAGCTCTAAGAGTCCTCTAAACAATGTCTTTGGTCTCATCTCATTTGGAGTTACCATGCTCAATATATCTTCAAAACAAAAAGTTGACTTTTTGTTGACTTTGAAAATGACCTGTAATGTTTTGAGCTATACCTCTCAAATGAAGCATTTTTTGGACATTCTTGTGAGACATGAAGTTGTAGAGAATTGAATTTCCTTCAAAACAAGAGGTGGTGGGAAAATTTCTGAGAAAGTATGAGAAAGTTATGATCAGTCAAAGTTCAGTTGACTTTTCATCTAGAAACCCTAATTTAGAAAGTTTGACTTTTGAGCAAATCTTGAGTTTTCTTGATGAATCATGATCAACTCTTGATCAAATGATGAATGTTACTTCAAAATGAGGATGTTGACCAAAAATCAGAAGTTTTGACTGTATGTTGACCACAGTTGACTTTTTGTCCAACACACCCGATTTTCAACCATCTGAGCAATTGTCTGAGGAAACTTGACTTGTGAAGCTTGAAACTTGACATGGAGAATCTTTGAAGCATATGAGGAGGCATGAAGGCCATTGGAGATGTTGGAAGTTCATCTTGACTTGAGAGACACCAAACCCTAGTTTGGGTTGATTGTCTAGGAGAGAGTTTGTCTGATCAACTCTTGAGGAATCCTTGAGTATGGATGTATGAAATCTTTTGAATATATGGAGGGCAAATTTTGGGGTATGACAGCTGCCCCTGTTCAATCTTCTTGTACTGGAGGGTTAGATTGACACGCTTGTCTTTCGCGACCTGGAGGTAGAAGATGATTGAACACCGAGTACACCTGAAAATTTGCACTCGCTGTTGGTGGATGATGCGGGAATGGGCTTACAGATGCCATTTGGAGAAGTTGGAGGCTTCACCGGGGAACGAGTCGTACGCTAGACTCGAGGTTGTTGATAGGAGAATTGACGGAGATTGGCTTAAGATGCCATCTGGAAAGGTTGATGCTGGGGAGTGAGTCGTATGTTAGACTCTGTAGATGTTCCTGGAACGGAGAGGAGATGGGCTTAAGATGCCATCTGGAGGGAGTCGTACGTTAGACTTCGTGTTCACTTTGAATGAAGTTATTGGTTTGTATTGATTTTAACCATATATGCAGCATTCTGAAAGTGAAGAAATGTTGACAAGCAGTCGGAGATGGGCTTAAGATGCCATCCAGGGCAACTGAATCGTACGCTAGACTCTGTAGTTGCTGTTGAAAATCAGAATAAATCTTCGTGCTGATTACTCTGAGGGAGATTGTAGTTGGCAAGAGTATGGATAGCTTCCCTGTTGTGCATTGGGTGTTGATCCATTGCCTGTTATCGGAAGATAACGAAAGGTGGTCTTTCGGATAGTTTTCCCGTCGATTCGGGGCTTGATCCTGGACCTGTCGTCGGAGGACAACCAAAGGGCGGTCTTTCAGATAGTTTTCCCGTCGGTTCGGGGCTTAATCCTGGACCATGTTTGCGTCAGCAATGACTGTTACCTGTTTTGGAGAAAACAAGAGGAACTTTGATAGAATATTGGTTAGTTTTATGCAAAGTATGATGCATGACAGTGTATATGAATGATATATGCATGAATTATGACTTCCTGAATAATGTATGAATGATAGATGTCGTGATATTTCAAAACATATCCATCTTGAAGAAGATGCGGATGTTCTGTTTTGAGGATTTCTGACTTCTGCTTGGGGAATTGTGTAGGTGGAAACCCCGCTTTTGAAGGAGAAGAAAGATATCCTGGATTCCTCCAATGCACTATCTGACCAAGTCTTGGGCCTAGATACTGTTGAGGAAGGTAGAGATTTGAGAAGCTCGTTATTGGAGATCTCATAGACCCTACTGAGGAGAGTCTGGGAGGCAATCTGTTGGGGACCTTGTATGTAGATCCTGCTGAGGAAATTTAGGAGACGCTCTACTGGGGATTCCGAGTGTAGATCTCGCTGGAGAGCATTTGATGGTTGCTGAGAGACCGGGCTAGAAGAGTCTGGAGTCCGTTGTAATCTCTGGCTGGGGAATAAAAAGTGTATGTTTCCTCCGATGCACTATCTGACCAAGTTTCGAGTCTGGATACTGCTGCCGGGGAGAAGGGGGAGGATTGAGACACGTCCGCTGGGGATGAATACCTTGTTGGGGATGAGGTTATTCTTGGAGGCGATGTAACATTGCTTGGTTGAGTGGAATCACTGCTTGTGGATTAACATATACTCCACTGGGGAAGGTGTGTTGTGAGTGACACCTTTGTGCTCTGGCGGGGAATTATTTGGTGACTTTTGTCGTCATCCCCAATTCCTGGAACCTGTAGTAAGTACTTTTGTATGTTCACTTTTCGTATGTTTGTGATTAGATTTTTATTGTCAAATGCGTATAGTCATTCAAAACAAACGTTGGACTTATTGCAAATAACAACAACAGAAATTGTAAAGAGAAAGAAGCTTGCGTTTATTTGAAATGTGGCGTATGGCCAAGTAGTTTGTACACAAGAAAAGTAAAAAGCTATGCGGAAACAATCTCGTTAAGTTCCAACTATGCTAGTACTCATATATTTCGACTATCTCATCTCCTTGCTGTCAGTAGAAAGTGAGTAGACTGATCTTCGCCATTTGAATCTTGAATGCTGATAGTAGTTTGTAAGCAGGTGATCTGGAAAAGACATAGTCGTACGCTTAAATCCCTAACTTTTGCCTAGACCGCCCTTTCGGGTTTTTAGTCTACCGGGATACCCTTTTTTGCCCAAGCCGCCTTTTCAGGTTTTCGACTTGCCGGGTGTACATGTTTTGTATATATCCTTAACTTTTGCCCGAACCTTTTGGTTCGCCGGGATCCCTTATTTTTGCCTAGGTTCGTCGACCTAGCGGGTCTTTTATCGTAGTATTTTTGACTATGTCTGCGTTCACGGGGTGGGAAGTCTTCACCATCCATGGTGCTAAGTATCATAGCTCCGGGAAAATCTGTCTTGACTACAAATGGTCCCTCATATGTGGGAGTCCATTTGCCCAGGATCACCTTGTGGGAGAATGATGCGTTTGACTACTAGATCACCGACTTGGTAGACTCGGTGCTTGACCTTCTTATTAAATGCTCGATCATTCGCGGTAAATCATCCATGGCGGATAGGCGAGTCGTTTCTCATCAATCAAGTTGATCGGTGTGTCCGAAACAATCGTCTTCACTAACTAACGCCTCTTGGAGGACTCGGTTGAGGTATCGAACCTCGATGGGTAAGGCGACTTCCATACCGTATACAGAGAGAAGGGTTGCCCCTGATGTTCGTCTTTGTAGTGCGATAACCATGAAAAGCAAATGGTAACATTTCATGCCAATCTTTGTAAGTCACTGTCATTTTCTGTATAGTCTTCTTAATGTTCTTATTGGCGGCTTCCACTGCGCCGTTCATCTTAGGCCGATATGGAGAAGAATTGTGATTTCTTCGAAGTAGGGAATCAAACTCAAAACATGCTCCCGATACGGAACGAGATTCGGATGCTTCGTATCCCACTCGCCTTTTATCTGACTGATCACCAAAGTTGAGTCTCCATATACTCGTAAAAATTTGATTCTTAAGTCAATAGCAGCTTTAAGACCCATGATGCACGCTTCGTATTCGGCCATATTGTTAGTGCAACTAAAACATAATCTGGCGGTGAAAGGCGTGTGTCCGCCTGCAGGGGATGTAATGATGGCGCCAATGCCATTGCCAAGTGCGTTTGAGGCTCCATCAAAGACCATAGTCCATCGGGATCCTTGTCCAGGTCCTTCGGGCTGGTTCTTGTAATCTGTAACTAGTAGAACATCTTCATCGGAAATTGAACTGCATAGGCGATAGTCATCTACGGCGATGAGCCAAATGATCGGCTACTACACTTCCTTTGATCGCTTTCGAGAAGTGTCTTGGATGTCGTATTCGGTCAAGATCATTTGCCATCTTGCTATTCTTCGGAGAGCTGGTTTCTCAAAGATGTATTTTATCGGATCCATCTTAGAAATCAACAAGGTAGTGTGAGTCATATCTTGTCTTAGTCGTGAAGAGCCAAAGCGTTGCAAGTTTTCTCAAGCTGTGAGTATCTTGTTTCACAGTCGGTAAACGTTTTGCTAAGGTAGTATATTGCATGCTCTTTTCGACCAGACTCGTCATGTTGCCCCAACACACACCCCATTGAGTTCTCTAACACTGTTAAGTACATGATAAGAGGTCTTCCGGCGGCATCAGGATAGGAGGATTCTGTAGGTACTCCTTGATTTTGTCAAAAGCGATCTGGCAATCGTCGTTCCATTCCACTACTTGATCTTTCTTAAGTAACTTGAAGATTGGCTCACAGGTAGTAGTTAGGTGTGCAATGAATCTGGCAATGTAGTTCAATCGGCCCAAGAAACCTCTGACTTCCTTCTCGGTGCGGGGAGCTGGCATTTCTTGAATTGCTTTAACCTTGGCGGGGTCAACCTCAATACCTTTATTACTGACAACAAACCCTAGGAGTTTTCCGGATCTGACTCCAAAGGTGCACTTGTTAGGATTCAGTCTCAACCTGTACTTCTTCAACCTGTCAAAGAGTTTCTGCAGATGACCTAGATGTTCTTCTTCAGTCTGTGACCGGGCTATCATGTCGTCAACATAGACCTCTATCTCGTGATGGATCATGTCATGAAACAATGCCACCATAGCACGCTGATAAGTGGCGCCCGCGTTCTTCAGTCCAAATGGCATAACCTTGTAGCAGAAAGTGCCCCACTGTGTAACAAAAGTAGTCTTCTCCATGTCTTCGGGAGCCATTTTGATCGATTATGTAGGAGAAACCATCCATGAAGGAGAAAACCTTATGCTGAGCGGTATTGTCAACTAAAACATCAATATGAGGAAGTGGGAAATCGTCTTTCGGACTCGCTTTGTTCAGATCTCTGTAATCCACACACATTCGTACTTTACCATCCTTCTTAGGTACGGGTACCACATTAGCAACCAGGGATAGGAAGTGTGGCTAGGAAACCAGCGTTGAGCTTCATAACCGGCTTTGATTTTCTCGACATCTCGGGACGCATCGACGAACCTTATTCCTTTGGAGAAAACCTTCTTTTGTCGGCAATCGATGTACCACGATATCAATGTCCAACCCTGGCATGTCTTCGTATGACCAAGCAAAAACCTCAATGTAGTCTCGTAGCATCTGAACCAACCTTTCTTTAACACTGTTCTCAAGACCTGCTCCTATCTTGATCTCTTTTCCATCTTCGTCGGTACCCAAATTCACAACCTCAACTTGCTCTTCGTGTGGTGTATAACTCGCTCTTCTTCTTTATGTGATCGGCAAGTTCTCCTGGCACTTCACAATCTTCCTCACTTTCGTCTTCGGCTTGGTAGATCGGATTATCGAAGTCATATTTAGCACTAGCATAGCTGTTATTAACGAGATTCGGAGTGATTCTGCAGTGTATCACGTGGGTGTGTGTAAGAAACACATAGCTTTTTGAAGGGGTGATAAAGTAAAGAAAGAAAACAAACAATTGAATGCAAAAGTCCAACGAATTTATTGAATGAAAAGCAAAACAACAGATAATAACCCTAAAGCGAGCCATGATGCCGGGCAAGGCACTAGGCTTTCAAAGTTCATTGTTCGAAACATAAAGAAATACGAAAAGCAAAACAAAACAAGAGCAATTACTCCTGACTAAAGGAGATTGGTATGGCGTCTTGATCTTCCAATTCTTGAGCCCTTTATCGGAGTTGGGAAGATCCATTTTGATGTCGAAGTCGTTGTCATCGTCTTCTATAGCATGGATTCCACTACGGCGATGCGGAAAGGAAGTTGGCGGCACGTTCGCGGCGTATCATCTTGACCCTTGATGGTGAAGCCTAAACCAGTCTTGTCAAATTTGAAAGGAAGATCGGGGCTGACCCCAAATAGTACTACCTTCAACAGCGACTTGAGCATCTTTCAATGAGGCCATCCTAGGCGGAACTTTATCATCTTGAGTGGGAGAGTCAACGGCATGACTCGGAATTGTTTCAAAAGCTTGAGGAGTCTCGAAGAATTCACCCTCCATCTCGAGATAGCGGAATGACTGATGGTGACCATATATTCTTCTTCACCACATGTAACAACCTTCCCTTTCACCGGGTATTTGACCGATGTAAGGTAGAGGTAATAGCGCCTGCCCATGTATCAAGGGCGTCCAAGTAGGCAAGAATAAGCTGGACGGATGTCCATGACAAAAGTGGAATCAAAAGTGGGAACCGACTTTAGATGATGAGCTCTCCAATCTGTTCGCTTAGAACCATCAAAAGCTCTCACGATTATGTCCTGGGTCTCGAACCAACCCTTCGACATCAAGCCGATCAAAAGCGGTCTTGGAAGGATATTCAAAGCGAACGGTATCCACCAAAACATGAGACAATGTAGTGCCCTTGCATTAGAGATGTGCAAGGCTTTGTTATGTTTCTTTCCGAGAGTCAAATCGACATCGAGAGAAACCTAGGCCGTTGTTGGCGGTCGGGCTAGCAATACAAACTTCAAATTGATCGGTGGTAGTGTCTTGCGATACATGAGCATTCTTGAAACTTCACCAAGGCATTAGCATGAGCCTCGAACAAGAGCAAAGCGAGCATGGAGATCTTGGACGATCTGTCCTTGTTCCACAATATTGTAGTCACTCTTCTTGATAATCTTGAATTTCCTCCATTTCTTGTTTGGAGGTGTCTTGATAACTTCCTTTGGTACTACGGTGAGCGGGATGAGTCCTTTGGTTCTTTCCCTCTAGCTGGGGATATTGATTGAGTAGCTGGGATGCGAGCTGGAGTCGCAGTGTCCTTTGGAGGAGAGATCTCTGGAGAGAATACCCTTCCGGTTCTGGTCACCTTACTGGATCCGGTGATGTTGTCAATGTCAGGAATAGAAGCTCCAATGGTAAGATCTTCAATTGTCAGAGGATCTTGCTTGACACCATGATAGTAAACATCAGCTCCATAGTTCCAAGGAATAGCTTTGTCAGAGGAATATGGAACTGGTCTGGGAGAAGTGATGATGAGAGGTGCCACTCTAGGCACAGGATCAGCAGAGGGAATTCTTATTGCGTTAACATCAGCATAGTCTTCAGGGAAATCGTCACCCCATCCGGTCGCCTTAACATCTTCAATAGGAATCTTGTAACTATCAAGGACAGTGTACTTCAACATGTAATCATATTTTCCACTTGGCTGCCCCAAGGTGTCCCACACAGATGGTACAGTTTCGTTCGCATTGTCAATCTTCAACTTAGACATTTCTTCACGACACGCACGGTGGTTTGAAATATATCTCACGGTTATCCATCATGCTTGAACACGTCTTCTCAACCAAGCACAACCATCGGGCGGATGAGCACCAACGACAATTCTCGGGCATCACGGATTGACACGGCTTGCAACAAATTCTTCTTAGTCATCGGAGGAATGGTCAAGTCATCTATGTTGAAAACATAAGTATCGTCCTGTGACATTGGAACTCTTATTGGTCTCAGCGGGAGGATCAAATTCAATGCTTAGCTTCAATCATATCTTGAATCTTGTTCTTGAGCCCAACAATTGTCGATGTGTGCTGGGCTATTGGAATGGTAAGCACACTTAGTATTAGGATTGTACCGAGAGGAAGTGTTGACATTCGAGGAGGATTCCTCAAGGTTATCACTCTGCTTTCAACATGTGTTGCAAGGCTTGCGACAAAGGCATGTTGATCTTAAATGTCTTCGTGGCGCGTTCTCTACGCGCGTTGTCTCGTGAGGTTGTCTTGATGTAGGATTGGAGATCACAAGCCCAGATTGAGCACGGTCGGTCTTGGTTCGGCTTTTCGACCATACACGGCATTGGCTTCTTTCTTAGCACCAAAAGATCTCTTGCATTTGAAGATGACTCTACATGGATCTTCCACTCTTGATACCGCTTCAATCGCTCTTTGTCAATATCATTTCGGTGAATCCGGATGAAGAATTTCCAATCGGATGATTGAAGAAGCGGGCTGTCAATGTCCCATGAACATATCAACCAACTCCCTATTGGACAAGGGTGGTTGAACTCTGCTAGATCTCTCCATACAGCATACTCCTTGAACTTCTCATCACGACCCATAGACATGCTTTGTAGTTGCATGCGAGTGGGTGTCAATTCAACATTGTACTCATACTGCATAGAAAGCATCAGCTAAGTCACTCCAAGTACGGATACGGTCATTCTCTAGCTGATAGTACCATTCCAACTGGGTTCCGGACAAACTTTCTTGAAAATAGTGCATCCACAACTTTCTGTCATCAGTGTGGGGATTGATCTTCTGGACATAAGACTTCAAATGCAGCTTAGGGCAAGACATGCCGTCATACTTGGCAAAAGTTGGAACTTTGAATTTGGGAGGAATCACAACACCAGGAACAAGACTCAGATCATCAAAGTTCAACCCGGACATTTTCAAGTTTTCTACAGCATTCAGACGGTCTTCAAGTTGTTTGTACTTGTCATCTTCATCAGAGTGTTGGCTATAATCAGAATGATCCTCTCCTCCTTTCTTTGGCTCACGCTGCTCACCTTCATCACCCTTGGTACTCCCCTCGGTATGGACACTTCCTTCAGAGAGCTCAATACGGCTTACCACCTTAGGACCCCCTTTGAAACGTCTACCCATGTTGAGGAGACCAACAACCTTCTTCTTCTTGTTGATGAGCTTCTTCAAATCTTCTTGGCCTTGGACCAAGTTGGTGAACATCTGCTGGCGAACATTACGAGCACGGAGATCTTTGATCTGTTCAAGAGCCATTTCTGCTAAAATAAATAGCGAGCAAATGAGAAAACCAATCTCCAATGTACCTGTGATGCAATGTTATGCTATGCTATGCGATGTTTATGCGAATGCAATGCAATGTTTTCAAGGACCTAAGAGATTTAAATTTGTTAAACAAGCAATGAACAAACATTTATTAGTACTTCTCATTATTCTTTTTCTTTTTAAGTACAAGAGATAGTTCAAAACAATAAAAGAGAACATAAAAATCCTAAAGCTCTAAGTCTCCCATGGGCGCTTCCTCTTGGTGCCGATGTAGGCATTGATGTTTCGCTCCTCATGAAGTAGCTTGGTCAATTCTAACACTTTCTTCTCGCTTGCATAACACTGAGCTTCAAAGGTATCCCTCTCTTCCTTGAGCTGAATCCAGGATCTCTTCAAGTCTTCAAAATCAGTAGGCATGTCAGGATGGAGAACAGCATAGGATACGTCACCTATAGCAACAGGTTCCATAATTCTTGGTAAAGCAGTGAATGGCATCATGAGGTTTTGAGCTCGAGCTCGCACCCATTTGAGGTAAGGTTCCCAAGGAATGGAGTTGGTGCCCCAAAGTCTTGGTATCGGTCTTCTTTACCATGCCCCAAGCATGTATGAACCTTAAATCGGTAATTCGGAGATCGTGATTGTAGTCAAACACAATATCTTGGAGAAGCATATCATGCGGACCATCTCTTCGAAAACCAAGCGGCGTAGAGCTAGAAGGGTTGTAAGTAATACCTCCCCTTATACCAAGGAGTGGTACATTAGGGAATTCTCCACAACGCTCAATGAATGTGAAGTCCTTTTGAGAGAAAAGCCTCCAACGGACATCTGAATGAGAGAGTGACATTAATCTTTGAGACCATCTCAACCTTTGTTCATTCTTCAAAACTGATGGAGGAAGGTGCGAAATAAACCACCTTGAAAGTAACGGTACACAACACATGAGAGTTCCTTGTCGCTTAGTAGTACGAGTGTGGAGAGAATGTAGGATATCTCCAAGTAAAGTAGGCATTGGATTACGGGTAAGGAACAACTTGATGGCATTGATATCGATGAATTGATCCGAGTTAGGAAATAGAACCAAACCATAAATTAGCAAGGCCACAATGTCTTCAAATGCATGGAAACTCATAACTTTGAGGAATTCTCGGGCTTTCTTAATTAAGAATTTGGAAAGTAAACCCTTAACTCCACTTCTAGTTTCCCAATTGGCTTCAATATCTGAGCGCTTAAGGTGTAAGGCGGATGCGATGTCTTCGTACTTAGGAACCTTTTCCAAACCGGTGAATGGCATTTGGTCAAGAATAGGTATCCCAAGTAGCTTAGAGAACTCTTCTAAGGTAGGAACCAACTGATAATCGGGAAATGTAAAGCAATGGTGCTTCGGATCAAAGAACTGGAATAGGACATGCATCATATCTTCTTCAAAACCGGAGATAACCAAATCAAGTAGATAACCATGTCTTTTGATGAACTGAGCATGGTCGAGAATTTCTGAAACCAAATCTTTGAGTTGAGAAGGGATACCCATGAAGTTGATTCGGATAGTCTTTCTAGAAGCCATAATCCCTACAAAACAGAGCAAAGATAAATCCTAGGTCCTTGAAATAGTTAGAAATGATATGCAATGCGAATGATGTCATGATGTCATGTTTAGCACACAACAATTCACACAATGAGCCTAGGGTTAAGGCTTGCATGAGGTATAGGTGATTACCCTACCAAAAGTTTGAGTTGGTTCATCCTGTCCTATAATAGTAAGGGTTCTAGGAATCCCATCATCAGATCTTTCGTAGGCGCTTATTTCAACGACGGCCAAGTGGTCGATCGAAAATGTCCCAAAAGTCTAATCTCAATGGCGTAGCATCGAGTATCAACCAACCTCGGTCTACACCAAAGCCGCCATCTCACTACCTTCTAATGGCCAAGATGGGTCAATTAAGGTTCTAAAAGTTTAGTTAGCGCTTGATGACACGCAGAAGCCAAATACTATCTTCAACTTGGGAATGAAGAGTATCGGGACAACCAAAGTGTCACGCTAACGTAGCCATCATGTTGACCGTTTAGTTATCGTCTAGCGGTCGCGATGATCTAATGCTACTTACCTAAAAGGAAACCGGATCGGTGTAGGATCCCCAACAATATAATACCCAAGCAACCCTTAAAGATAAAGCATACAAGTCAAACAAAAGCGATAAAAGTTATCTAGAAATCCCTAAGGCAATTCTCTCTTTTAGGGTGTTTTCCCAGTGATCGCCCGATTACGTGATACGGTGAACTGACTTTGTAGGATTTTGTATCCAAATGTGCGGATAGCAAGAGTCGCCACCGACTTTTATTTTATCCAATTAAGGGAAGGTAAAAGTAATGAAAAAGACCTTCGTTAGATTACGAGTTCGGAGAATGGTTATGAAAAGGGAAGGTATTAGCACCCCTTTTCATCCGTAGTTATCTACGGGCTCTTAGTTGCTCTAAATCACTTTTTAAAATTGCTTTCTTGTGTGTTTGACAAAGATGTTTTGAAAAGGCATTTCGCTTTGACTTTGTAATGACTCACGTAGGAGTGTATACAAAGTGTTCGGAAATGTTTTGTTTTGAAAAGAATTTGAACTTTGACAAAAGAGTGTGTGGTGTGAAAAGCATTTGGTAGAGCGAGCAACTAAAAGACTTATTTACCCACTCAGAATTGGTCGTTTTGTTGTACTTCTACATTCCTTTAGAATAGCGCTAGTCGTACCATTAGTTAGTAGGTAGCTCCATTCGTTGGATGTAAGCGGGACATTCGAAGGGACATCGGATGGTCATAGAAAGCAACTTGTAGGAAGTATCCTAGCACATTCGAAGGGACTATCATCATTTTTTCGTAGGCGACAATCGAGGGTCAAGATCATGTATTCGGAGGCGACGTCGTGGGTCTATGATCTTTATATCGAAGGGACTATGATGATTTGTTTGGAAGGCAACGGTGCTAGAATACCTCTACGTTCGAGGGACATGACCATTTGTATTCGTAAGGCAACGAGAGAGAATTATCCCAAGGGGTGCATGTGTGAAAGAAGTGTGTCAAATTCAGATATTTTATCTTGAAGATTAGTGTGAGCTATGTCCAATTATTATCTTGCCATACACGCCTAGTTACTAACAGTTTATAGGGTGCGGAAATTAAAATGCGGGATGTAAAGATGCGGAAAGGTAAATGTCCTACGCTATTACAAGGCTTTGGGGCAGATACATAATTTAAAATGCGGAAAATAAAATCCTAATTAAACTATTACAACCCATGAGCAATTACATTATTGGAAAAAATAAAACGATAAAAGAAAAACGTCCGAATCGGAGCAACCTGTGAAAGAATAAGAAAATCGGGAAATGCAATATGAATCGAACAACAGAAAAAATGTTAGAAAAATGCAAATTTTAATATGAGAAAATTAATATATGCTGGAAATAAGATAAATAAGTTAAAATAATTTTTTGGGATTTTTTAATGCACAAATAATAATTTAAAATGAATTTATAATGACTTAAATGCTAAAATGAAAATAAAAATAAATATGCATGCAAAAAGATATTTTTAAATTTATTAAATTAAATAAGCATTTTTAGAGAATAAATGCAAAAAGAAAATATTTTTTAGTAATTTTTTAATGCAAAATAAAATATAGAAAAGAAATTAAAATGAATGGAAAATATTAAAAATAAGAAAATATGGAAAAGTTTGAAAATATGCAGTTTTGTAAAAAAAGAAACTCAAACCGGTGCTGGCAGGGATCGATCTGATGTCCTTTAAGGGTATCCACGCACAGCCAACGCTTTAACCACTGAGCCACATGACACTTGGTGTTTTGAAATTCAAAATCAAATCAATATGAAGGTAAACGTGTCACTGATTTGAACTCAAACCCAGTCAGCCGTGTGGATCCCATGTGTAACGAGTAAGCGAATCAGAGCGAGCCAAACTTCCACGCGTGCAGTCTGACTTTCAACACCGGAGTCCACGCCGGAGCTAGGGCTCCGGTTATCTTCTCCGATTGCCCTTCAACCCTAAAAACCTGCAAAATGCATCATTCAACGTGAAACAAAAACCCAGATCGACTAATTCGATCCTTGCGAGCACGATGGTGTAATCCTTTCGTCCTGAAACGGCCTGGAACTCGTGTTTCGAAACTCACAGCTCTAAAAACCCTAACAATGGCATGCTTGGATTTCTACGTGGAAACTTTCATGTAATGCATCAAACATGATCTAATGAATGCCCTGAACACAAACAAATACACGAAAACGATTAATAACGCATGGAATTATGAAATCGAAATTTGAAAAGTTACCAAACCGGTGAGAGCTTGCTGGCACGATTCAGGGCGATCTGGCTTCGAGCAAGGGGTGGTTTGAGTTACTGGGAACCTCCTGAGGAGGATTGGATGGTTAGATTGGGCTGAAGCTTGCTGAAAACAAAAATTCGAATTTTTGGTTTCTTGAAAAATTTTGCCAAGAGTTTGGGTTCTTTTTAGGTTAGGGTTTCGTGTGCTTGTTTGTTCACAATGCTGGCAATTTATAGAAGAGGTTTGGATGGCAAAAGAGTGAAAAAAAGATTGGATCATTGATGTGCAAATATTTTCTTTGAAAATCAAATCAAATTTTGAAGAAAATATGATTTTCTCATCAATGCCATGGCTTGCACGAATTTGGTAAATGGTGTGGGCTTTCTTGGACATTAAGAGAGATATAAATCCAATTTAATTGAAAAAATAACTTAATTTTCATATTTTACATAATTTATTTTTGAATTAAATGTTGTAAAATTCAAATATAAACCATGAAAATAGAAAATCACCAATGCCAAGCTTTTATGGGTAAAAATAACATCATGAACAAGTTTGGATCAAAAGATTATAGGCCCATTTGGAAAATTTTGCATTTTGACCAAAATGTCCTTTTGTGCAATTGTCCAAAATTGCCCAACTTCTGAATAGTGTATCTTGCTCATTTTTCCACATTTTTGAGAGTTCTTGGACTTTTTGGAAAGCTCTAAGAGTCCTCTAAACAATGTCTTTGGTCTCATCTCATTTGGAGTTACCATGCTCAATATATCTTCAAAACAAAAAGTTGACTTTTTGTTGACTTTGAAAATGACCTGTAATGTTTTGAGCTATACCTCTCAAATGAAGCATTTTTTGGACATTCTTGTGAGACATGAAGTTGTAGAGAATTGAATTTCCTTCAAAAAAAGAGGTGGTGGGAAAATTTCTGAGAAAGTGTGAGAAAGTTATGATCAGTCAAAGTTCAGTTGACTTTTCATCTAGAAACCCTAATTTAGAAAGTTTGACTTTTGAGCAAATCTTGAGTTTTCTTGATGAATCATGATCAACTCTTGATCAAATGATGAATGTTACTTCAAAATGAGGATGTTGACCAAAAATCAGAAGTTTTGACTGTATGTTGACCACAATTGACTTTTTGTCCAACACACCCGATTTTCAACCATCTGAGCAATTGTCTGAGGAAACTTGACTTGTGAAGCTTGAAACTTGACATGGAGAATCTTTGAAGCATATGAGGAGGCATGAAGGCCATTGGAGATGTTGGAAGTTCATCTTGACTTGAGAGACACCAAACCCTAGTTTGGGTTGATTGTCTAGGAGAGAGTTTGTCTGATCAACTCTTGAGGAATCCTTGAGTATGGATGTATGAAATCTTTTGAATATATGGAGGGCAAATTTTGGGGTATGACAGCTGCCCCTGTTCAATCTTCTTGTACTGGAGGGTTAGATTGACACGCTTGTCTTTCGCGACCTGGAGGTAGAAGATGATTGAACACCGAGTACACCTGAAAATTTGCACTCGCTGTTGGTGGATGATGCGGGAATGGGCTTACAGATGCCATTTGGAGAAGTTGGAGGCTTCACCGGGGAACGAGTCGTACGCTAGACTCGAGGTTGTTGATAGGAGAATTGACGGAGATTGGCTTAAGATGCCATCTGGAAAGGTTGATGCTGGGGAGTGAGTCGTATGTTAGACTCTGTAGATGTTCCTGGAACGGAGAGGAGATGGGCTTAAGATGCCATCTGGAGGGAGTCGTACGTTAGACTTCGTGTTCACTTTGAATGAAGTTATTGGTTTGTATTGATTTTAACCATATATGCAGCATTCTGAAAGTGAAGAAATGTTGACAAGCAGTCGGAGATGGGCTTAAGATGCCATCCAGGGCAATTGAATCGTACGCTAGACTCTGTAGTTGCTGTTGAAAATCAGAATAAATCTTCGTGCTGATTACTCTGAGGGAGATTGTAGTTGGCAAGAGTATGGATAGCTTCCCTGTTGTGCATTGGGTGTTGATCCATTGCCTGTTATCGGAAGATAACGAAAGGTGGTCTTTCGGATAGTTTTCCCGTCGATTCGGGGCTTGATCCTGGACCTGTCGTCGGAGGACAACCAAAGGGCGGTCTTTCAGATAGTTTTCCCGTCGGTTCGGGGCTTAATCCTGGACCATGTTTGCGTCAGCAATGACTGTTACCTGTTTTGGAGAAAACAAGAGGAACTTTGATAGAATATTGGTTAGTTTTATGCAAAGTATGATGCATGACAGTGTATATGAATGATATATGCATGAATTATGACTTCCTGAATAATGTATGAATGATAGATGTCGTGATATTTCAAAACATATCCATCTTGAAGAAGATGCGGATGTTCTGTTTTGAGGATTTCTGACTTCTGCTTGGGGAATTGTGTAGGTGGAAACCCCGCTTTTGAAGGAGAAGAAAGATATCCTGGATTCCTCCAATGCACTATCTGACCAAGTCTTGGGCCTAGATACTGTTGAGGAAGGTAGAGATTTGAGAAGCTCGTTGTTGGAGATCTCATAGACCCTACTGAGGAGAGTCTGGGAGGCAATCTGTTGGGGACCTTGTATGTAGATCCTGCTGAGGAAATTTAGGAGACGCTCTACTGGGGATTCCGAGTGTAGATCTCATTGGAGAGCATTTGATGGTTCTTTGAGAGGCCGGGCTAGAAGAGTGCAGTCCGTTGTAATCTGGTGGGGAATAAAAGTGTATGTTTCCTCCGATGCACTATCGACCAAGTTTAGTCTGGATCTGCTGCCGGGAGAAGGGAGGATTGAGACACGTCCATTGGGATGAATACCTTGGTAGGGATGAGGTGTTCTTGCTTGATGATGTAACATTGCTTGGTTGAGTGGAATCACTGCTTGTGGATTAACATATACTCCGCTGGGGAAGGTGTGTTGTGAGTGACACCTTTGTGCTCTGCGGGGAATTATTTGGTGACTTTTGTCGTCATCCCAATTCCTGGAACCTGTAGTAAGTACTTTTGTATGTTCACTTTTCGTATGTTTGTGATTAGATTTTTATTGTCAAATGCGTATAGTCATTCAAAACAAACGTTGGACTTATTGCAAATAACAACAACAGAAATTGTAAAGAGAAAGAAGCTTGCGTTTATTTGAAATGTGGCGTATGGCCAAGTAGTTTGTACACAAGAAAAGTAAAAAGCTATGCGGAAACAATCTCGTTAAGTTCCAACTATGCTAGTACTCATATATTTCGACTATCTCATCTCCTTGTCAGAAAGTGAGTAGGTGATCTTCGCCATTTGAATCTTGAATCTTGATAGTAGTTTGTAGCGGTGATCGGAAAAGACATAGTCGTCGCTTAAATCTAACTTTTGCCTAGACCGCCCTTTCGGGTTTTAGTCTACGGGATACCCTTTTTGCCCAAGCCGCCTTTTCGGTTTTCGACTTGCGGTGTACATGTTTTGTATATATCCTTAACTTTTGCCCGAACCTTTTTGGCCAGATGCCTTATTTTTGCCTAGGTTAAATCGACCTAGCGGGTCTTTTATGCGTAGTATTTTTGACTATGTCTGCGTTCACGGTGTGGGAAGTCTTCACCATCCATGGTGCTAAGTATCATAGCTCCGTAGGAAAATCTTGTCTTGACTACAAATGGTCCCTCGTATGGGAGTCCATTTGCCCAGGATCACCTTGTGGGAGAATGATCGTTTGACTACTAGATCACCGACTTGGTAGACTCGGTGCTTGACCTTCTTATTAAATGCTCGATCATTCGCCGGTAAATCTGTCCATGGCGGATAGAGCGAGTCGTTTCTCATCAATCAAGTTGATCTCGAAGCCGTGAACCCAATCGTCTTCACCTAACTCGCCTCTTGAGGACTACGGTTGAGGGTATCGAACCTCGATGGGTAAGGCGGCTTCCATACCGTATACAGAGAAGGGGTTGCCCTGTTGATGTTCGTCTTTGTAGTGCGATAACCATGAAGAGCAAATGGTAACATTTCATGCCAATCTTTGTAAGTCTTTGTCATTTCGTATAGTCTTCTTAATGTTCTTATTGGCGGCTTCCACTGCGCCGTTCATCTTAGGCCGATATGGAGAAGAATTTTGATTTCTTCGAAGTAGGGAATCAAACTCAAAACATGCTCCCGATACGGAACGAGATTCGGATGCTTCGTATCCCACTCGCCTTTTATCGGTGATCACCAAAGTGAGTCTCCATATACTCGTAAAATTTGATTCTTAAGTCAATAGACTTTAAGACCCATGATGCACGCCGATTCGCCATATTGTTAGTGCAACTAAAACATAATCTGGCGGTGAAAGGCGTGTGTCCGCCTGCAGGGGATGTAATGATGGCGCCAATGCCATTGCCAAGTGCGTTTGAGGCTCCATCAAAGACCATAGTCCATCGGGATCCTTGTTCAGGTCCTTCATCTGGGCCTGGTTCTTCGCAATCTGTAACTAGTAGAACATCTTCATGGAAATTGAGCATAGGCGATAGTCATCTACGGCTTGATGAGCCAAATGATCGGCTACTACACTTCCTTTGATCGCTTTCGAGAAGTGTCTTTGGATGTCGTATTCGGTCAAGATCATTTGCCATCTTGCTATTCTTCGGAGAGCTGGTTTCTCAAAGATGTATTTTATCGGATCCATCTTAGAAATCAACAAGGTAGTGTGAGTCGACATATCTTGTCTTAGTCGTGCAGCCAAAAAGCGTTGCAAGTTTTCTCTGTGAGTATCTTGTTTCACGATCGGTAAACTTTTGCTAAGGTAGTATATTGCATGCTCTTTTCGACCGGACTCGTCATGTTGCCCCAACACACACCCCATTGAGTTCTCTAACACTTAAGTACATGATAAGAGGTCTTCCTTGGTGGCGGCATCGGGATAGGAGGATTACATAGGTACTCCTTGATTTTGTCAAAGCGATCGGCAATCGTCGTTCCATTCCACTACTTGATCTTTCTTAAGTAACTTGAAGATTGGCTCACAGGTAGTAGTTAGGTGTGCAATGAATCTGGCAATGTAGTTCAATCGGCCCAAGAAACCTCTGACTTCCTTCTCGGTGCGGGGAGCTGACATTTCTTGAATTGCCATAACCTTGGCGGGGTCAACCTCAATACCTTTATTCGACAACAAACCCTAGGAGTTTTCGGATCGACTCAAAGGTGCACTTGTTAGGATTCGTCTCAACCTGTACTTCTTCAACCTGTCAAAGAGTTTCTGCAGATGACCTAGATGTTCTTCTTCAGTCTGTGACCGGGCTATCATGTCGTCAACATAGACCTCTATCTCGTGATGGATCATGTCATGAAACAATGCCACCATAGCGCGATAAGTGGCCCGCGTTCTTCGATCAAATGGCATAACCTTGTAGCGAAAGTGCCCCAGTGTAACAAAAGTAGTCTTCTCCATGTCTTGAGCCATTTTGATCGATTATGGAGAAACCATCCATGAAGGAGAAAACCTTATCTTTGGCGGTATTGTCAACTAAAACATCAATATGAGGAAGTGGAAATCGTCTTTCGGACTCGCTTTGTTCGGATCTCGTAATCCACACACATTCGTACTTTACCATCCTTCTTAGGTACGGGTACCACATTAGCAACCCAGGGATAGGAAGTATGGCTAGGAAACCAGCGTTGAGCCCATAACCGGCTTTGATTTTCTCGACATCTCGGGGCATGCGGGAACCTTCATTTCTTTGAGAAAACCTTCTTTTGTCGGCAATCGATGTACCACGATATCAATGTCCAACCACAGCATGTCTTCGTATGACCAAGCAAAAACCTCAATGTAGTCTCGTAGCATCTGAACCAACCTTTCTTTAACTTTCTCAAGACCGCTCTATCTTGATCTCTTTACGTCTTCGTCGGTACCCAATTCACAACCTCAACTTGCTCTTGTGTGGTGTATAACTCGCTCTTCTTCTTTAACAGATGCAAGTTCTCCCGCACTTCACAATCTTCCTCACTTTCGTCTTGGCTTGGTAGATCGGATTATCGAAGTCATATTTAGCACTAGCATAGTTATTAACGAGATTCGGAGTGATTCTGTATCACGTGGGTGTGTGTAAGAAACACATAGCTTTTGAAGGGGTGATAAAGTAAAGAAAGAAAACAAACAATTGAATGCAAAAGTCCAACGAATTTATTGAATGAAAAGCAAACAACAGATAATAACCCTGAAGCGAGCCATGATGCCCCGCAAGGCACTAGGCTTTCAAAGTTCATTGTTCAAAACATAAAGAAATACAAAACAAAAACAAGAGCAATTACTCGACTAAAGGAGATTGGTATGGCGTCTTGATCTTCGATTCTTTGAGCCCTTTATCGAGTTAGGAAGATCCATTTTGATGTCGAAGTCGTTGTCGTCGTCTTCTATAGCATGGATTCCACTCGGCGTCACGGAAAGGAAGTTGGCGGCACGTTCGCGTATCATCTTGACCCTTGACGGTGAAGCCTAAACCAGTCTTGTCAAATTTGAAAGGAAGATCAGGGAGCTGACCCCAAATAGTACTACCTTCTTCAACAGCAGCTTGAGCATCTTTCAATGAGGCCATCCTAGGCGGAACTTTGGCATCTTCAGGAGTGACGGGAGAGTCAACAGGCATGACTCTGGGAATTGTTTCAAAAGCTTGACAGGGAGTCTTGAAGAATTCACCCTCCATCTCGAGATAGCGGAATGACTGTAGATGACTGACCATATATTCTTCTTCACCACATACTGTAACAACCTTCCCTTTCACCGGGTATTTCAGCTTCTGATGTAAGGTAGAGGTAATAGCGCCCATGTATCAAGGGCGTCCAAGTAGGCAAGAATAAGTGGACGGATGTCCATGACAAAGAAAGTGGAATCAAAAGTGGAACCGACTTTAACGATGATGAGCTCTCCAATCTGTTCGCTTAGAACCATCAAAAGCTCTCACGATTATGTCACTAGGTCTCAGAACCAACCCTTCGACATCAAGCCGATCAAAAGCAGTCTTCGGAAGGATATTCAAAGCAGAACCGGTATCCACCAAAACATGAGACAATGTAGTGCCCTTGCATTCAACAGAGATGTGCAAGGCTTTGTTATGTTTCTTTCGAGTCAAATCGACATCGAGAAACCTAGGCGTTGTTGGCGGTCGAGCAATACAAACTTCAAATTGATCAGTGGTAGTGTCTTGCGGTACATGAGCATTCTTCAGAAACTTCACCAAGGCATTAGCATGAGCCTCGGAGCACAAGAGCAAAGCGAGCATGGAGATCTTGGACGGAGTCTGTCCTAACTGTTCCACAACATTGTAGTCACTCTTCTTGATAATCTTCAGAATTTCCTCCATTTCTTGTTTGGAGGTGTCTTGATAACTTCCTTTGGTACTTACTGGCGGGATGAGTCAGGTTCTTTCCTCTAGCTGGGATATTGATTGAGTATGGGATGCTTGGAGTCGCAGATGTCCTTTGGAGGAGAGATCTGGAGAGAATACCCTTGGTTACGGTCACCTTGGATCTGGTGATGTTGTCAATGTCGGAATAGAAGCTCCAATGGTAAGATCTTCAATTGTCGAGGATCTTGCTTGACACCATGATAGTAAACATCACTCCATAGTTCCAAGGAATAGCTTTGTCGAGGAATATGGGCCGTGGGAGAAGTGATGATGAGAGGTGCCACTCTAGGCACAGGATCGCAGAGGAATTCTTATTGCGTTAACATCGGCATAGTCTTGAAAAATCGTCACCCCATCCGTCGCCTTAACATCTTCAATAGGAATCTTGTAACTATCGGGACGTGTACTTCAACATGTAATCATATTTTCCACTTGGCTGCCCCAAGGTGTCCCACACAGATGGTGCAGTTTCGTTCGCATTGTCAATCTTCAACTTAGACATTTCTTCACACTTACGCACGGTGGTTTCAGTATCTCACGGTTATCCATCATGAACACGTCTTCTCAACCAAGCACAACCATCGCGGATGAGCACCAACAATTCTCGGGCATCACGGATTGACACCGCTTGCAAATTCTTCTTTATCATCGGAGGAATGGTCAAGTCATCTATGTTGAAAACATAAGTATCGTCACCAATGATTGGAACTCTTATTCGAGTCTCAGGAGGATCAAATTCAATCTTAGCTTCAATCATATCTTGAATCTTGTTCTTGAGCCCAACAATTGTCGATGGGCTATTGGAATGGTAAGCACACTTAGCATTAGGATTGTACTGAGAGGAAGTGTTGACATTCGAGGAGGATCCCTCAAGGTTATCGCTGCTTTCAACATGTGTTGCAAGGCTTAAAGGCATGTTGATCTTGATCCGTCTTCGTGGCGCGTTACGCTTCTCTCGAGGTTGTCTTGATGTAGGATTGGAGATCACAACCCTACATTGAGCACGGTCGGTCTTGGTTCGGCTTTTCGACCATACACATTGGCTTCTTTCTTAGCACCAAAAGATCTCTTGCACATTTGAAGATGACTCTACATTGATACCGCTTCAATCGCTCTTTGTCAATATCACGGTGAATCCGGATGAAGAATTTCCAATCGGATGATTGAAGAACTGTCAATGTCCCCATGAACATATCAACCAACTCCCTATTGGACAAGGGTGGTTGAACTCGCTAGATCTCTCCACCGAGCATACTCCTTGAACTTCTCACGACCCATAGACATGCTTTGTAGTTGCATGCGAGTGGGTGTCAATTCACATTGTACTCATCATGCAAAGCATCAGCTAAGTCACTCCAAGTACGGATACGGTCATTCTCTACGATAGTACCATTCCAACGGGTTCGGACAAACTTTCTTGAAAATAGTGCATCCACAACTTTCATCATCGGTGTGGGATTGATCTTACGGACATAAGACTTCAAATGCGCTTAGGGCAAGACATGTCATACTTGGCAAAGTTGGAACTTTGAATTTGGGAGGAATCACAACACGGAACAAGACTCGGATCATCAAAGTTCAACCGGACATTTTCAAGTTTTCTCACAGACGGTCTTCAAGTTGTTTGTACTTGTCATCTTCATCAGTGTTGGCTATAATCGAATGATCCTCTCCTCCTTTCTTTGGCTCACGCTCACCTTCATCACCCTTGGACTCGGTATGGACACTTCCTTGAGAGAGCTCAATCGGTGACCACCTTAGGACCCCTTTGAAGCGTCTACCCATGTTGAGGAGACCAACAACCTTCTTCTTCTTGTTGATGAGCTTCTTCAAATCTTCTTGGCCTTGGACCAAGTTGGTGAACAACACGATCTGTTCAAGAGCCCGCTAAAATAAATAGCGAGCAAATGAGAAAACCAATCTCAATGTACATGATTATGCTATGCTATCGATGTTTATGCGAATGCAATGCAATGTTTTCAAGGACCTAAGAGATTTAAATTTGTTAAACAAGCAATGAACAAACATTTATTAGTACTTCTCATTATTCTTTTTCTTTTTAAGTACAAGAGATAGTTCAAAACAATAAAGAGAACATAAAAATCCTAAAGCTCTAAGTCTCCCATGGCGCTTGGTGCCGATGTAGGCATTGATGTTTCCTCCTGAAGTAGCTTGGTCAATTCTAACACTTTCTTCTCGCTTGCATAACACGAGCTTCAAAGGTATCCCTCTCTTCTTGAGCTGAATCCGGATCTCTTCAAGTCTTCAAAATCAGTAGGCATGTCGGGATGGAGAACGACATAGGATCACCTATAGCAACAGTTCCATAATTCTTGGTAAAGCAGTGCGTGAATGGCATCATGAGGTTTTGAGCTCGAGCTCGCACCCATTTGAGGTAAGGTTCCCAAGGAATGGAGTTCGGGTGCCCCAAAGTCTTGGTATCGGTCTTCTTTACCATGCCCCAAGCATGTATGAACCTTAAATCCGAGATCGTGATTGTAGTCGAACACAATATCTTGGAGAAGCATATCATGCGGACCATCTCTTGAGCAAAACCAAACCGACGTAGAGCTAGAGAAGGGTTGTAAGTAATACCTCCCCTTATACCAAGGAGTGGTACATTAGGGAATTCTCCACAACGCTCAATGAATGTGAAGTCCTTTTGAGAGAAAAGCCTCCAACGGACATCTGAATGAGAGAGTGACATTAATCTTTGAGACCATCTCAACCTTTGTTCATTCTTCAAAACTGATGGAGGAAGGTGCGAAATAAACCACCTTGAAAGTAACGGTACACAACACATGAGAGTTCCTTGTCGCTTAGTACAGTGTGAGAGAATGTAGGATATCTCCAAGTAAAGTAGGCATTGGATTACGGGTAAGGAACAACTTGATGGCATTGATATCGATGAATTGATCCGAGTTAGGAAATAGAACCAAACCATAAATTAGCAAGGCCACAATGTCTTCAAATGCATGGAAACTCATAACTTTGAGGAATTCTCGGGCTTTCTTAATTAAGAATTTGGAAAGTAAACCCTTAACTCCACTTCTAGTTTCCCAATTGGCTTCAATATCTGAGCGCTTAAGGTGTAAGGCGGATGCGATGTCTTCGTACTTAGGAACCTTTTCCAAACCGGTGAATGGCATTTGGTCAAGAATAGGTATCCCAAGTAGCTTAGAGAACTCTTCTAAGGTAGGAACCAACTGATAATCGGGAAATGTAAAGCAATGGTGCTTCGGATCAAAGAACTGGAATAGGACATGCATCATATCTTCTTCAAAACCGGAGATAACCAAATCAAGTAGATAACCATGTCTTTTGATGAACTGAGCATGGTCGGAATTTCGAAACCAAATCTTTGAGTTGAGAAGGATACCCATGAAGTTGATTCGGATAGTCTTTCTAGAAGCCATAATCCCTACAAAAGCAGAGCAAAGATAAATCCTAGGTCCTTGAAATAGTTAGAAATGATATGCAATGCGAATGATGTCATGATGTCATGTTTAGCACACACAAGCAATTCACACAATGAGCCTAGGGTTAAGGCTTGCATGAGGTATAGGTGATTACCCTACCAAAAGTTTGAGTTGGTTCATCCTGTCCTATAATAGTAAGGGTTCTAGGAATCCCACATCAGATCTTTCTCAGGCGCTTATTTCAATACGGCCAAGTGGTCGATCGAAAATGTCCCAAAAGTCTAATCTCAATGAGCGTAGCATCGAGTATCAACCAACCTCGGTCTACACCAAAGCCGACCATCTCACTACCTTCTAATGGCCAAGATGGGTCAATTAAGGTTCTAAAAGTTTAGTTAGCGCTTGATGACACCACGCAGAAGCCAAATACTATCTTCAACTTGGGAATGAAGAGTATCGGGACAACCAAAGTGTCACGCTAACGTAGCCATCATGTTGACCGTTTAGTTATACGTCTAGCGGTCGCGATGATCTAATGCTACTTACCTAAAAGGAAACCCGGATCCGGGTGTAGGATCCCCCAACAATATAATACCCAAGCAACCCTTAAAGATAAAGCATACAAGTCAAACAAAAAGCGATAAAAGTTATCTAGAAATCCCTAAGGCAATTCTCTCTTTTAGGGTGTTTTCCCCAGCAGAGTCGCCAGTTCTGTGATACGGTGAACTGACTTTGTAGGATTTTTGTATCCAAATGTGCGGATAGCAAGAGTCGCCACCGACTTTTATTTTTTTCAATTAAGGGAAGGTAAAAGTAAGAAAAAGACCTTCGTTAGATTCTGAGTTCGGGAGAATGGTTATGAAAAGGGAAGGTATTAGCACCCCTTTTCATCCGTAGTTATCTACGGGCTCTTAGTTGCTCTAAATCACTTTTTAAAATTGCTTTCTTGTGTGTTTGACAAAGATGTTTTGAAAAGGCATTTCGCTTTGACTTTGTAATGACTCACGTAGGAGTGTATACAAAGTGTTCGGAAATGTTTTGTTTTGAAAAGAATTTGAACTTTGACAAAAGAGTGTGTGGTGTGAAAAGCATTTGGTAGAGCGAGCAACTAAAAGACTTATTTACCCACTCAGAATTGGTCGTTTTGTTGTACTTCTACATTCCTTTAGAATAGCGCTAGCCGTACCATTAGTTAGTAGGTAGCTCCATTCGTTGGATGTAAGCGGGACATTCGAAGGGACATCGGATGGTCATAGAAAGCAACTTGTAGGAAGTATCCTAGCACATTCGAAGGGACTATCATCATTTTTCGTGGCGACAATCGAGGTCAAGATCATGTATTCGGAGGCGACGTCGTGGGTCTATGATCTTTATATCGAAGGGACTATGATGATTTGTTTGGAAGGCAACGGTGCTAGAATACCTCTACGTTCGAGGGACATGACCATTTGTATTCGTAAGGCAACGAGAGAGAATTACCCCAAGGGGTGCATGTGTGAAAGAAGTGTGTCAAATTCAGATATTTTATCTTGAAGATTAGTGTGAGCTATGTCCAATTATTATCTTGCCATACACGCCTAGTTACTAACAGTTTATAGGGTGCGGAAATTAAAATGCGGGATGTAAAGATGCGGAAAGGTAAATGTCCTACGCTATTACAAGGCTTTGGGGCAGATACATAATTTAAAATGCGGAAAATAAAATCCTAATTAAACTATTACAACCCATGAGCAATTACATTATTGGAAAAAATAAAACGATAAAAGAAAAACGTCCGAATCGGAGCAACCTGTGAAAGAATAAGAAAATCGGGAAATGCAATATGAATCGAACAAGAGAAAAAATGTTAGAAAAATGCAAATTTTAATATGAGAAAATTAATATATGCTGGAAATAAGATAAATAAGTTAAAATAATTTTTTGGGATTTTTTAATGCACAAATAATAATTTAAAATGAATTTATAATGACTTAAATGCTAAAATGAAAATAAAAATAAATATGCATGCAAAAAGATATTTTTAAATTTATTAAATTAAATAAACATTTTTAGAGAATAAATGCAAAAAGAAAATATTTTTTAGTAATTTTTTAATGCAAAATAAAATATAGAAAAGAAATTAAAATGAATGGAAAATATTAAAAATAAGAAAATATGGAAAAGTTTGAAAATATGCAGTTTTGTAAAAAAAGAAACTCAAACCGGTGCTGGCAGGGATCGATCTGATGTCCTTTAAGGGTATCCACGCACAGCCAACGCTTTAACCACTGAGCCACATGACACTTGGTGTTTTGAAATTCAAAATCAAATCAATATGAAGGTAAACGTGTCACTGATTTGAACTCAAACCCAGTCAGCCGTGTGGACCCCATGTGTAACGAGTAAGCGAATCAGAGCGAGCCAAACTTCCACGCGTGCAGTCTGACTTTCAACACCGGAGTCCACGCCGGAGCTAGGGCTCCGGTTATCTTCTCCGATTGCCCTTCAACCCTAAAAACCTGCAAAATGCATCATTCAACGTGAAACAAAAACCCAGATCGACTAATTCGATCCTTGCGAGCACGATGGTGTAATCCTTTCGTCCTGAAACGGCCTGGAACTCGTGTTTCGAAACTCACAGCTCTAAAAACCCTAACAATGGCATGCTTGGATTTCTACGTGGAAACTTTCATGTAATGCATCAAACATGATCTAATGAATGCCCTGAACACAAACAAATACACGAAAACGATTAATAACGCATGGAATTATGAAATCGAAATTTGAAAAGTTACCAAACCGGTGAGAGCTTTGCACGCACGATTGATCGATCGGCGAGCAAGGGTGGTTTGAGTTACTGGGAACCTCCTGAGGAGGATTGGATGGTTAGATTGGGCTGAAGCTTGCTGAAAACAAAAATTCGAATTTTTGGTTTCTTGAAAAATTTTGCCAAGAGTTTGGGTTCTTTTTAGGTTAGGGTTTCGTGTGCTTGTTTGTTCACAATGCTGGCAATTTATAGAAGAGGTTTGGATGGCAAAAGAGTGAAAAAAAGATTGGATCATTGATGTGCAAATATTTTCTTTGAAAATCAAATCAAATTTTGAAGAAAATATGATTTTCTCATCAATGCCATGGCTTGCACGAATTTGGTAAATGGTGTGGGCTTTCTTGGACATTAAGAGAGATATAAATCCAACTTAATTGAAAAAATAACTTAATTTTCATATTTTACATAATTTATTTTTGAATTAAATGTTGTAAAATTCAAATATAAACCATGAAAATAGAAAATCACCAATGCCAAGCTTTTATGGGTAAAAATAACATCATGAACAAGTTTGGATCAAAAGATTATAGGCCCATTTGGAAAATTTTGCATTTTGACCAAAATGTCCTTTTGTGCAATTGTCCAAAATTGCCCAACTTCTGAATAGTGTATCTTGCTCATTTTTCCACATTTTTGAGAGTTCTTGGACTTTTTGGAAAGCTCTAAGAGTCCTCTAAACAATGTCTTTGGTCTCATCTCATTTGGAGTTACCATGCTCAATATATCTTCAAAACAAAAAGTTGACTTTTTGTTGACTTTGAAAATGACCTGTAATGTTTTGAGCTATACCTCTCAAATGAAGCATTTTTTGGACATTCTTGTGAGACATGAAGTTGTAGAGAATTGAATTTCCTTCAAAACAAGAGGTGGTGGGAAAATTTCTGAGAAAGTATGAGAAAGTTATGATCAGTCAAAGTTCAGTTGACTTTTCATCTAGAAACCCTAATTTAGAAAGTTTGACTTTTGAGCAAATCTTGAGTTTTCTTGATGAATCATGATCAACTCTTGATCAAATGATGAATGTTACTTCAAAATGAGGATGTTGACCAAAAATCAGAAGTTTTGACTGTATGTTGACCACAATTGACTTTTTGTCCAACACACCCGATTTTCAACCATCTGAGCAATTGTCTGAGGAAACTTGACTTGTGAAGCTTGAAACTTGACATGGAGAATCTTTGAAGCATATGAGGAGGCATGAAGGCCATTGGAGATGTTGGAAGTTCATCTTGACTTGAGAGACACCAAACCCTAGTTTGGGTTGATTGTCTAGGAGAGAGTTTGTCTGATCAACTCTTGAGGAATCCTTGAGTATGGATGTATGAAATCTTTTGAATATATGGAGGGCAAATTTTGGGGTATGACACCTTCCTCATCACAGGTGGGTAAATGATGCGTGAGTAGGTTTTTTTAAGGTTGATTTCCTGCACAAAAGCAACACAACATTTATGAAATATTCCACATAATAGATGACATAATACTCAACATATTTCATAAATACCTATAATCAAAGTCATTCACACATGGATTAGTTGTATCTTTAGGTAATACAATTGTCCAATCTAACTCGTGGTCTCTATTCTCAGCATCATTAAGTTCATCATCCAAATCATCATCAAAATCATCACCAAATGCATTGTCCAAACCATCTTTATTATCCAGTTCAAGATCCTTATCCACTTCAACCTCATCATCTAGTTCAACATCCTTATCCATACAATTTTCATCATTTAGTTCAACATCAATGTTCACTTCAACATCATCAACCACTTCATCATCCTTGACCACTTCAACCACTTCAACATCATCATCATCATCAAAAATGATGTTTTGCCTTGTTTCTACCTCATCTACAATGTTAGGTTCACTAATGTTATGCTTAACATATAAGTCTACAATCTCACATCCTTCAACATCCTTGACCTTTTGCAACACATCATTGTCACAATTAAGTGTTTTAAGGCTACAAGTAAAGCTCATCCAAGGGTTCAAATATCAGATGCAATCAATGTCTCTATATCTCTATTTCTTAATCAATTCCAACAGATCCATATAGGACATGTAGTCAACATCCACCATCCACCTCTAGCTCATTTTTGAATCAAATCCACCAACATACAATCTCACAAGGATGTCAACCATTTCACCTTCGTGATGAATTCTAAACCTAATTTTTTAAGAAATTGATGGCCTGCAATAGATGGTAGATACATGCCAGAATGGGACCATAAACCATAAAAGACACAAAATCAGAAACCCTAAAACAAAAAGGGACACATTGAGACCACAAACCCTAAAAGAAAAAATCAGAAACCTTAAAACACTAACTGACACAATGTACCACCATGTACCTTCAAATAAGCATACAACCTAGTTTCTAGTGTTCTAAGTTTCCATATATCTTAGAACCATTCAACTAAGAACCTACAACAATTAAACATGGTCTGACTCAAATAAAACAAGCCAACAATCTGTATACATGTGTCTTGCTCTATCCGTTTTCTTGTTGCCCACAACATGAAGTTATATACGATACTTTTATTTAATTTTGAATAAACAGTTAATTATATGGATCACCCTCCTCTGCTTGTTTATCAGTTTTTTTAATGTGCACAACGTCAAAACACAAACGTATTTTTCATTTCATTCTTTATCTTAATTTTAAATATTTATTAAATAAATTTTGAGATATCCATTTGTCAATAATATCTTAATTTTATATTAACTATGTGGTAAATATAACACACTTTGTATATAATCATATAAAATAAACATCAATAAAATAAAACTGAGAATGAAATAAATACTTACTTATTTATAAGAATCTCTTTCTAATAATTTTCACTCAATTAATGAATATCAAATAGAGAAAAAATTGACTCATTTATAGTTAAAGAGTAAAGGGTAGATTAAAAAAATAAAATAGGTCAGTTCAAAAGGATGTAGCATCCTTGTTATAAATAATTATAGAATAGATTATAGATATGGATTACAAATTGCTTAATCAATGATTTATACTTGAATTGCATAAAACTATTTTCAAATAAATTGTCCACAAGAGATTCATGCAATATTCTTAGATTGAAGTTTTCAAAGTATCTTATTTTTCACTGTAAAATTGTGATTGCAGTTTCTAACTTTTATCTCTCTATCTTTGTACATGACTCCAAAAATAATGTGGAAAAACAATATTTTTCTACACTATGAAAGATTTATATTTTGTCAAAATGTAAGAAAATCAAATTTAGAATAAAATAATCAAGCAAAATATATGCTCTAGGGATGGTGAATCCAATTAAGAAGATCCAGTCCTACAGTCCTATGTGTGTGTTTTTAATTGCTTTAACATGTCTTTTCGTGAGGATGCGGCACTATTAGAGTGTGAATTCCAATTTTTGTTACATTATTTATTTTTTAGGGTCTCTTTGTATCTATTATATCTCTTTTTGTTCTGTAAATAGAAAATTAATTTGTATCACATACAATAAAGGTTTTCAGAAAATAAATATTAAAAGAAAAACGTTAATATTTAAATACACTAATTAAAACGAGTAAAACCCAAAAATAATGGTATGACAAACTAAATTACACAAAAACTACGAACAACATGACATCTCCCTCTCAATTTCTCTATCATTTTTAGAAATCATGTAGAGAGAATGCATAAAAGATATCAAATGCAATGAACTAAGAAAAAAATTTTGGTGCATACAAATATAATATTCGATTTTACAAATAATTAATTATATTTTTTATTAAATAACAAATTAAAAATAAAATATTATCTCTCTTTCATAATCACAACTATTTCATGATGTTAATTTTAAAAAAATTAAATATTTAATCTATTTTTATTTTTATTGATTATTTGTAACAATAAGAATTTATATTAATGTAAGTTTTTCTCATAAACTAATATTTACTTATTTTTCAATAATAAATAAATATAAAATTATATATTTTGATATCAATGTGAATTCAATTATTTGCAATCCTATACTTTGATAGATTAATAACAAATACATATTTTTATATTTTCAAATAATATAGCTAAAAAATTTTGATCAGGTGGTTGTTTGTTTCTAAAACTAATTAAGTCAAGTTAAATGTGCACAATTAATAAGAAATATTAAAATTATATAAATACTTTGATTGATTAACAGCGGAAAAAGTTATTGGATAGATTAATAGAAAATATTTTAAGATTTTAAATAATATAGTAAACAATATTCAAAATATATTGAGATTAATAGAAAATATTCCGTTTTTTAATGAATAGAGAAAAGTTAATGTGCAAAATTTTTTTATATAATTTTACTGTACGTCGTATTAAAAACAGACACGAGTAGTAAAACTAAGAAGTTAAATAAATTTTTCTATAAAAAAATTATGAAAAAAACATAGTAAACTAATAACCCAAATAAAATAAAAAAACTGAAAAATGACTTGAAAATGAGAAGATTAAGAGAAAGCAAAAAAAAATTATTCCATGGATGTCACTTCTATATTTTATGCATTAAAAAAAGGACAAACCATAAGAAGCGTCCGTTTAAACGCTAATAAATATTTATTATTTTTAAATTTTATTTATGTTATTATTTTTATTGTTTAATATAGTATAATTACTTAATTTATTATTATTTAATACATTACTTAAGAAGAATTCCAGTATTGATTTTTCTGAACAAATATCAAATTTTTATGGTTCTTAAGATAGTAGAACGTTGTAAGAGAGTTGAACATTTTTATGACTCATATTTAATAATTCAACTTCATAATTTTTAGTCCTAAAAAAGTTTCAGAAATAAATTTGTTAATTTATTAAATTAAAATCATATAATTAATGATATGGCAAAAGATTTTCAAACTTGTTTAAATTAGAATTAAATATGTTTTTAGTGTTTATAAATATGTGATTCTATAATTTTGATCCTCTAAACATTTTCTTTAAATAATGGTCCTTGCAAAATTATTATGCACATAATTTTAGTCTCTGTTGTTAAACTGATATGTAATTTTAAATGATTATTTATAAATATGTGTAAAAGAATATACAAACTTCTTCGAATAAAAAAGAGCTCAAAATTTGAATTCTAAATCGAGATTTTTATTTTATCAATATTTTTTGAAATTTAAAAAATTCATATTTAATTCTTTCTATTTTAAAAAATTTTAAAATTTAATAAATAAATATTTTATAGTATTTTGAACACATATTAATAAAATTATTCACAAAATAAAATATTTAAGCGTAGTTAAACTATTTTAAATTTTTAAAAAAATAATATAGATTAAAACTGCATAAATAAAACATTTTGAAGGTCATTATTTGAAGAAAAATTTTAGAGGAGTCAAAATTATATTTATAAAGATTAAAAATATATTTAACCCTGCAAATTATTCAATGCCACATCATAAATGAGACCGCCACATGGACAAATTTAAAAGAGGACTAAAAAGATCCCAAACAAATTCAAAAGAAAAGGATATGAAAAACAAATTTATTTTTTTCTTTTCAAAATAGACTACTTCGTTAGAATAAACAAATTTAAATCAAATAAATATTTTTACAAATATAACATTTATTTGAAACAAAGAGAATATATATTTTTCAAGAAGATATAAAATACTTTAAAATATAAGAACTCTAAGATTTATATCTTTTTCTCATAAATAAGATCAAGACATTTTCTGAAACAATAAACAATAGAACTGCAAGTTGTACGTACACCTCTAAAATACATTTGGTCACTTCTTCATAAATGAGTTTGTTAGGTGTTGCATTCAGTTTTGGTGGTGGCTTCTAAGTTTTGTGTTTTGACTTCTTAAATAAGTCAATTTGAAAATCATAATAATAGCGCAATATTTGTCACTCGTTTTGATTTGAACATTAGTCATACATACAAATATTACGAAATCATTGTCTTAGTCAACAGCAGTGCTCAACGAATTCAATCAATTCTTAATTAATACTTTCTCAGTTTCTTTATACTTATCTTTTCGTAGAAATATTACTCCTATGTTTCAAATATATACATGTCATTTTCAGACTATTATTCTTGTTTTTTTAATGACTGTTTGTATATGTTTTTTTAAATGATTTTATAGTATAATATGTTTTTTTTTAAATTAAAAAAGTTTTAAAATATTTTTAAATATAAATTGATAACAATCTATTTTTAAATTAATATTTTCATTTTTAAAATTTCACAAAAGTTATTTTTGTTCTCTTGTCACGTCTTTGTAGTAAAAATTAATATATCACATGTTTATTTTCTTTTTAGAAGTGTATATATATATATATATATATATATATATATATATATATATATATATATATATATATATATATATATATATATATATATATATATATATATTAAATTATACAATTTTTTTAATGAATATTCAAATGTAAAATGCACAAATTTCGAGCATGAAATCAATAGCTCTTTAAATTGACTATCACTACTCAACATATTTAATGTCTTTTACTATCTAGGAATGTTAATGGGCAGGACGGAGACAGAAGATACATTTTCATCTCAATTTTATTTTTTAAATTTATTATCTATTTTTCGTTTTAGGTCCTTATTATGGGAGGTTTTGTTTCTCATCCCCGTCTCTACGGATTTCCACGATTTTTTTAGATATTTATAAACATAAATTTTACTTATTATTTTTGACTAATTTAATAGAAAAACTCAAAAACTAACGACAATAAATTAGTAAACTAATCATATACGATAAATTTATTGTTTTAATAATATTTAATCTTGAGATTCATGAACATAAAGTTTTTAAATTTTAAAAAATTAAAATAGTAATTTAGATCTCTTTTTTTACTAACAAATCATTTGAAATGATAAATAAACCTACATAAATTATATATTAATTAACGATATTACAGAATTCTAGTGTAGGGCGGGGATATGTTCGCCATCCCTATCTCCAAAGTGCTTCGGGGAACTTTATTCCCCATCCCCGTCTCTACAGAAGAAAAACTCCACATCCTTAAAGCCACAAACGGAAAATTCCCGCAGAAATCTCCACTAACAAATACAAATTGACATCCCTACTTCTATCTAAACCGCGTATGTATGATCTCAATAAAGTTTCTAGACATAGATACAAAAATGCTCTAAGAGATGTCATAAAATTCTTCCGGCAGTATACACCAAATGGTAGAATGGAGCGAGATAAATTTCAGAATACCTAATATATTCATGGTCATTTCTATTGACTAATGCATAGTCGCAGATATTAGTAGGAACTATGTGAGGTATTTTATATATATATATATATATATATATATATATATATATATATATATATATATATATATATATATATATATATATATATATATATATATATATATATATATATATATATATATGGTAAGAAATCATGTGTCAATCAATACTTGAGGACTGTTTAATTTAGTTTTATACTTCTTGTTATGAAAAATTGGTAGAATAATTTAAACTAATCAAGAAAGATTATTCAGAGTTTAAATACACACTACATTGTACATGCATATAGACAACGCTTTTTTGGCTTTAGTCACTTTAAAGTTGCCTAAATCTATACAATAGGTTCAGCGACTTTTTTTCATAATTAGTCTAGACAACGCTTTATTTTAGTCAAAAGTGTTGCCTAACATTGACTTTAGGAAACGCTTATAGAAAAAAAAACGTTGCCTAAAGGCAACATTGGGCAGCGTTTTTTTAATCAAAAGCGCTGTCTATTGAACCCCTTAGACAACGCTTTCTTAAAAGCGCTGCCTAAGGCCTTTTAGAAATTCCCTTATTTTCTATTTTAGGCAGCGCTTTCTTATAAAGCAATGTCTAAAGTCCTTCTTAAGCAGCACTTTTATAAAGTGTTTTCTTTGACTCCCTTCAGGCAGCGCTTTTTGATATATGCGTTGTCTAATGTCAATGAATTTTTTTAAATATTTGACTTATTTTCTCTTACAGAAAGCGCTACCTATTCTTTCTTTTTTAGAAAGCATATTTTTGAAAATAATCCCATAAACTTGTAATTCAAACCTTATATTTCAACGAGCCTTTATGTAAACATAGGAATTATATACCATTATAATCCAAATTATATACACCATTATAATCCAAAATATATACATCATTATAATTCAATACACATAAACCATTTGATATAATAGAACCAAAATCATCCCTAACAATAACAGACGGATTCGCCAAACTCCGACGAGTGGACGACCCTGGTCCTGCAAGGTATTAACATAATAACATGGTCAATTAAACTAATTTGGCTCCCACACAATTAAACCTAATTTTTCATAACACTTTTTAACTTCCAATACCTTATATGATTCTTTTCTCAATAAAGTATTCACACAATTCCTCATTGATTTATTCCAATTTATCTTTCGTGTAACGAGCACACTTATATTCATCAAAGTACTACATAAAAAAATATAATATGCATGATTTAGTTAAAAGTAATAAATTATATGAAATATCCGATAAATATTAAAATAAATCCTAAGTTATAAACCCATACCGTGATTGAAATCTCTATTCGATTCAAATGAAGGATTTCTCTCATAAACCTCATAACGAAGAATCCGCAATCTATACCATTACGCTAACGAGAACACTACAGAGAAAAACAAATAAGAATATATAGTTGTCTTGTTTTATCAAGTAGCATCACTATTATAAGCAAAATTGTGAAAATTAATATACCTCCACTTTGATCCATGTAATGTTGCTTGATCTAGACCATGATACTTGAGCGTCTCTTTGAGATCGGAATACTTGTATTGCTCTAACAAAATAAAAACATATATTTAGAACAATCTCATAGAAATAATTAAATATACAAATATACACGAATATTTAGAACAATCTCACTTACATATCAATCATTAACTTCATATCCGGATAATTTGTCCAATCACCATCTACCGAATTCACATAATACACCACTTCTTTTATAGGATTCATAGAAATCAACAATCAGTGACGTCTGTAAATTAAAACAAAAGTTTAGATGGAATTTTTTTACGCAAAAGATACAAAGATTAGAATGAATTTAGAATGAAAATCTAACCCTGTGCCAATATTATACGGTAAAAGATACAAATTTTCTGTACTACTGGCCATAAATCTATCAACTAAGTGATCTCTTACTGAATCTGGATCCTTAACAATTGTCAGTCCGTTGATACGGGCGGAAGACACGAAATAGAATCTATTTGACAATTGATTCTCGTGCATCAATTTGTCATACAAGAACCTTAAATAAAAACATAATAAACATTAGACTATTTTTATTGAAATGTGTAAATAAATTGTTCAACTAATTAAGTAATAGATTGATCGGAGAGATTTAAGTTCCAGACTCTGGAACATATGCTTTCTTCTCGTCATGTGTCGAGAGCATCCAGAGTCCAGGTACCAAGACTGGTGTTTCAATTTTTTTGTTAAAGACATCTGCAACATATACTATTTTATCCTTAAGTACCCATATCTTTTTGGGTCCTTTTTTGTTAGTATTGCCAAAGTTTTGTTTGAACTTTGGCTTAACATAAGATTGTGCATAATATGATTCACTGGTGTATTTTATGTCATGCGGGTGACCATAAGTAAAGTGAGATTTTATAGGTGTGTATTTAATGACCATATCATCTACTTTAAGATAAGGTTTTTCATTTCTAGGTGACACATATCATAAACCTCTTCTACTATTTATGCTGACTCGATATATCATTGAAGCCATCTTTCTTCTATCTATGCTTTTAGTAAGAAATTCTTGAAAACCAATGTCATATTCTTTTATGATTTTATCAGAGTCACTTAGAACTTCTGAAACATATTTTTCTTAAGCTTTTTGTAAATCTTCTTTTAAAATAGAGTTTTCATTTTTTAGTTTAAAAATAGTTTGTTTAAGCTCAGAGTTTTCGGTTTTAAGTTTCTTAGTGTCTTGAGAATCAGATGCAAGATTACATTTCAGATTCCTGTATTTGATTTGAAATTTATGATAGTTCTCAAGTATTTCAGACAGACTTTCTGCTAACTCAGCTTTAAAAAAATTAATAGCAAAGTAAGGAAATACCTCTTCAGTATCAGAATTCGATTATGAGGAACTGGGTTGTCAACTATGTTGGCCATCAAAGCTATGTTGGCTCTTTCATCTTCTGATTTTAATGAAGCTTTAGAAGAATCTGAATCATCTCATGTAGCCATAAGACTTTTATTCTTTTCTTTGTCAAATCTTTTCTTCAGCTTCTCTTTCTAAAGCTTGGGACAGTCGCTTTTATAGTGACCTGGTTCCTTGAATTCGTAACAGACAACTTCTTTAATTCTTGTCTTTTTGTATCCAGAGGATGAATCAGAGAAGTTGTTAGATCTTATTGGATTTCTGAACTTCCTCGGTCTATTTTTCCAGAGTTGTTGTACTCTTCTAGAGATCAGAGATAGCTCATCTTCTTCTGATGATGATCCTCCAGAGTTTTCTTCTTCAGCCTGAAACACTTTAGAATAATATTTCTTATTATATTTAAGAGAAAGAGACTTACCTTTCTTCTGGGGCTCATCTTCTTCTAATTCTATCTTGTGACTTCTTAATAAGTTGATGAGTTCTTCTAGAGAGATCTTGTTTAGATCTTTAGCAAGCTTTAGTGTTGTGACCATGGGTCTCCATTTCTTGGGTAAACCTATGATGACTTTATTTACATGATCTGCAATGGAATATCATTTGTCCAACACTTTTAGACTAGCTACCAGAATTTGAAACCTTGAGAACATTGCTTCAACAATTTCATCTTCCTCCATCTTGAACGCTTCGTACTTTTGAAAGAGAGCTAGGGCTTTTGTTTTTTTGACCTGTGTGTTGCCTTCATGTGTCATCCTCAAAGAGTCGAAGATGCTCTTAGCTGAGTCTCTATTTGTGATCTTCTCATACTCAGTGTATGAGATGACACTTAGGAGGATTGTTCTGGCCTTGTGATGATTTTTGAATTCTTTCTTTTGTTGGTCTGACATTTTCTTTCTTTCAATCTTCTGGTCACTTGCGTCAACAGGGTGGGTGTAGCCATCAGTTACCATGTCCCAGAGATCAACATCATTAGCCATAAAGAAACTCTCGATTATGCCCTTCCAATAATCGAAATTTTCTCCATCAAACATTGGGGGTCTGCCGTTGATTCTATCTTTATTGTCATAGTGGTCATTGTTGTTCTGAACTGGTTCTTCCATTATGTTTTTCAAGTTGGGTCTTTTATCTGACACGATTAAGTGTTAGTACCCAGAACTAAGCACTCTGATGCCAATTGAAGGTTGAAAAACACAAGAAAGGGGGTTTGAATTGGGGTTTTAAAATTAAAAACAACGAGGCACAACTATTTTTATCCTGGTTCATTTGAAATTAAAAATGCTCCAGTCCATCCGTCAAGGTGATTTGCCTCTCTCAACGAGGTCTTAATCCACTAATCAAATCTTGATTACAAACACGATGACAACTGCCAATGTCTTCTTGAGATCTAACCACAACTTGGTTTCTTAAGGTTATAATCAGTTTACAATAAAATAATGTGTTTAGCAATGCTTCTAGTAAGCTTTATCACAACTGTAACGTTTACACAATATTGACACATAAATTGTATAAACAACTTTGAATAAAAATTCGATGAATGCTTTTGAGTTGTTTTTGAGAGCATGAGATTCGGAAACCAAAGCTTGATGATGAGACTTCTTTATATAGGCGTAGCTTTGAACCGTTGGGAGTCACCAGAATGTGCAAAAGGAATGTTGATAAATGCATTAAGTGCTCCTTTCCATAAATACATATCTTGTCTACAAACAGCCGTTACTTTGAATATTTCCATTTAAATCTTGTAACGCATCAAAACTAAGGTATGAAATGCAGCAAGAATATAACTATAAGAGTTTGTAATGCAGCATGGTGCTTTCAGAAGTTTGGTTTGAACAAACCAGAACTTCTTCTAAAGAGCGTGATAATCTTGAAGACTACTTTCACATGCGTCTCTTTCTTATGAGTTCTCTTAGAGTGTCATTCTTCTTTATCATTCAGAATTTCTTCTTCCAGAATTAGAACTTCATCTGTATATTTCGTTAGAATATTAGGAAGTAAAAATGTTCTATTCAAAATATTTATCAACCAGAGTCAGAACATGAATATCATCAATTGTGTTTGTTATCATCAAAACTTCTCAAAAATATGTAGACCCAAACTATGTTCTAACAGAATTAACCTTTTGTACATATGGAGATGCATATCTAAATTATATGTAGGGTTTAGGGGAGATAAATTTGGTTTCTTTGAACCTGGTTATGATTTGACATTTTCTAGTATGATTTGTTTGAAATTTGCGGAACAAAATTATTTTTAGCAGAAACATTTTGCAGTTTATCATCACGTGTCTTCAATTCTTTGTCAGGCTTAGATGTAGATTCATGCTCGTGCTTCAGAATTTGATATTTCTTTGCTAGAATGAGAGTGACACACACATTCATTTGAATTGATATTTAGAAGAGTGGTGAATGGCCAAATGTCCTATCTTTATTTATGACAGGTGTTTGGAGTTTCCCTCCTTCAACTTGCTCTCTTTGAAAGTCTATTGTATTTGTGGCTTAAGCCTGGATGAAATCATGAGGCAGGTTTTAGTTTTCCTTTCTTCCACTTGCTCTCTTTAGAAGCTAGTGTCGTGTGGTAGATGTTTAGATTAAATTGGAGAGTGGTGGTTAGTGTGTAGCGACTTTTTGCTATAGCGTATGCCTATTTCTAAATTTTGGTCAGAGTTACATGAGTTTTTTATTTGGCCTTTATTTTTAGCAAGTTTTATTTATTTTTGAGCATATATTGTGTTTTTGTTGTATTATGTAGTTTTACTATTGTTGTCTTTATAAGTTCCTATTAAAAGGAACGTATAAAAAGTAACTAGAGTAAGATTTATTAATGTAGTAAGTTTATTTCCACACAATATTTATATATTTGAGTATGTTATTTATTTAAGATCATATATTTAGTCTAATGATATGTCGAAATTGTTGGAAATTCGCAAAATTTATGGAGAATTTCTATCAATTTTGATAAACAAGATTATTATCATTACACAATAACAATGGAAAAATAATTAGTGTTTGACAAAATTGAGGAAGAAGATGGTGATTTTCTACAGAGTTTATCTCTATCCACAAACTGTGAAAAAATCTTATTCACTTTGCAATTGTAAAATTTTGTGAATACTTGTTCTTACAAAAATAGGGGTTACACCCTCTATTTATAATTGAGCTTGCTTGCTCCCTGAACAAATCCCACAAATACAAAAAGCCCAAAATACCAAAATCAATTAACACTACTAAAATAGGTCTAAGCTGAAATACGTATTGAGGCTACTCCTTCGATATTTCAACACATACTAGGCTAAACTATTTCTACACAACCTTCCTTCTGTCGAGCAACCTGCTTCAAAACAAGTAATTACAATCTCAATATACCACCTAATTCATTGTGTCTAAGCTATCTACATTCATCATAGCTCTTAATCTTTTGAGTACTCCAACCTGCACATCCTTCGTCATGATATGTACAGTCTAATTTTCAGTTCTGCAGTGTTTCAAGTCCAACTTCCCTTTTGCTAGATGCTCTCAAAGATAATGGAACCTCATCTCAATGTGCTTTATTTGACCATGTGATATCAGATTCTTTGCAGATTGATAGTTTTCATGATGTCAATCTTCATGGTAATTGCTCCATGATTCTTCCATTTAATCTCTTCGACCAAGTTCACCATTTATGTTGATTGATATGCATAAAGAGAAGCAACTTTGTACTATGTTTCACACAATGATAGTTCCACTATTGGTTCTTCTCTATAACTCTAAGAAACTAGTGCACCACTCATCATAAACACATAACTAGCTGTAGATTTTCGATCCTTAACATCACTACACAAAATTAAGTCGGTTTATCCCACTATCTTGCATTATTTTCCTTTATCAACTATAGGAAATAAAATTCCATAGTCGAGAGTTCCTTTCAAATACCTTAGTATCCTCTTTATCACTGCTAGATGTGATACATTTGGATTCTACATGAATCAACACACCATACCTACTTTGTATGTTAAGTTAGGCCTTGGGTGACAAAGGTATCTTAATAATCCAATAAGTCTCTTGTATTGGGTTGGGTTGACATCACCTTCATCTGAGTCTTTCAAGAGTTTCTGTCTTGGTTCAGTAGGTGTCAAAGTCTGGTTGCATTCTTCTATCTCAAATCTCTTGAGAATTTTACTTGCATATCTTCTTTGATGCATTATCAAATATCTAATACTCTTGTAGAATTTGATGCCAAGGAAATATGAAATGTCTCCCATATCTCACATCTTGAATTGCTTGCTGAGATCACCTTCTAAGTCTTATATCTCTTTCTTTCAACTACGTGTTATGAACTAGTCATCAACATACAAACATAGTATAAGAAATTCACTCTTGCTTCTTCTTACATATACTTGTGACTGCAACTTCACCATTAGATGTTTTGCATGATGTCAAAAATAGAGAAAAAAAAAACTTAACATCTATGTATATTGGGAGGTATTGTGTCGTTTGGTGCACCATTTCCTTAGAGGTCTTAGAAAGTATTCAAACCAAGTTTAAATTTGGCCAAAAACATGAAAAATCATTTTCTGCACAAAAATAAATAGAATGTGCTAGCACATCCGCCTTTCAGGCTGACACATGTACTATATTTTTAAAGTTTGAAGCTTACAAAAATGATCAACAAAGGTCACAAGGTTGTTGTAGCTAGCCTTATCCTCTTCTTCCAACTGGCTCGGTCGGACATGGTACTCCTCAATTTTTCGGGTAAAATAATCTCGGCTCCAAGCTAAACAAAAATTCTGAACCTGATGCCTCCTATGTTTACTGTCCTCGTAGAGGAAGGGATTCCCATCATCATCTATGATAACCTTCCAATTGAACAAAGAATCAATGGCCTTCTCCGGCACAGGCATATTTATATAATACCTATCCTTGGACGTGCAGATGGACTCTGAGAATGCCTTAAATAAATTCATTGTCTGCTTCAAGGAAACCCAACCAAATAGACTTTCCGAGCATTGTCACTGGAGAAGAAAGCAAGAAAAGAAAAAAGGAATTGTGGCCCCAATCTTAAGATAATCGCAAATGATCTCGAACCCCCGGGTAAAGGCTATCGAGTTAGGATGAAGCTGTCGAGGGCGCCAAGTCTAAATGGCAAAGATTTCCACTTGGAGACTCGTAAAGGGCAACCCAAGCCCCGTATCTTTAAAGACGAACTCATACATCGGGAATCAGTCAGTATCAAAGAGTGAGTGTTATACCCCGAAATTTGCCCTCCCATTTCAAGATCAAGATACAACTCCATATTCAAAGACTACTCAAGGGTTGATCAGACAAACTCTCTCCTAAGCAATCAACTCACAACTAGGGTTTTGCTTTTCTCAAGACAAATATGGTTTCTAATGGCTCAAGTGAATATCATGTCTCCTCATATACTTCAAAGTATAACCATGTCAAGTTTCAAGCCTCATAGCCCAAGTTTGCTCAATCAATTGCTCAAATAAATGAAAATCAATTGTATTGGACAAAAAGTCAATTGTGGTCAACATACAGACAAACTTCATCATTTTTGGTCAACATCGAGATTTTAAGGTCACATTCATCATTTGATCAAAGGTTGATCATGATTCATCAAGAAAATTCAAGAATTGATCAAAAGTCAACAGTTTCTAAATTAGGGAAAAGTCAACAAAACTTTGACCAAGCATAACTTCCACATACTTCATCAAAAAATTTTCCACCAAAGCTCATTTTAAAGGGAATTCAATTATCTACAACTTTTTCTCTCACAAGGTTTTCCCAAAAATGCTTCATTTGAGAGATATGAGTCAAGATATTATAGGTCCTTTCAAAAGTCAACAAAAAGTCATCTTTTTCCAAAGAAGTGTACATGAACATGGAAGCTTCAATGAAGATAAAACCAAAGAGATCTTTTAGAGGATATCTAAATATTTCTAAAAAGTCCAAGATTACTCACAAATGATAAAAATTGAGGAAGATATGGTTTGTGCAAGTTTGGAAATTTTAAAGAAGTGCATGAAATAAATATTGATCAATCTTGAAAATTTTCCAAATGGGTCTATGTTTCCATGATCTAAACTTGTTTCTAACATTATCCATGACCTTTAAGCCCAACCTCACATCCTATTGCTATTTATTTTATTTATTTTTGAATTAATTCATTAAAATTAAAATTTAATTAAAATAAAATACAAAAATAAAAAGTATGCATGCAAGGCCTTGGACTTAAGTATCTTGAGGACCAAGGAAGCCCATGAAAGCTGGAAAAATCGTGTGAGAGGAGATTAGAATGAGGATTGAGCAATTTTGGAAATATTGTATTTGATTTTTCAATCAAATATTTTCCAATGAATGTAATATATTTTCTCTCAAATTTCTAACCTAATGCACTCCATATAAGTAGAAGATCAAGGCCAACCTAAAAAACACGGATTGCTGCCTCTCAAAGCCCTAGAAAAATTCTTCAAAAATTCAAAGTTTTAGGGCAAGATCAAAAGCAATTCTCTAGTCTGCTTCAATCAAAACCAACCATTCATTCATTCTCCTAAGCCTTCCAGGAATCGTTCCAAGTCCTTAAGTAAGCAAGATCGTGCCCAGAATCATCCCATTGAAGTTGCATCGGTTTGGTAAAGTTTTGAATTTCTAACCTTCGATTTATATGATATAAATTGTGTTTATGCATTCATTCATGTTTGTTCTAAATCGATTTGATGCATTAGTTGTAAGTTTTAGTGCAGGAACAAGGAAACACCATGGCTAGGGCATGAAGCTTCTGCATCGTCGTATCCCTATTTATAAGACGTTTCAGGCCAAATGACCACCACCATTGAATTCGTAGACCTCGTTTTAGGAGGTAGGCTTAACCATATGCTTTGATTCACGTTATTTCGCAGGTTTGATTTTCTGAGTGGCCGGAGAAGAAGGAGTTGACCTTCGTGAGGGGTGCTCAAACTCACCGTTGCATGCGTGGCTCATTTTGATTCGTCCATTCAAAATCCCTTAGCCCCACTTGCTCACGTGTTTGTTAAAATACGATTTTTGGAAATTATTATTACATACATATTTATGAAATCAGTAAAATAAATGGATGTATGGTCGCCCTAGCGGTAGAACGCACTTAGTCCTCTTGTCCCTCAGGGCATGAGTTTGATCCCTGCCTTTTGCCAAATTTTTCAATATTTTCTGATTTTTACAGGATTCACATATATACAATTGGAGGCACGAATATATCACTATAATCATGTGGTTCTGTGGTCAAGTTTTGGACCTGCAACCCTAGGGTCATGAGTTCAATACCCTGGGGTTCCATCCTTATTTGTTGGCACTTGTTCTTCTTCATTCTTTTTCTATTTCTTTTGATTTTCAAACTTATTTTCAATTTCTTTTCAAAAATTATTTTAATTATTTTCTAAAACCCTAAAAAATATTTTGCTTTTAGATCTAGGTTAATAAAACATTTATCTAATTTTTGACATAAAAACATTTTTATTTCCTTTTCATTTATATTATTTTGCTCAATCAATCGTTAATTAACTTTAATTTGTTTCTCTTAATTAAAATCAACCACAAAAATATTTTTCTCTTGATAATTAGGGTTTAGAATACTTTTTCACTTATTAAAATATTTTTATCTTATTTATTTAACCTTGATTTTTATTTTTATTTAAATTCTAGAAATCGATGTATAGGTTGCAAGGTCATTTTTTGTAATAGTGTAGATTTATTCTCCTCGCATTTTTTCTCATTATTATGTATCTGCTAATGGGATGTAATAGCTTAGGTAATTTACTTTTCCACACCGCCTATTATGTAACTGCCCCAAAGCCCTGTAATAGCGTAGTACATTTTATTTTCTGCACCTTTACTTTTCCGCAAATATTCAACTGCTAGATGTATGCCAATTAGGGTTTGTATGGCAAGACATAAAATCAATCGTTAGATAACCCTAATCAAGATAAAATATTTGAAAAATAACACACTGTACACACTTACACCCTTAGAGTATCCTCTCTTGTTGCCTTCGGATAAAAATGGTCATGTCCCTCGAACGTAGGGGTACCATTAGCAAAAGTCCCTCGATTCAAAAATCATCATAAAGATCATAGTCCCTTTATGATCCTCGTTGTTGCATACGAACATATGATCTTGTCCCTCGATTGTTGCCTACGAATAAATGATGATAGTCCCTACGAAATTGCTAAGGTATCCTTACAATGTTTCCTTCAATGACCACACGACGACCCTATGCCTGTCCCTTCACATCCAACGGATAGAACTACCTATTAACTAATGGTATGGATAATAATGTCCTAAAGGAGAAGGAAAATAACAAGAACGACTATTGAGTGGGTAGTAACTCTTAATTGCTTGCTCAATCAAAATACTTTTCACACCTCACATTTTCAAAACAAATATTTTCAAACACTTTGTATACATTCTTGAGGACTGATACAAGAATCATTACAAAGTTAAAGCAAAATATTTTCAAACAAATCACACACACACAAAAGCAAGTTTTCAAAATTGAGATAAAGTAATTAAGAGCCCATAGATAACTACGGATGAAAAGGGTGCTAACACCTTTCCTTTTCATAATTACCTTCCGAACTCAGAATCGATAAAAGGTCTTTCCTGTTCTTTTCACCTTTCCTTTATTAGATAAAAGAAAAGTCGGTGCGACTCTTGCTAACCGTAACATTTGCGATAAAATGCAAAACAACCAAGTCAGTTCTCCCACCGTGTTACAGAACTGGCGACTCTATTAGGGAGATACCTGAAGAGAGGTTACCTTAGGGCTTTAGATCACTTTTACTTATTTAAATTGTTTTACTTGTCTTCTTTATTTTTGGCGTGTTGCTTGGGTATTATTACTTGTAACAATCCTATACCGGATCCAGGATACCTTAGGTAAGTAGCAATAGATCATCGCGACTGTCCGGTGTAGACCGACACGATTAAAATGATGGCTACATTTAGTGTGACACATTGGATGTCCTGATGTTCCTCAAGTCCAATTGAGGAAACATTTGGCGTCTGTATGGTGTCATCAACACTAAATACTCTTTTAGAACCCTAATTGACCCATCTTGGTCATTAGAAGGTAGTGAGATAGCCGGCTTTGGTGCAGACTGAAGTTGGTTGATACTCGATGCTACGCTCATTGAGATTCGACTTTCGGGATGTTTTGCTCGGCCATTTGGTTGTCGCACTGAAATAAAGCCTACAAGAAAGATCCGTGATATGATATTCCTAGAACCCAGTTACTATTATAGGACAGGTTTGAACCAATTTGAACTTTAGTGAAGGGTAGACACCTATCTACCTCATGCAAGCCTTTAAATCTAGGGCTATTGTGTGACTTGTTTGTGCTTTCTATTTAAACATGACATCATAACATCATAACATTTCTAACCATTTCAAGGACCTAGGGATTTACTTTTGCTTTGTGTTATAGAGTTATGGCTTCTAGGAAGACTATCCGAATCAACTTTGTGGGGATACCATCTCCGCTCAAAGAGTTAGTCTCAGAAGTTCCTGACCACTCTTAGTTCATCAAAAGACATGGTTATCTAGTCGACTTGGTTACCTCTGGTTTTGAAAAAGATATGATGAGCGTCGTATTCCAGTTCTTTGATCCGAAACATCACTACTTTACCTTCCCAGACTATCAGTTGGTACCTACAATGGAAGAATTCTCTAAGCTACTTGGGATACCCATTCGAGATATGATACCTTTCATCGTTCTAGAAATTTTTTTGAGGCCTGAAGACATTGCAGCAGCTTTACACCTAAAGCGGTCAGACATTGAAGCTAATTGGGAAACAAGAAGTATAGTTAAGGGTTTCCTTGCTAGATTTATGATAAAGAAGGGTCGAGAGTTCTTAAGTGTTATAAGTTTCCATGCTTTCAAAGATGTTTTGGCTTTACTAATCTATGGCTCGGTGATATTCCCTAATCCAAACCAATTCATAGATGTGAACGCCATTAAGATATTTCTCACTCATAATCTTGTGCCTACCTTGCTCGGAGACATTCTACATTCTCTTCACACTCGTACTATGAAGAGACAAGGGACTCTCATGTGTTGCATACCGTTATTATCCAGGTGGTTTATTTCGCACCTTCCCCGATCAGTAATGAAGAATGAACAAGGCTTGAGATGGTCCCAAAGGTTGATGTTAGTCTCTCATTCAGATATTTGTTGGATTCTCTATCATCAAGAAGGTCTCATATTCATTGAACATTGTGGGGAGTTCCCTAATGTACCACTCATTGGCATAATAGGAGGTATCATTTGCAACCCCTGTCTAGCACTACGTCAGTTTGGTTATGCTCGAAGAAATGGTCCTCATGACATGCTTATCCAAGGTATTGTGTTTAACTACGACAACGATCTCCATGTTTACCATCGAAGATTTGTGCATAATTGGGGCATGGTAAAGAGCTGATACCAAGACTTTGGGGCATAAAAACTCCATTCCTTGGGAACCTTACCTTAAGTGGGTGCGAGATCGTGCTCAAAGTCTCGTGATGCCATATACTGCTATCCTACTAGTAATTGTGGAACCAATTAGTTGATCGTGTCCTAATCAACTGATAAGTAGATGTCTCCTCTTCCAGATTAGGAGCAGGTTCCAAACATATATACTCACACTACATTTTTTTAGCACCCAGAACATATGTTCTTCAAATGGTAGCTGCATACCAGTAATAATGTCCTAATATCCTATAGAACATCTGTTCCATCTCCTTGGAACACATCATCCTTGATAATCTTCAAGGTCTTTAAACCACTTGCAGATGTATATGAGAATCATTGATCAATTGATACTCATAAACTCTATTAATACATGCCTTTATGAGTGAACTTAAGAGAGATCTCAAGTGTCTTTGACACTTTTAATAACATTGTGAAAATCTTCCAAATATTTTGTTGATAAAAATAACCATAGGATCCTTCTTTCACTATAGGGGTTGCATCAGAGGCTATGCAATGGAAAATAGCCATACTTCAACAGAATTTACACAATGCTTACTCCATAATTTAATTGTAAGCCTGACACATAAGGATTGAAGATAAATCAACCCTACAATATGCTTTCTTCTTTAACAAGCAATATACTAGACCCAACCAATATCCTGATCATATGAAAACACATAACCATAAGAGTTACCTTATCAATATCTTCACTCATGCATGAAGGTTTTGAAAATTCCCATCTCTGTGCTGAATATAAGTTGAACAATTCAATCCAAAATCTTCACTCCCGCATGAAGTCTTTGAATTTAACTTTCTTGTTCCAGCATCTTTATCTTCTTTCTTCAAGAAGGTACAAGTTCCAATCAGGTTGGTCTACTTCTCCACAAACAGGTCCATCCTCCACTTCTAGGGACCATACAATATGAACACTCCTTGTTCAAACAATCTTCTACCTTGTACACAACCAGAAAATATCCCCTATGGATCTCAACCAGAAACAGACAGGATGCCTGCTCTAATACCAATTGAAATTCTGGTGCCATCAGAATCAGGATATCGTGACATCTGATCCAACATTGTAAAACAGACAAGGTAGAACAAACAATTAACAATGAAGAAAACAAAATAACACAATGAGTTGTTAACCCAGTTCAGTTCTAACCAACCTACATCTGGGGGCATACCAAGCCATGAATGAAGTCCACTATCAACAGTATTAATTTAGAGGGAAACCTTTCCTATTTACCCTCCTAACTTAATCAGACTACCCAGTTTCCCTTCTACCTAAGATACCTCACTTAGATATGAGAACCTCTGCTCACTTCCAATCACCTCAGTGATGTCTAGCAATTATATCCCAACAACTTCATCAACATCTTGGCTCCTAACACAATCAGCTTAGAGATACCTCTCTCCAAACACAATTCAAAATAGTTTGAAGATACCTCACTTTAAACACAAACTAATTAACTTGTGACACAAACTAACTTGGATTACTTCACAGTTTCTTCCAAGGACACAACTGCACTCATTACTTCACAACTTCTGAGTGAGTAAAACTATCCTCTTGCCTACAGGCTTCTAGGTACAAATTAGTGACCATCCCACAATCCGGGTGGTTCACCTACAAACCAACTATCCTAGAGAGTTGTTACAAACTCATCCCTAAAAACTACATCATTACTAAATTCGGCTGGTACCAAAACTTAGGTTACAAAGCTTCTATTTATAACATATTACTCAACTAGAATTGAGCCTTCAAAACATAACAAACTGTTGCTAAAGCTGCTCCAAGATATTCTCCACAAATATCTCCATATTGTTATAACAACAATTAGAGAATCAAAAAATCTGCAACAGATTCTCCTATAAATTCTCCCTAATATATCTCCATAATTTTGGGCTCCAAGTAACAATAAGTATGTTGTTACAATTTTGTAAAAGATTCTCCTTAGGAATATTTTGCTTCATAACAGAATCCAATCTGTCAGCTCAAACACGATATCGTGACATCTTTTTTGACATGTTGTTCCAGATGTTGAACCATTTCAACACAACACGTTTCTTCATTAAATAGAACTTCAACTTTCTTTTTCCTTACAAGTTATAAATCATATTTAACCTATTGCTGCTAAATTAGTTTTACCAAACATAAAGCCTATCCTAAAAATAGAGAATCAACAATCTCCCCCTTTAGCTTATTTTGGGTAAAACTAATTTACATAACCTTTGTATTACAGAAGCATAATAAAATATACAAGGGTTTAAACAATTTAATCCAGCAGCAGCAATTTAGAAGTCTTCAGTAGTCACTGTTTATGATATTTCAAACTTTACAAGTGACAGTCTTCAGTCTTCTTTTATGATGTTGAAACATCATACTAGGACATCTTTCTGGAAGGTCCAACTCCAATATTCTATCTATTTTAAGTATCCCACAAAGCACATAAAGTTTCTCTCCCTTAAAAGTTTCTCTTCATAGATAGCATAACATAACCATTTCTCCCCCTTTTTAGCCATAATAAGACAAAGGCTTGTTGAAGGAGAACTCACTATAGCACAGGAAACATAAAATCATGGGAAACATACTCACAAATAAGGGAAAATATTGAGGCCATGATGCACATGAGGAACAAGATACTAAATACTCCCCCTCAAACTGAGAACTATGCTACGACACAGATTCACACAACATCCTATTTTGGAGCACAAGAGGAAACTCACTAACAGAAACAAACACTTGAACTATCCATTTACAAATATAGAGAACCAGACCTCTATATTGGATAACTTATAACACAAGACACAATTTGTGTTCATAACTCAAAAACAAGACATAGAACAAAAATACTTGCAGAAAATGCAAGAGCCAACAAACTCAGAATAGGAAATCCTATTCAATATCTTTGCAAAAATAGCTACAAAGATTGACCTCAGACTTAAGCACGTCTGAACACTACCCTTTTCCCTATGTTTTCCAGAAGTTGACAAACATAACCTTCACAAACTGTAAACTTACCCATATCCAAACGAAGGACATGAGAGTAAAACAAACGAAGACACAACAAAAGTGAAGGGAAGAAAAAGAAACAAAAGACACTCTAAATACCTGAGCAACTAAAATAACGTACCTAGACTGTACCAATTGTCTTGGTCAAGAAATGTTACTTCAATAAGAACCGCATCAAGTGAATTTGTGCACTGGCTGAAGGCAATGAGTGCCTTTAATACAACCTGTTTATTTTGGAACTGACAACTTCCAAAACATGCACTGAGTTAGAACACGTGATACACACCATCAATACACGTCTTAGATGAAAAGTTTAAGAATTATCCCTGTTGGTCTTTAAGGATAAAACATGTCTTGAGATATGTCCTGACTTCTTGTTCGACATTGTTCTTCTGGCTTGGAAATATTAGTCTTTAAAAGACTTTTCATATGATTAGAAGAATAATTACACTGTCTTTGCTGATCTCAATACCCCTTACTCCCCATGAGATACACAAAATAAGGACATCTTTGATGTTGGTCCTCATAATACTTGAAGTGTTCTTTATTTGGAATTTGACACAGTTTCCAAATTAGGAATCCTTAGTTTGCTTGCTTCACAAGATTCAGATTTCCACACTCTGTAACTCGTAATAGAAGAAACCTCCTTGCTAACTATGTGTATAACTAATTATAAGTCTCCAAGAGATAAATCTGAACCTTATCATCTTTCTTCAATCTCTGGTGTCTTCAACAGTTGTGATGTTACATCTTCATGTAGAACATTATCTTCTATACATCATAGTCTTTATCTCTTTCTTGATTTAGATTTCCACACAGTTATCAAAATTATCCATCTCACATCAAGATATTTGACAGCATCTGTATGCATCTTCTTAGTGGAATCAGCGCTTCAAATAATCACCAAATAACATTGTCACACATCCTTGACATGTGAAGATAACAGTGAACTTTAGTATTGATATTTAGTCCACACTAGGCCATGAATTCTTCATCCAGATACTCAGCTTCTGACAGAGTATATGAATTTTGTATTCAGGCTGCACATCTAATAAGTACTTAGTCTCCCGTCAAAGTACCTACCAGTTAGTCAGTTAGAATTAACTACTCATACTAGATCATCCTGACTGATTAAATCTTCACACTTATATTTACTTCCTGGCAACAATACAACTTTCAATAACTAAAGACTTTAAGATGATGTTTTGACATCTGATACAACATCATCCATTATGGTTTTGGGGGTAACATCCATAATTCCTTATTCATAACACTTGGGGGGAACACAAGAAGCACTGCAACTGTCGAGTTTACATCCAATCAATTTACATATCAAGGAAAAATATGATCCACATCTCAATAAGCTTTTATTCAGACTCTCATTCTGATTTTGAGATGATGGATGTCATTGTCTGTACCTTCAGAGGAGATTCCCTCAATTAGGTTTCTGGAACAGACTTAATCCTGGCATAACACAAAAGTATGCAGATTCTTTAAGATAATCTGTCTTCCTTGATTCATCTTGATAATACCCTTCATGGACAATATTTAGGGCATTCATTATTCATGACTATAATTCACTATGGTTGAGACACAACATTCAACTCCAAACAAAATTTGTTCTACGGTCATGAGCAAGTCTCCACATATTTGGTTCCTTTGATTAGAAGAATGTACCAGATATAAGCTCATCTTGATTTCACATAATGGGACTGAAGAAAGTACCTTTATGAGTCTTCTTACTTGCATTGAGCTTTAATTTTATATTCCCATAGGCTTAGGTCAAAAATAAACTGACATCTGCAGTATACCAATTTAGTTGATCGTGTCCTAATCAACTGATAAGCAGATGTCTCCTCTTCCAAATCAGGAGCAGGTTCCAAACATATGTACTCACACTATATTTGTTTAGCACCCAAAATATATGTTCTTCAAATGGTAGCTGCATACCAGTAATAATGTCCTAATATCCTATAGAACATTTGTTCCATCTCGTTGGAACACATCATCCTTGATAATCTTCAAGGTCTTCAAACCACTTACAGATGTATATGAGAATCATTGATCAATTGATACTCATCAAATCTATTAATACATACCTTTATGAGTGGACTTGAGAGAGATCTCAAGTGTCATTGACACTTTTAATAACATTGTGAAAATCTTCCAAATATTTTATTGATAAAAATAACCCTAGGATCCTTCTTTCACTATAGGGGTTGCATCAGAGGCTAGGCAGCGGACAATAGCCATACTTCAACAGAATTTACACAATGCTTACTCCATAATTTAATTATAAGCATGACACATAAGGATTGAAGATAAATCAACCCTATAATATGCTTGCTTCTTCATCAAGCAATATACTAGACCTAACCAATATCCTGACCATATGGAAACACATAAGCACAAGAGTTACCTTATCAATGTCTTCACTCCCGCGTGAAGGTTTTGAAAATTCTCATCTCTATGCTGAATATAGGCTGAACAATTCAATCCAAAATATTTACTCCCGCATGAAGTCTTTGAATTTAAATTTCATGTTCAGGCATCTTTATCTTCTTTCTTCAAGAAGGTACAAGTTTTGGTCAGGTTGGTCTAGTTCTCCACAAATAGGTTCATCATCCACTTCTAGGGACCATACAATATGAACACTACTTGTTCAAACAATCTTCTACCTTGTACACAACCAGGAAGTATCCCCCATGGATCTCAACGAGAAAAAAACAGGATGCCTACTCTTATACCAATTGAAATTCTAATGCCATCAGACTCAGGATGTCATGACATATGATCCAACATTGTAAAACATACAAGGTAGAACAAAAAATTAACAATGCAGAAAACAAAAGAACACAAGGAGTTGTTAACCCAATTCGGTTCTAACCAACCTACATCTGGGGGCATTTCAAGCCAGGAATGAAGTCCACTATCAGTAGTATTAATTCGGAGGAAAACCTTCCCTATTTACACTCCTCACTTAATCATACTACCAAGTTTCCCTTCTACCTAAGATGTCTCACTTAGATATGGGAACCTCTGCTCACTTCCAATCACCTCAGTGATGTCTAGCAATTAAATCCCAGCAATTGCATCAACGACTTGGCTCCTAACAAAATCATCTTGGAGATACCTCACTCCAAACACAATTCAAAAATAGTTTGAAAATACCTCACTTTAAACACAAACCAGTCAACTTGTGACACAAACTAACTTGGGATCACTTCACAGTTTCTTCCAAGGACACAACTGCACTCATTACTTCACAGCTTCTGATTGAGTAAAACTATCATCTTGCCTATAGGCTTCGAGTTACAAATTAGTTACCATCCCATAATTCGGGTGGTTCACCTACAAACCAACTTTCCTAGAGAGTTGTTTCAGAATGAGCCCTAAAAACTACATCATTACTAAATTCGGCTGGTACCAAAACGTAGGTTACAAAGCTTCTATTTATAACATATTACTCAACTGGAATTGAGCCTTCAAAACATAACAAACTAACATAACAAACTGCTGCTAAAGCTGTTCCAAGATATTCTCAACAAATATCTCTATATTGTTATAACAACAATAAGAAAATCAACAAATTTTCAACAGATTCTCCTATAAAGTCTCCCTAATATATCTCCATAATTTTGGGCTCCAAGTAACAACAAGTAAGTTGTTACAATTTTGCAAAAGATTCTCCTTAGGAATATTCTGCTTCATAACAGAGTCCAATCTGTCAGCTCAAACACGATGTCATGACATCTTCTTCGACATGTTGTTCCATATGTTGAACCATTTCAACACAACATGTTTCTTCATTAAATAGAACTTCGACCTGCTTTCTCCTTCCAAGTTATAAATCATATTTAACCTATTGTTGCATAATTAGTTTTACCAAATATAAAGTCAATCCTTAAAATAGAGAATCAACAAAGTTTGAATAAGAAAGGATGCAAAAATTCACATTTAAACATGCATTCAATGTGTATTTATGAATGAAGATGCAACATGTTCATGAATGCAATGTAGATGTATGGCATACAATATGCAAGTGATATATTCTTAATTCAAATTACACCTAAATGCAATGCAAAACATGACTAATTTCACATAAAATCAAGAATGCAAAGTGTCGTGGTGTTGTGATTTCATACAAGCATGCTCGTGTCATCAATACATGAAAAAATGTGTGAAAATGTGACTCCGACACACTTTAACGTCATTAAAATCAAGCACTGACACACAAACTTGATTCAATTATTCAATATGCATGTATGTTAATACATGAGGATGAAAATTATGTACTAAATGTAAGTTTACATGTGTTATGTACAATGCAAATGCTTTATGCAATTAAAATGCACCTAAAGCTGCATTTCGACACAATTTTATTTATGAACTAAGCCTCAATTCACATGATTCAATGCAAATTAATCAAACTATATGCTATCTAATGCATGAGCATGTGATATGTGATGAAAATGTTCAATTAAAGTGCATAAATGCAAAGAAAAATAACTACACAAGTGTATGTGTGTTATGTACAATTTTCCTTCACACCGGCACAATAACGTTGCAAAATCGGATCCAAATTAAAGAATTTCCAATCAACAATTCAAGAATCGGAATCACCACAAAAAATGAAATCAAACTCAATAACCAGTTTCAAGAAAAGTCAAAAGTCAAAAATCACTTAATATAAGTGCCTATTTGAAGAGGAACTTACTTGATCTTAAAGTTTGAGGTTGAATTGTTGAAGAAAATACCAAAATCAAGCTCTGATTGATGAGGAAAACTTGAATTTATGGAGAAATTGAAGAGGGAGACTTGAATCCTTGAAGAAAATGCAAAGGAAGAGCCTCCTTAAAGAAAATAGAGAGGAGGACGAGCAAGGTTGGTAGAGGAGGAGAAAGATTTGTTCGGTTTGTGCAAGGGAGGAGGCCGGTGCGGTCAAGGCAAGGCAGCGAGAGAAGGAACCAAGCGAGGGAGGGCAGCCGAAAGAGAAGTCCAATCGGAGTTGAGAAGAGAGAAGGGGGGTCCGCGCAAGGGCTTGATCAAAAAGGGAGGGCATCAGCCAGTGAGGCGGAGGTCCGGATGGTGGCACGGTGTCCATAAGGGAGGACGCGTGTTGGCAGGTGTGGTGGTTGGAGGGTGGCTCGGTCACTTGCTTGGAGGAAAAGCTTGTTTGCTTTGAATTTTGTTCTTCAATTTGAGAGAGAATTATGAGGAAAATGAGAGTTTTGGGAGCAAAATTAAGCAAATGATCGTGTGTCCTTGATTTGTGAAGGGGAAAATTTATTTATAGCGTGAAAAATTGGGCCTTAGAGTGTCTTGAATCCACAATTAAGCCCAAATCGTGATTATTCGAATAATTTTCGTGTACAATCCAAAACAGCCAAATCCGTGCGAAATTTGTAGTCTGACTCTAAACGAAAATTGTACGGAACGTGATTTTCGTTGCGAGAGTCAAAATTTCGACTCAATCGAACTAACGGTCCAGGAGATACGAATTTTTAAAGTTTCAGCACACTTTTCAGGCATCTGACACGTGCAAAATTTTCATTGCGCTCTTCGGAGAGATTGCCTCGAACGAGGGTCTCCTAGTCAAAATTCGAACTGGCTGACTCCGTGACAAATGAAGCCAACAGAATTTGTGAGCTTTCGGCACTGGTCCCACCTCGTTTTGATGAAAATCTAGTGAGATATGATTTTTCGAACTTTGTGTATCATATGAAAAACGCTCGGTTCGTCTCTAAATCAACTCTAGAGAATAAAAAACTGCTCTTAAATGGTAAGAAATTGGCTCTGGACTTCTGAATGAAAGTCAGAGAGGACTTCAATATGGAATTTTAGACACCGTTCCCTCTCAGTTTTGATGTTCCATCCAAGAATTATGACCTTTTTAGCGCACTGAGAACACGGTACATCACTAGAATTCAGTTTATCCCACTTGAAAGATTAATTTCTTTGAGGGCTTTCTTCACACAATTTGCTTCCAAATTGTGAACGAAAGTTGTAGATAATAGTGGTAGGGACTTTCCAGTCAAAAATAATCAGAAAGTACCCGACGAGGTGAGAGATATGCCTTCCGGATCGTCTGAAACGCACTGAAAACCCAAAATTCACTTTATTGAGAAATGAACAAATAAAAAAATTTTCTTGACGAAACGGCCTCCGATCTGAATAGGTGAACTGAAGAATATATTAATATGATCCCAATTCCTATGGAACCAAACCAAAATAGCTTTCTGACCAGAAAATCTTGCATCAAGCATACGAACCGAGAAATATCGATATCGGTCTTAAAATAATCTGAGATAGTCGAAACACACAGTTTCTTTTGCAAATTGAGATACTTAAAACCTGGTAACCATGCGATCAATGTTATGCATGTATATGCATGTATATTTATGATGATGCAATTATAAGCCAGAAATACCGAAATGAAGAGGGTAAATTTTGGGGTACAACAGACGGGAAATGCCGCCTTTTTCAAAATTCATTCACCTTTCCAGCTCTCTGCGAGTCGATTATAATGGATGATTTTTGAGCTCCACGTACGTACTGTATACGAAAAAATCACGAAAGATCCTCGTCTCGAACGACGGCAGCCAACGACGCGTTTCTCTCCTCGACACATGGGTAGACCTTAAGTCATCACTTCTATAAACAGAAACAGTGACTTCGAGGATCTTGTTCTGGACTGACCTAGTGACTAAGCAAGGCCCAATCTAATCACGCTTCAGAATGGTCCAAAGGCGATGGCCCAATCAGCTCACGGCCAGCAGAAGACACGTTAGCCTTCTGCCCGACAGCGTTGGCCACATGGTCGTCTGGCCCTTAGAGAGGACAAAACAACGTCTGCTCGTGATCAAGCGTCTGCCCGCCTAACAACTAGTTTCAGGCAACTCTGCACGTCACAACGGCTAGTTGCGGGCACCCTTGTCCGTTACAACGACTTGTCGCGAGCACCTCCCCCGAGATAACGAGCATTATCTATCAGTTCCTATTTTCACGCAGAAATCCTGACAGTTACCTATTTTTGGGTCCCTAATATCCAAATCCAAAAATAGGAACCAATGACCAAGCGCCGAAGACATTATATAAACACTCACACTTATGAGGGTCAGATATTCAGTATTCACTTCTAAAACTCTAGACTTTCTCTTGTATCTCTTTGCACCCTTACTTAAACATCAAAGTGTCTTACGGGTACACCTCATCCTCCTTAATTCCTACCAAACAGACACAGATATCGGCTCATTGCAAATTTTGATCACCAGTAAAATCAAAAGGTTTATGCTATTGCTCATCATATATCAGAATCTAAATCATTTTAATTTGGTGCAGTAACCTTGTTATCAAGAAGTAACTTGAGTCTAAATCATTTTAATTTGGTGCAGCAACCTTGATATCAAGAAGTAGATCAAAACTACCAAACATTTTGGTGTGCCCATTAATAAGGTGGCGGAAAAGTAGGATATGGGATAATGTACTATGTTTTCTTGTTTGTTCTAAGTTTTCATGTCGTTGTCTTCAACGGAAAATTGCAGCAATTTGGTTTCATGTGTACATCAATCATTCTAAAGATATACATGCACTCAATGTGCTTTTTTTCATACAACTTAATGCATTAATACGATTATGTCGTAATCTAGGCAGTGCATGTAGTGGTTGAAGTCTTAAATCAAAATCAAGACTCTTTCAATTACTTTAAGCAAGTTCTAAGTTTGACTTTGATCAATTAATGAGAAAGTGATGTATATTTAATATTTGAAAAATAATTCATCAACACATAATAGTAAAACTTGTATTCTAATATATTATAGTAGTATAGTATTTTACATAAAAAGTACTTAGATATAGATTTACATGAAAAAACATAGTAACTAATAAAGTCCTTTTGGTGTTTTACAATCTGTATGCATATATCATCATACAATAAATGTTAAACTCTCTTTTAGGTACATTTCCTACTTTGAAATATAATTCAAAATGATCCAACATGTCTCATATTCAAGTTTCCATAATTCTGTTTCTAAAACAATAATAAAATATATTTGTAACAAATAATTCAAATGAACTGAGTCGCCTCGTCTCAAACTTTTGAGAACTCGATAAAAAATTAAAATTAATTTCAGCTAAGTTTTAATTTTTTAAGAGATCATATTTAACTATAAATTAAATATGGAATATGCACATTTTTTCTATAAATTAAATATAAAAAAATGTAAGAGTATGTGTTGTACACCGTTTTGCATAATTTTGAAATAAAAATTAACCGTAGGTCAATAAAGGACATCGAAGAAGAATAATTAGATAAGGTCAGTAAACAAGTCTTGTCATATATATCCATTGTTTTTTGTTTTTTGACAAGATATATATCCATTATTTTACTGACTTGTTTTTAGCTGCATTGAATTTGTGACTCCTTATACTATACTCCTCTTGTTGTTATAGGAGTAATTAGGCAGAATAGGAACATTGATTTAGTACAAAGTTGACTAATATAAGTTGGTTGAGAAGGATTGGGTTGTGAGACAACATGAATTTTTTAATGTTGTAACACACTTTTAGCAAATATATGTTGATCATAAGAGAAAAGCTATGTGTACACTACTTGTTACACATACACCGTATATGTATATTTAACATATATTAATTTCATTTTTTTATTAATTTAATTAACTTTGATTTTTGTGCCACCTTACTTAGCTTTGTTATTATTTACGGTGTATGCCAAAAGCAGCGTAGGAATAACACACCTCTAATCATAATTTCCAATATACTACTTGTTCAAATAAAAAAAATAGAAAAATAAGAATCTCTGCCAGTTTAAAGGATGGAGCCTTTTATGCGTGTAAAAAAAATAGAAAAATAAGAATCTCTGCCAGTTTAAAGGATGGAGCCTTTAATGCGTGTAAAGCACCCGCTCATTGTTCTGGCGGTGCTGTGTATATATTATTTTTTTAATTATTAAATAAAAAATAAAAGGAAATTAAAGATATATATATATTAAAATATTAAAAATATATAAAATAATATTTAAAAATATATAAGTATTTAAATACAGATCCGAGACTGTGACAGGCAGAAATTTTTATTAATTTATTATTTAAATACAGTTCCGCCACTATGATGGGCGGAGACTTTGATTATTTTATTTTTGTACAGTTCCACCACTGTGATGGACGGAGACTCTCATTATTTTATTATTTAATAATTTTTATTGTGATCTATAAATATCATTGATGTTGGATCACCACACTTACACATAACTCTCCACTTCTCTCATAAAAATGTCTTCAACTAACAGAGAGTTTCCAGAGTTTCCATACATGAAAAGAGATGCAACTTTGATTTTTTCTCCTGTGAAGCCTCCGATGAAGATCAAACTGCTTAACACGCAGAGATTGGAGCAGATCCATAGGCACTTGACGGGATGGTTGGGGGAAGAAATGGAGGAAGGTGAGAAGATCCAAAAGATTGAAAGGCTAGTTCTGGAACCCGGCTTAAACAGACCAACTCGTTCTTGGAGACTTGTTCACAATGATGCATGTGTCCTTATGATGATGATGATGGGATCAGCCGAGATTGTGTTGTGGATTGTAATATCCTAGAGATGTTTTGGTGTTTGTTTGAAGTTGATGATGATGTTTAGGTAAACTGTTGTCGTCAAAGATTTTTGTCTATTTAAGTATTTAATTTATGTGTGTGTTTTGAACTTGTTGATGTTGTTTAGGTTAAATGTTGTTGTTACTTATTAATGTTTGTTCAAGTATGTAATTAATGTGTTGTCTTATGGATGTATTATTTATATTAAATGCAAAAGTACTAGTGGATAAAACGCTTAATTTCTTGATGTCATTATATAATACAACTTAGAAGCATGAAAAAAAAACTAATTGTTACTAGTTCCTACATTTGAGCATCGTGTTTGGTTGTGTCCCGGGAGACGACACAATGCATATTTTCTCTCCAATTTATCAAAGTTGTCCATTTCTGTTGTAATGCGGGTGCTTACTGGACGACCTTTTGTGTTGCGCCTCATGATTAAGTTATGGAAAATTTGTTCTCCCTCATAAGTGGACCAATACGCAGCTAACGGTAGAACTGGAAAACTTGTGTTGTAAACACCAAATAGGTTAGGCACCTTGTAAATGCCATCCAATAGAAGATATGTGCCACTAGCACCACAAAACATGCAGCGATAACATGTGAACAAGGGAGGCGGTATGCTTGAAACTTTCCGCAGTCACACCAATGATCGCTCAAGTTGACCTTGTAACGTCCCATAGGTTTCCCCTCACTGTGGTCAATGGTTTCCTTCACACTAAAAGTGTTATTATTGTAGTCAAAAACGCTAGCCCGATGCGTGGAGGATTTTGATGTTTCGTGTTTCATGACCTTCATGCATTGCTCTATAAATGATTGGCCAGAATTCAAAACTGCACTCCACATTACACCCCTTTCAGCAAAGAGTATTCTCATCCTATAGTACGTTGCTTGTACAATTATTGTGATGGGCAGATTACGAGTGCCTTTGAATACATAATTCAGTGACTCGACAAAGTTCGTTGTCATGTACCCCCATCGACGACCCTCATCAAATGCCCTCGTCCATTTTTCAACTGGAATTTTGTCTATCCACGCCAAAGCATCGGGGTTAGCCATGTCAATCTTTTGACGATAATACCTAAACTTTGGTTGGTTCAACGCATACGCCATATGGTTTAAGAAAAAAAGTGTTAACATTATGGTGTACTAATAATGTTACATAAAACGTGTATAAAATAGACTTACCCATGTTGATCATTGTTCTCCGGAGGCTTCGGTCATTGATTTCCTTAACAAAATTTTGCGCGATATGTTTGATACAATAAACATGGATAGATGGAAGATTATGCCAACCATTTTCAGGATTTTTGTATGCGCTTTCGATAGATGTGTGTGTGTGTCGGAAATCAAACACAGACCAGGTTGGGGAGCTACATGAATTCTCAAGTTCTTTAGAAAGAACCCCCAACCATCCGCCGCCTCACCTTCCATAATGGCAAAGGCAACTGGGAAAATATTACTATTTCCATCTTATGTTACTGCCATTAGTAGCGTACCCTTGTATTTACCATATAACCATGTATCATCAATCTGTAGTATAGGCTTGCAATATGCAAAACCTCGTATGCATGGCTGAAATGCCCAAAATAGTCGATGGAATATTTGTTTTCCTGCAACAAGAGCCCCGTCATTTGTATAATCGGAATTGTTTGCATGCAATTCCCATATCATTGGAGACAAAGATCTCTCCATTGTAATGATCATCAACCACATAATGAGGTGTTTGAGACATAGTAAAAAAATTTGTGAAGAAATATTTGAGTTTGAGTTGATAAAACATGCATGCATGAAGTGATACATTTATATGATACAAGTTTTGTTTTTTTCACAATATTTTATTACTATTTCATAGTCTACTTGACCAGTCAATGGTCAAGATTCTCTCAATAAAGGATCCGCCCTTTGCATGTGCGGAGGTATGAACGTGGAAGAAAAAAGACACATTGTCGCTCATCCCTATTGCGGAGTGTCAGGGGAAAGACACATCGTCGCCCATCCCTATTGCGGAGTGTCAGGGGAAAGCTACATCACTGCCCATCCCTAGAGCAGAGGTATTGAATGACCATTGCATGCAGGATTCCACGTACAACACAGCATGCATGCATAATTTAAATTTTCCAACCATATCACAACTCCAATAAATTTTTCCCAACCATCTCCTAACTACAATTAATTTTTATCTACCCATACTATTCTATTTTCTTCTATAAATACCATCCAAATTTTCATATATTCTACACCATATCATCAATCCTCAACTCTTTCTCTTCATATATTCTACCCAATATTCTCATTCATCCACTATTTATCTTCATATACGCACAATGGCTTTGCTACATTATGGAGAAAATCATCGAGGAACATTGACAAACATATTGGCATATGTAAGTGTATTTACATTTGTTCTATGCAAATTTTATATTTTATCTTAGCCATATTCTAACAATTTGTTCCATGCAAATTATATATTTTATCTTAGCCATGTTCTAACAATTTGTTCCATGCAAGTTGTATATTTTATCTTAGCCATATTCTGACTTTAATTATTTTATTCTCTAGGATGAAAAAAAGTTTAGTCCTCGTACTCATGCCTTCGTGGGCATAGACGACTACATTCGTCCATATTTGATCCAAGCCGGTTTTGGATATGTTTGCAATATAACACCGTATGGCGTTGATAGAAAGTATATTCTTGCAGTGTGTGAAAGATGGAGGCCAGAAACCTACATTTTTTATCTTCCAACCGGTGAAGCCACCGTCACTCTAGAAGATGTTCACATGTTGATGGATTTACGCATAAATGGTGTGGCGGTGAATGGGAGAAAAAATTTGAACTACGCAATAGTTCAAGATCTTTTGGGTGTTGAATTGCCCGAAAGGGCTAGAAAGGACCAATTCATTAAAATTACTTGGCTAAGAGAAATATATGATGCATTTGATTTAGATGAAAAGTCTACCATCGAGAAAATTCATCAAAAAACTAGAATTTATATTTTATTACTTTTTGCTTGTTTACTATTTCCTGACACTAATGGTAATACAATACATCTCATGTATTTACCATTATTATCTAACTTTAATAAAACAGCTCAATACAGTTGGAGATCTGCAGTTTGAGCGCATCTATACCGAAATTTGTGTAGATGCGCTAAAGTGAATATTCATAATTTTGCCGGTTGTTCAACACTACTACAGGCTTGGGGTGGTCAAGGATGTCGAGTCTTGCACCTAGGAACCATAATTCATTCCACTTTCCATACGCAACCAAGTAAGTTGAAACTTCTATATTTTCTAAAAACATTTTTACTACTTAAATAAATTTACTTCTTAAACTAATTTAATTTTTTTTTTTAACTTTTTAGGACTCCTCCCATCAATCATCTCCAAGAAAATAATGTAATTTTTTTCTCATCCAAATTAAATATTACTTTTACTTTATATACTTTAATAAATTAATATAGTTGTTAACATTTTATAACAGTTTACTTGGAGACCTTACCTAGAACTTGAAGATTTAGATCCAACTGATAGTCATGTATGAAGTTCAAAAACATATCTTATCTGTTTTACCACTATGGAAATGCATCATACAGATAGGGTCAAACTCCAATTTGGAATTCTTCAAGACATACCTGATGCTCCAATCTGCATGGAAAACTATCACAAAATCAACTTGACCGACCAATGGTCATCGGATTCGTGGAATTTTTTTTAGAAGAAAGAGCGTAGTCAATGGCGAGACCGCGCAAATAAAGTCTTACAAGGAGAAATCATGTCAGATGAATGTAAATCGACTCAGGATTACATGAATTGGTATAAGTTTGTTTGTATTTGTCACCACATAACTATTTATTTGACCCTCATAACCAACCATCATCTTCAAACATCCAACACGCCATACCATCATCAAACACCTACGCCCAACGCTCATTCATGACCAACCAACAACAATTCCCTAACACCCAACTACCATTCTTCCCAACACAGCCATCTTTTACCCAAAGTCAACAATCCCATCAACATACACACTCACCTCATCCATCCCAATGGGGAATCCAACAACAATTTTCAAATTTTTTTCCATCTACATCACATAACGTACCAACTACTTCATTAACTCTACAAATCCCACAATACCCCACCTACCAAACATCCCAACAACAAATGCATTTTTCCCAACCCCAACATTTTACCACACCCGAATGTTACCAACCCGCAGTACATAGCCAAACGTCAGCCGGTAACCTACCAAATTGGAATTTCGAGGGAACTAGATTAAGTTATGAAAGTGCAACTGAAACGACCTTTACCAATGAAGACATGATATCGATATTTTTAATGAGTGACAATGACGCTAGACCTTCTACTCAACCACAACACGCAGATCTACAACATGCAGAACCACAAAATGCATAACAACATCACGGTATGCTTCTACGGGCTAACAAACAAGCTCCTCATTGTGGAACCTACCAACACTTCACACGCCCGGTCAAAATCCGCGTTAGATTTCAATTGTTTTTCATGTACTCTTTTCTTCTATTTGTTCTCAATGTTGGTTTAAATTAATGAAGTGATGTTTTTTATTTTTAATTGTTTTAATTTTATAATATAAATAATAATTATAATATAAATAATAATTATAATATAAAAAATAAATATTTAATTATTAATATAGTAATTACTATTTAATTTTTTAATTATAATATAAAAAAATTAAATAATATTTACTATTTAGTTATAATATAAAAAATTATTAAAATATTTTATTAAAATATTTTATTAAAATAAATTATTAAAATAGATTATTAAAATAAATTATATACTTAAATAGTAATAATATTTACTAAAATAAAACTATTTAATTAAATATAAATAAATTATTAAAATATAAAATCTGAAGAAAAAAAATCTAAAACAGCTGCTCATGCATTGGGCGGTCCTTCTTGTCATTATAGAGGCTCCGTCCATTACACTGGCGGAGGCTATGGATTTTGAACATAGTCGTCCTTTGAATGGGTAGAGGTTCTTACTTTTTCTGTTTTTTTGTTTGAACAAATAGTATATTGAAAATTATGATTGAAAGTAATGATATTGTGGCATATATTTGCTAAAAGTGTGTTACAACAGTAAAAAAAATTCAGACAACATGGTCACTTTAATACTTGATTCATGAATGTATCTTTCAAACATTACGGTCACGGACTTCACTAAAGTGACAAAGGCATATGTGCAATCTAATATTCATGTGAGTTTATAATAAGGAGAGATTTAGGTTACCTTTTATAAAATTATAAAATTAGAGATAATTTATCTCTAATGGTCTGTATTAATGAAATTTTATTATATTAAATTAATTTTTAAAATCATATATTAATTTAAAATTTTATAATATTTGGTCTATGTATTTTCTTACTTATAAAAAGTTTAATATCATCTTTTACATTCAATGTGAACATTATTACTCTTGTACTTGACATATCAACATTTTACTACTCAAAAATCAAATTATATATTATTTTTTTAATTTAATTTTAATTATTTTAAAATTTTAAATTAATATATATTTATAAAATTTTATTTATATAATAGAATTTAATTGATACATATCAAAATTACTATTACACTTACAAGAAAAAAAAGTAACTAAGAATTTACCTTCTAATAATAATTTATAACCTGTTTTGATTTTAGCACTCATAAAACTAGGGGAGGAGCCTTTAATAATATGAAATTTGTTAGGTTCACTTTTAAGAGAAAAAATTATTTCTAACAGTTAAAGTCAGAGTCCTATCAAATTTTTGAAGATTTTGTATACGTTAACTAACCAATTAACTATGATATAATGAATAAAATTTTTTATTTAATTATAATTTAATTGTGATAATAATTTACTTGATTCTATCAAACTTCGGTTTAAATGTAAAAAAATTAGGTCATGTGATATCTTATTAGATGCCATCAAAGACACTCATGTTAAAAATATATATATAATTGATTTTAACAGATAGTGAATTTAGATTATTATTGTAAGGCGAATAATGGTATCCGATAGCTTGGGTAAGAATTAAGTAATAGATTAAGAGAAGTGTATATTGAATTACTTATGTGATAAGTATGTTCTAAATGTAAAGGAAACCAACAATGTGTTAAACAAATGATATGCATAGTTTTCAACTGCAAATAGGTGCACATTATAAAGGGATTCAGTTAAAGAAATGAGTTAAAAGGATAATTAAATAAGACCTGGAGTTTGTAAATAGGTGCACATTATAAAAGGGATTTAGTTTTAAAAAAAATGAGTTAAAAGGAGAATTAACTAAGATATGGACTATAGAAATAGAATTGACATTATTTATGCAGGGTTTTACACTACTAGAAATATTTAGATTTACTGCAAATTTACCTACGGATTTGAGCAAAAATGCTAAAACCTTCGGGAGTAATATTTTCGGCAGGAAATATCCGCAGGTAAATCCACAGCAAATGTTATTCCACAGGAAATTTTTATCTCGAATAAATAATATCTTTTGTAAATATTATAGATTATATATTATAACCATAATATAAAATAAAAATTTAGTTTGAAATGAGAATTTTTTTTTGGAATAACCAATTTTTTTAAAAAAAATACAAAAATAACCAACTTTTATTTTTTACGCAAATAACAAACTTTCAGGACAAAATTACACGTAGGAGCCATCTGAGATGGCTCCTCCTCTTAAGCATTGTACATAGGCGCCATCCCACATGGCTCCTCCTTGTCAATAAGCCATGCAGGATGGCGCCTCCTCCTTAAGGTTTACATGTAGAAGCCATCTCAGATGGCTCCTACATGTATTTATTTTTTTTATAAATACACACCCATCCCTCCATTTTTCACATTTTTTCAACTTCTCATCTCATATTCTCTCTTATATTCTCTCTTATTCTCTGTTACTCTCTCTTTTTTTCTATCATGACATCTCCATACATCCATACTAGAGATGGATACGTTGTTTTCTCGGCCTCAAAACCTCCAATGAAAATGAAATTTTGACACATATTTACCATGGCCAAACTGAAAAAAGAGTTGATGCGTTGGTTAGAGGGAGAAATAGAAGATGGTGATGGAATTAGAAGGATCCAGAGGAAGAGAACAACCATGAACTTCGCAACTGGTCAACCTCGAATTTGGTTAGAGGAAGTCAAAACAGACGTCGACGTTATTGCGATGATGTATGGTTCCGATGAGATTGTTTTGACGGTTGCAGTGTCTTAAATAATTTTTTGTGTTGTTGATGCGTCATTTTTCATGTTGTTGTTTTAATCGTGTAGTTTTTAACTTTGTTGTCTGCGTATTGGTGTTTGTTATAAATGCTATTAATGGAAAAAGAAGAAGATTTGTTACAATATTAAAAGTGCAGACAAATGAAATACAAATTTTAGGATGTTGAGGTTGTAGCACGCTGGGGACAATTTTTTCGATTGTGTTCGGATTGACGACATAGACCACACTTTCTTTCTAGTTTATCAACGTCGTCCATTTCATTTGTTATGCGTTTGCTCTTGGGACGACCCTTTTTATTTCTCCGCATTTGACTGTTATGCCTAACTACTTCCCTTCGTGCAGCAGCCAATAATGCTTTTGCTCTTGGTTGGCATTGTTGTATACGTTGAGCAAGGTCTGAGACTTGTAAATTGGAGAAAGAAGTACTAGTGCATCTTGATGAACATGTGCACACGCCGCAATGACATGAGAGCGGGCATTGAAGGCTGAAATTTTCCACATCGCACCAGAGATGGTAGTTTAACCCTGTACTCTTGTCTAGGCAAACCCTCATTGTGGTCGATTATCTCTTTGACAATGAAGTTATAGTTATGCCGGTCGAATCTTGTAACAAGATAAGTGCTAGCTTTGGCACTCTCGGCCTTAATAAATTTCAAGCAGCTTTCACTCCACACTTGTTCGGACTGTACCACCGTGTTCCACTTTTCACCTCTCTCTGCAAACAAGGAGGCCATTCTAAAATATGTTGTACTAACCAACGCAGTTATTGGGAGTGCTCTTATGCCTTTGAAGACGATGTTCATTGATTCGACTAGATTTGTTGTCATGTGGCCCCAACGCACTCCATTGTCGTATGACCGTGTCCACTTTTCCACTTGCAGATTATCAACCCACGCACCTGCATCTGGGTTTTCCAATCTGATCTGACTGCGATAATATGTAAAACTTGGTTGTGTTAGGGCGTACGCTGCATTCATGATAGTTTTCCGAAGACGCTTATCGTTGATCTCGCGCATGAAGTTTTGAACGATATGTCTTGCGCAATAAACATGTGTAGACGGTGGATCGTGCCAACCGTTGGCGGGATTGTTGTACGCACTATCAATTGAGGCATGTCTGTCAGAAATTAGACAAAGATCACGTTGTGGTGCTACGTGTGTTCGAAGATGCTTTGGGAAGAAACTCCAAGCTGCTCCAGTCGCCTCTACAAGAGCATAGGTGATTGGGAACACATTATTGTTGCCATCCGTACACGACCATCGATAGGGTGCCCTGTATTTCGTACAACCATGTTCCGTCTATTCAGATGATAGGTTTGCAGTGTGCAAACCCAGTGATGCAAGGTCGAAAAGCCCAGAAAAGTCTACTGAATATACCATGTCCACTGACACAGGTACCGTCTTGGGAAAACACCGGCGTTGTCTCCAGAGCATAAATTGTTCCATGAGCATACGTTCGCAGTGTATTCATGTAGCGAGGTAACTCTTTGTACGAACCCTCCTAGTTTCCGTAGATTTGCTCGATAGCCTTGTTTTTTGCTAACCAGGCATTTCTATACGAGGGGGTATAGTTGTATGTTATAGTGATGTGGGATATTATTGTTTTCACCTTCAATGAAGGATCGCAGTTAACAAGAGGTAAGATTTCTTGACAAATGAGATCATGACTCAATTTCCGGTGATCCTGTGGTTGTGTGGAATTAACACAAGTGTGTTCCGTCATAGAACCTATCACCCAAGAGTCACTACGCAATCTATACGATGCAGTTAGATGGAAGTTACACTCAGGGTGGGTACAGATGATTCTGTATCTCTCTGCTGCTGTTCGATCCACATGAAAGTCATAGTTGTTTATCATGTGGAACTTTTTTATTGCTCGGACGCAATCTTCTTTTGAACGAAATTTGTCTTTGACTTTTAAATTTGCATCTGACTGCACTTCAGGGTTTTAGAATATATCAGATGAAGGGTCATCTATGCACATGTTGAGGGTGATCATGTACGGAGGTGGTGTGAAGATCTGATGTGGAGGCAGTTGGCTTTCTTCCTCGGCCTCTGATTCTTCATTTACCATGATGTTAAACTGCGTCTCCTCTGCTTCCTCTTCTTCGTCAGCAACATCCACCTCAGCTTGTTCCTCCTCTGTAGGATCAACCCTCTCTGTGTCCTGGAACACGACGTACAACTGAATTGAGTCATACCCAGAATATTCATGATTGCAAAACATGTTTTGCAGATCTTCGTCGTCTTCAACAAACTACACCAGAAAAGGATGTTGGTAGAAAATGTTTTTCGGACTTTTTGAAATAAAAATTCGCATTGCTATTTAGACAAAATTGGATATTTTCAGTGTTTCTGAATAAAAAACCGGATACCTCACTGTTGTATGTCTCACCATTGAAATTTATAGTGATAATATATTGTGTTACAGATGACATTTCGATTAGGGTTTGAGTGTTTGAAATTAGGGTTTTTGATTTGAATGTGTGAGATGTTTGGGTGTCTAAAAGTGTTTGATTTATAGATGGGGAAAAAATCACATGCAGTCTAGGGTGGCAGCTAGGGGACAGACCTATGTATGACTAGGTCTGTAAAAAGCCAAGTTGAATGGCTCCTATGTGTAAAATTACAAGGGAGGCGCCATCTCCTTTGGCTTTTTACAGGCCTAGTTATAAATAGTTCGCCACCTACACACACTAGCTGCATGCATGCAACTTGCCACCTAGCTGAACCTAGCTGCCACCTAGTCTGTCACAAGCCATCTAGGATGGCGCCTTAGTGCAATAATAAAGGGGAGGCGCCATCCCACTTGGCTCCTCCTTGACAAGTGTCATCCATGCATGCAAGGCCCCAACCACCTCATTTATTCCTCTTCTTGAATCACATAAATATGGCTTCTCATTTGTGTTTTTTCCATCACCACTCTTCACTCCTCCTCTATCTCTAATACAATTCTCTCATTCTCAAATCATCAGTAGAAATTTCAATCATGAGTCTCTTGACGTTAGGAGAATCTCACCGAGGAACAAGGGCAAACATTGCAACCTATGTAAGTTTTCTTTCATTCTTTTGTTTCCATTCTTTTTCTTACTTTATTTTTTTATTATGTTTTAAATATTGTTTACACTTTATTACACAATTTATTTTCACATTATCTATAGGACACGAAAAAATTTAGATGTCGCTCACATCATTATGTTGTTCCCGATCCGTTCATCGTTCCATACCTTGAACATGCCGGTTTTGGAGAGGTTATTAAAATCTCCAACTACACAATCGATTCAAAGTTCATTCTTGCATTGTGCGAAAGGTGGAGACCCGAGACACATACATTTCATCTACCTATAGGTGAGTGTACCGTCACACTAGAGGACGTATACATGTTGATGGGTCTTCCTATCAATGGTAAGGCGGTGAATGGTCCAGTCCAACAACCAAACAATCTATGTGAGGAGTTGTTGGGTAGAGATATGGTCGAAGGTCCTAGTGCAAGAGGCCAAGGTATATTTCTATCCACTCTTAGAGAGTATTACTATTCCCTTGTTTTGGATGAAAACTCCACCGAGGAACAAAAAATAATAAAAACTAGAAACTACATAATGTTAATGTTTGGTAGTTTTTTTTTCCCCGAAAGTACCGGGAATAGTGTAAATTTTATGTATTTGAATTTACTTCGAGATGTCAATAAGATAGGAAGATATAGTTGGGGTTCCGCTGTTCTTGCCCAGCTATACTCCTCGTTGTGTAAAAATTGTATGAAAGACACATCAACTTTCAATGGATGTGCTTTCTTACTTCAAACATGGGGTTGGTGGAGAATGCAATCACTCAATCCCGTCAACGACCTACCGTTCAATTTTCCCTACGCAACAAAGTAAGTACATTTCTTATTTATTAAAATATTTTTATCTTTCATATATATAAAATCCTAATATATTAAATGTTAATTCATTTAGGTTTAGCGTAGTGGGCATGGATTACAGAAAGAATCCGAGACACAATGTTCTCCTATGCCGTAATCTAATAGACCACCTTGGACCAACCGATGTACGTAATTTCGATTAACTCCAAATTATTTTAACTTTAACGTATATTAGTTTTATCATTATTATTAATCTCCATTATTTTTATCAACAGTTTACATGGAGACCATACTTGGGTTTGGACCATGTACCAAATGATGAAGATGCAGAGGTTTGGACCGCGAAGACTGCAATTATACGGTTTAACATTGTGGAAATGCACCACAGCGACCGTGTGAAGATGCAGTTTGGTATGTTCCAAGACATACCCTGCGATCCGATATGCTTGGATCCTTGGCATCTAAAAAGGGTCGATGCCCAATGGGGACTCAATAATTGGAGAAATTTTGTCAGGGAGTATTGTAGGATGTGGAAAAACCGAGCAGACCATATCTTACAATGTCCCATTTATGAAGATGACAAGATTATGCAACACTCTCGTCAATACATTGCTTGGTACTAGTCAGTCACAAACCCAGAAATGCATGTTTCTCAACCCCGCTATTTGGTCGACCCTCGCACCCAGTGGGAGCAACCTCCAGAGTCACAACAACAACGAAGACAACGCTACCGCCAACAACAACCTCAACAACAATACCAACAACAACCCCAACACTACCAACAACAACAACAACCCCAACACTACCAACAACCACCCCAACAACACTACCAACAACCACCCAACAGCACTACCAACAAACACCCCAACAACACTACCAACAACCACCCCAACAACACTACCAACAAGCATCAACTTCCCGCCAATCAACCCGACGACATAGAACCACCAACACTCAATCCCAACCCCAACCCCAACAACAACCTCATCACCCACCCACCCAATACTCACATATGCCTGAAGCAACTCGATTTTCAAAAATCATTTAAATGAATTTTCAAAAACAATGAAATCGCCACCTAATTTTATTTGTTTTAGAAAGAACGGGGAAATATAGATAAAACCCACAAAAATCAGATAAGGCGGTCTACAAGACCAAAAAGGATGGATTCGGGAGTCGGTTACGCAAGAGGAAGGTATTAGCACCTCTTACGTCCATCGTACTCGATGGGACCCATTTAGTTCGAAATGTGTTTGTGTGTGTGTGATCGCTAATTTCTAAGTTATGAACGAGAAAAGAAAAGGGATTTGTTTATTATTATTTTGAGTTTGACACGGTTTCGAAACCGCGTGCCTACGTATTCCCTCGTGCAATGGGAAAGTCAAAACTCCGTAGTTCTTGTTGAAAATGTTTGAATTGGTTGTATTGATTTTAATTGAAAATGTTTTTAATTTTGATAATCGCGTATGAGAGAAAAAGGATTTGAATGGGTTGAATTGATTTTAATGGTAGATGACAAGTACCAAAACGTCGGGATATCCTCTAACGATTCGATACTCGAGATTGGTGATTGAGGTCAACCGATCTTCTCTCATCCAAAAATCTTTATTATGAAAGGAGTGAGGTGAAACAAAGTTCACTTTTATTAAGTGTTATGGAATAAAATATTTAAGTCATTGGGTTACCCTCTAATGGCCCAAATACTTTACATTTTAATTAAATCGGGAACCTCTAACAATTTAATTAAATACCACAAGACTATGTTTTTTGTTTTTTGTAGAAAAATTGATTTTGAAAACAAATTCAATTAATTAATTTAATTTGAAAGTGTTTTAGGGTTTGGTTGTGGATGACAAGTATCAAAACGTTGGGATATCCTCTAACGATTCGATACTCGAGATTGGTGATTGAGGTCAACCGATCATCTCTCATCCAAAATCTTTGTTATGAAAAGAAGTGAGGTGAAACAAAGTTCACTTTTATTAGTGTTATGGAATAAGAATCGTTAATCTCTAAAATTTAATAAATTATCACTATTTTGTTTTAAAACAAATCCTAGCCCATAGGTGGCTTTATGTATGTTTTAAAAGTGAGGACAAGTGACACTAGTATTCTAAGTGAGAGCGAACAATCGATCGAATAGTTGTCGCTGTAGAAAAGCCCAGGACCAAACTATAAATGTGTGCATGTGTGCATTGTGTATGTTTACATGCTTCTTGATGAGGAGCCCAAGAGGAGGCTATGTGTTCTAATATGATAAATGCATAATTAAACGGTAATTAGAACACACAAGGAAATACATTCTAAGCTATTACAACCAAATCGAATTAGTTTGAATAATTGAATAGCTTTGCTTTGGTGTAAGAATTGAGCTCCAAGTAGTCTTCAAAATCGGATAAGGCTTGATGCATCGGATGGATACCAAATGAAGATCCCTACATCACTCAAAATACAAACAAAAACTATGCGGAGAATGTTGCAATGCTTTAAGTATGTATTTTGTTTACAAATTAAACCGAATAAAGTATATGAATAAAAATAGTATAATTGTATTTACAATACTAAATATGAAATAGAAATACTATATAATTATATATGCAATACTAAATATAAAATAGAAATACTATATAATTATATATACAATATAAAATATAAATACTATATAATTATATTTACAATATATAATATGAAATAAAAAGTAATGATACTAAGTACTATATATATTTACAACCTTAAATATATATTACTAAATAATACTAAGTGCTAAATAAAAGTAGTAATCCAATATTTTGATTGCTAAAGCAAGTATGGATGCACTAATTGGAAGTGGGTGTTTTGAATAATCCTTGAATATCTTCACAAGTAGCAAACTCGTTAGTAGCATGAGTGAGATAAAAATAAATGAGATAGAATTGCAATAATTAGAACATGTGTTAGTAGACAAGGTTATAAAAAATGAATGAAGTTAAACATGAATGCAACATGAAAAATTCAACAACCAAGTAAATGTTTATTCAAAGATTTCAATCCAGAAATGAGAACGGAACTCAAGAACTAATGCTATCATTCGATTCAATTCCAATACATGAAAAATCAAACTTAAATCAATCATTATTCATACAAACCAAAAGCTGGACAGCAGCAAATTATGCATAAAAATCTCATGAAAATCAATTCCCAAGTAATTCCAACCTTATGTATAAACCCCGACATCAACCAACAAACTTTATGAATTGCATTCAACTTGAAACATCATCAAAATCACTTTTAAAAGTGACTTAAACACCAAGATGAAATCAACATTGATACGCAAGTATGAACAAACGCATAGTGTTTCAATTAAAAATTCAAAGAATGAACGAAACAAGAAACGAAATATGGTTTTGTCATACTATTAAAATCCGGACAACCATGTACCTGAACCTAGACATGCAGAACATCCATTTGGAAACGATAAACTCAAAGGCAATATTATCACAAAACTTATCATCATGAACCACTAATTCAGACTTAATTGGAAGTTCATTTCTAAGACCGGGCAGCAACTATTTAACGTGTTATCACAAAAAAACTTAAAGATAAACATGATCTTAACTCAACGGGAACCAACAAAACCAAAATTCATGTTATTAACTCATATTCATACAAAAATCAGCATTCAAACACATGGTTTCAAGCATGTTCATCGCAAACGGAAAGCGTTACATCACCACTAAACTTTCTCACCTTAAAACCGAATCAAAAGAGACGACATATAACCAAAAGCTCCTTCAAATTGATTCTAAAAACATGACATCACAAACACACTTTAACCAACATTTATCATGAATTCAAAATCACCAATCTAGCACAATCATCATTGTATCGAAAGCAGATTTCCCACACAAGAAACTCGTCACAATTTAACATTCATCGCAAACAAAACATCGACCAAACTCTTCTTAATTAATTCAAACATCATGGCATAATCAGACTTCAATTCAGACAGCATTGTGTTCAAGACCAAAAATCCATGAATAATCAACAAACACCACGACTCAATTTTAACATAAAATGGAAGAGTATTTGACATTCAATGAATCAAAAAGAATGACAGTATCTCAACAAAACAGACTTAACCAATTTTGAGATCAAATCCAACGCAAAGGTGATTCAAACAAAATTTCGACAGCATAATCGTAGCAAAAACATGATTCACAAACCATTGTATCGGCACAAACAATTCACAAACGATTCATATTAGAATTATAACTGATATTCATCATTTGAAACTTAACAAAAACTCAGTTTACAAATCACAAGGGGATCAAAGCTTACCGAAACATCGAAATATGGACGGAAACCGTTTTGCTGGAACTCAATGTCATTGCTGCTGGAACAAGGCTGCGAAAATTGGCTCTGTGACGGTGAGTTAGAATCAACACCGATGCTGTGGGATGAGGCGGCGGCGACGGGAAGTAGTACACGGCGAGACAGTGGGTGTGGTTTACGGAACTGAAGCGGAGATGAGGGTTTACGGCGGAGGTTGAGATGTAGTGAGTTAGGTGAAGATGAGGTGAGGGTTCGGTGAAGAAGGTTGTTGAAGAGAGTAAGAGGTGGCCGCAGAGATGGAAGATGGTGTTGGGTGAGTTAGTGAGGAAGGCGAATGAGATGACAGTGGAGACGGATTGAAGACAAGGAGTGTTTTACTATTCTGCGTTTTTTTTTTATAATTTTCTGATAGCCTCCGCCGTTTTCATTTTTGTTTTTCAATTTGGCCTCCCCTTGTAACAAAGACATAACACATATATATACCCAATAAATTAGGGTTTTCATATTTTTTTCAAATGCCAAAATTACCCTTAATCATAAAATGGGCCTAAAAATGAAATTGATAAAAATTAATAAGCCCAATAATATTTTTGTTTGATTTTTTTGAGATAAAAATTAGACACTTAAAATTGTTAAAAATGATAAAAGTTCGAACAATAATTTATCCGAAAAATAAAATAAACATATTAAAATAAATTATAGGTATCAGACATTAAAGAAAAATTATCGAAATATTTAAAATTGAAATAAAACGATAATAAAAAATACCTGATTTTAAAACACTTACGGTTAAAAACAAAATTTCGAAATGTATCGAAAAATTAGAGATCACATTTTATGATCTACGTGACACGTAGATTCATAAAGCATGAGTTAGAGGAAAGTTTGAAATATTTTTCCCACTAATTTTCCGCACGATGTCGAATCGCTTTTAGCGATTTTATAAAATCGAAATATTGATATCATCGACATATAATCAACTTAAATGACACGAAATGTAAGGAGATAAAATGAATGAAGTGAAATATCGTATTTTGTAACTATAAACGATGCAGATATCAATTTAAACCGACTTTTGGTCAATTTAAATACGATGAAATGATGCATATGCAATGGATGAATGCCTGTTTAATGTCAATGATCTAATGGACATGTATGCAGACGAATGCGAAGCCTAAGCCAGATAAAATCGAGATAGGAGGGCAAATTTTGGGGTGCAACAATGCCACACACCCAAGTTCAATACACCGAACAAAGGGCATATGTCCAACCCCCCTATATGGATCCATCAACAACTCACCTCACCCTAGACCCTAGCTTCCCTGAAGAATATTCCCCAACCAACCCAACATTCCACCAACCATCGTCGTACCAAACCCCCCGCCATTCATATGGGTACGAGACTCCTAACACCCAATTTCTTTTTTACCCCACACATTCACAATCCACATATACGGATGAGAACTACTATAGTCCTCAAATGGAACCTAACCCCCAACCGCACCGACCAAGCTACGAGAACATGGGGACACGTTTATACGAAACTGGTGCAACAAGCAATGTAAATCTCGAGGCATTCATGGATCCTGATCTCATTCACTACGATCAGCCATCAATCCATGATCAGGTCTCATCGATCCAACAACAGCCGGATCTAGAACCTCGCATTAGACGAGTTAGGAGAGGACGCGCATGTGAAACCGGTGGTCATCTACGAGTCCCGGGTCGTCATGAATAAACTTATGTAATCGCTTTTTGCTGTAATGAAAATTTATAATACAAGACTTATTTCACATTGTCGTGCACTTTAATTTAAATTGAAATTTTTTTTTCTTTTTTTAAAAAAATAAGCCCTAGGTGTCATCTCAGATGGCTTTTCCCATGTGTTTTACACATAGGAGCCATCTGAGATGACTTTTAGGGAAAAAAATGAGAGGAGGCGCCATCCTGGCTGACTCCTGCTTCTAAAAATCAGTGCAGGAGAGCCATCTGAGATGGCTCCTGCTTGTATTTTACACCTGAAAGTTAGTTATTTGCGTAAATTTTTTCAAAAGTTGGTTATTTTTGTATTTTTTTAAAAAAAATTGATTATTCTAAAAAAAAATATCTTGAAATGGTTTGAATTTAAATAAAACAAATTCATAGAACTACAATTTACTATAAAAGGTACTATTGTAACAAGTTCTTACATAGTCATATTATTAAAAATAAGCATTTTGATTTCATAATAATATAGCCACAATTAAGATGCAAACAATTGAAGAGAAATTATACTGAATTTAGGGAAGGTTTGGATTCAAAGTAAATTAAAGAAAACCACAAATACATTGTGATTATATTGAAATTTCAAAGTATAGCTTTACCAAACATATACTAAATTTGTGACAGCATCCCGAAAAACAAAGAGAAACTTTTAGAAACTAATTATTGAAAGATCCATAAACATTATTATTTTATGTGGTTTCAACTGTTGGTTCTTTTCTAGTTCACAGTTTGAACAACTCTACTTGATTAAGTAAAAAGCATGCATGTATATAAATGGTTCTTTACTATATAGACACACTACATGCAACTTTCCAAGTACTTTAACAAACCATTTTCCATTCTCTTTTTCCACCGTATCATCATCACCTACATACGAACGTAGAAAAACGAAGTAAATAATAAAATTTATATAACAATGAGAATAATAGTAGAAGATGAATATGAATAATGCTTACACGAGCTGAAGAGTAGTTTGGTCTTGACAAACGAAGTAAATAATAAAATTTATATAACAATGAGAATAATAGTAGAAGATGAATATGAATAATGCTTACACGAGCTGAAGAGTAGTTTGGTCTTGACGCGAATACTCCTGCTGATCTGATCCAAGAAGATTTACGGGAAAGAAGTTTCTGTCATAGGTTTGTGAAGGTAAAGACTGATCACACATTGTTTCTGGCATCAAGTTTTGTTGCTGCTGTTGAGCTCTTTCATGTTCAGCTATGATTGATCGATTAGTAGAATAAAATATTAATTTGATTATCCAATACAATGTCATACAAAAAAGACTAACAGCTATATGAAAAAAGACTAGTAGCAAAATTATACTTAGTTGTACTTAGAAGTGTTGTCATGTGTATTGAAGTCCATTAGTAATGTGTGGCCATCTACAGTAGATATATATGCGCAAAACTCGATATAGTTTGAGTTTAACAAAATCTTACAAGTCACGACTGCATTCCTCTTCATAAACAAAAGAGATGAATACTGCTCCCATTGGTCCCCGAACCTCTGAACAAGGGCCCCAACGGTTTTGCTTCTCTGTCACAGACACAACAAGGAATAGGTAGTTAGAGACTAGATACACATACTACTTTCATTTCAAATCTGTTGAAAGAATAAGTGATTCATCCCTTTAGAGAACAAGAACAAGTTTATTAGCTCACCAAAGGTGCACCATCAAGCCAAGTAGTGTATAGCTCTAACACTAGCTATGCAGAACTCAACAAATCAACGAAGCCACTTTATTATTTTCAATTTTTAATCACTTGTACTATAACCTGCATATAAGAAGACGTAGGCAAAGCAAATTATGAAACGTATATAAACTTTTTGTAAGGCATGTTGGAGATTTTCCAGCTGTATATTTGACACAACCCATGAGTCTATCTTCGCATACTTCTTTTAATATTTCAATAAAATGAATGAGATAGTTCCATACCTCTTGGTGAGCGAATTTGTTACATATAAATAATCCACTATACAGATCAAAACTATCTCCCATGGTGGTATCCTTCTGCAATTAAGTTATGATGTGTCAATTTATCATATACTCGCTGTGTCAAGCGTAATTAAGAAAGCTTTTCGAAGAAGCATGCGAAAAAGTTTGAAAACAAAATGATTGAAAGTGTACCAGTTGAACAAGTGTCTGAAAGCCCTATGTGTCAATAGGTGTAGACTCAATATTCATTTCTGCCAATGTCCTAACAAAAAAGAAGCCCAAAATTTTACCTACTGGGCATGTATATCATCAGTACACGTTTGATTTGAGGTTCAGAATGCAGCTTACCTGCCTACAGTGTATGTGATAAACTGGCTCTTCGCAACTATTTTATCATGCTCCTCACAAGACATTTGTAGCATCCTACAACCCTGTTCAAACAAAGTATCACCTTAAATAAGTGCTTCATTTGGAATGCAAGCTTCAGTTTCCTAATGTTGAAGCTCGAAGACTCTGTTAAAAACTTGTTTCTAAAACTAAAACTAATTTCAATAATAATTTGCATGATTTAGGTTTAAAAAAGTCATTCAGCTTATCAAAAAGTAAATAGAAAACTATAAAATAACTAGTGATGAATTGATTAACCTCTAAGCATATATTGGAAAATTTTATCCATAAAAAATTGTGCTTCACCACTTGCAGCTAATTACCAATCTAGATAAAGTAGCTATTACTCTTATCATGCCATAATGGAAAAATTGAAAACACAATAAAACTTACTGCAGCTGTCACTTTCCTCTTATCTTCCAAGTCAGCTTTGTTACCGGTAAAAGCCACGACCATGTTAGAATCCCCTGAAACAAAACAGTTTGCACCAGAAATTTGGGGTTTATACTAAAAAATTTCCTGCATTCTACAACCTTCTTGAATGAAACTAGCTCAACTCTACACGTCCGTTCGTCACTGACACGGACCAAAATACCTGCAATATACATGGTGTCAGTAAATAATACGCAAGAATGTAAACAACATAAAGTATAGTTCAAACCTTGACAATTAGAAGGACGAGGTTCCTTCAGCTTTTATTGCTTTCAGAGTTAAAGTATGTATTATTTCATCCTATACAAGCTAATATGGCATGTGAATGTTCATGTGTTCACAGTTTATACAAGCCTGTGCTTGAACCTTATTCTTGATTTTTTATTTATGTTAGATATAAAAAAAACTGCACACATAAAATCATACTGATACTCTCTTTTTCAACATTACAGTGATAAATTCTAACATGAGAGCCAACATTTAACATCACAGTAAGGAGAATGCCCTATAAATTATAAACTTAGTCAATACACCTTACTTTTTTCAATGACCCTCATTGCCCGTTATCTAAATAAGCAAAAGCTAAACGGCTGGTCCTGTAACCACATTTGGGATAGCCATGGCTAGAAAAGGAGAAATTGCACTTCTGGAAACCTCTGGCAGATTGAAGCATGTGAAGGTTTGAAATAGCCATTGATTTTGAATTGACATAATAAACAGACATTTAGGTGAACCCTCCAAACTAAGAGACTTATTGAAATGACAGACAAACTACAACCGTCAAGTGCCCATCTACAAAAACAAAGATTAAAAATTACCAGATATGTAACCACTGAGACTCTTGGAATATGTCATGGAGACAAAAACAACATTTATCTATCAGCCTTCCGGAATCAAACAAGACATCTGAAGAGACAATGCCAATCGAAGGCACATTGACACAGTCGGCAGATGCAAAATATAATTCAATAGTTTGAAGGGGAGTGTTGCGGGTATGAGTTGTGGAATCAATCTCTTGCAACAGATCAACAACAGATCCAACCCTTCCCTTAACCGCGGAATGGCGGGGCTCTACAGTACCAGGTTTTACTTTTAGCTAATTCAATAGTTTTGATATTTGAATTTTTTTAATAATTATGTCAATTTAATTTATTAAAATTGTGAAAATAGAGTGAGGAATAGAATGGTCCTCAAATTTAAGTGTAAGAATGATTAAATTCAAGGGTTACAACTTCTGAAGAGGAGTCAGAAGTTGCAACTTTTGAAGGAGAGTCAGAAGTTGCAACTTCTGAAGGGGGTCAGAAGTTGCAACTTCTGAAGGGGAGTCAGAAGTTGCAACTTTTGACACGTGTAACTTTAAGACATGTTTTGATATTAGATAATTGTAATGATTATGAAAAGAGAAAACTAACTTTTTTTATGTGTAAATTGTTTGAAAAGGAGGGATATTTTGGGTGGAATGGTGGACTATTCTTTTGATGACTTGATAGTTGATGTGGGAGTATACGTGGGAGTATGAGGAATATTTGGAAAGTCCACTCCTCAAGCCCATATTCAAAGTATGCCCAAATAAAAAATTTCTACACTTAATTAATTTCTCAAACTCAATTTAAAATATCAAATAAACATTTTTAATAAAATAAAATATTTTAAGGAAAAATAGTAATAAAGATAAAATAAATTTTGATACTCATTAAATTAAATTTTCTTTCTACTAAAGTGTAAAATTAAATAAAATGATTTAGAGATAAATTAAATAAGATATAATTGATATTTTAACAAAGAGATCAAGTATAACTTTCTATAACATATTATATCATTAAAGTAAGACTTTTAAAATTAAAACTTTATAATAGTTAACATGAGATGAAATATAATTTTCTATAACAAAAAATGTATATTAAACAAATGAGATCAAATTTAAATTTTAAAATAATTTTAAAACATATCCTTAAAATTAATGTAGCAAAATAAAATAAGTGTTTTTTTTTTAAATCAGAGATTGTATAGATCAAAGATCGAGTTATAGAGCTTTGTGACAATCAGGTCGAAAAAATATAGAATAAATGTATAGATATCAGATGACGAACATGTTCTGGACTGGATCAGCACTTGACCCATATTTAAACAGGTCCAATCCAGTGCCTTCAAATGGCTCAAAGACCAACTTATTCACAACTATTGGAGACTTTCCCCACACACGCGCTAGGATAACGTGGCCAACCTCCATCTAACTATCATCATGTCCTTCGAGAATAATGGGTCAACTCTTCTTTATATATATATATATATATATATATATATATATATATATATATATATATATATATATATATATATATATTTACATCTCTTATTTTTTTAAAATTTAAATAAAAATAAAAAATTAACTAAAAAATATCTAATAAATTATGAAAAAAAATTAAAACTAAATAAAACACACCATCAAAAAAATAAGGAATAATAATTTATTTTTTGTAAAATTTAAACAAAACTACAATTATTTTAAAAAATATATTTAAATTTATTAATTTTTTTTGAAAAAAATATTTTATTTTTAAAAAAATACAACTTGAATAATAACATAAATATATATAGAAATTTACATACCTTTAATTTAAATAAAAACTAAAATATTTAGAAAAAAACATAATTTGTAGTAAAATCCGCAGCTATATTTCCTGCGGAATTACCTGCGGATTTATTTTTGTATAATGACATTATATTACCTACGGATTTTGTATTGAATAATTGTGTTTTATTCAACATTCAAAATTCATAGCACGATCCACAGGTATGCGGAATTTGCTGCGAAATTATTTTTTCAGAAACTTTTATTTTATTAAATAAATCCACAACTAAATTTGCAGGTATTCCTGCAGATTATTTTCCACAGGAAAATCATATATTTCTTGTAATGTTAGTTAAAAAGATATCGATATTATATATAAATCTTCTTTATCAATTGTCTTATAGTATGACCAGTCATTCTAACAATTGGGATAGATTTTTTGTCTCATAATATAAAAATACACTATTACAAAACGCGTAAACAACAACGCCATATTGACATCTCTAAACTAAGGCGCTATCATATTATTTTTGTTTTTTTATTACAAACATTATATTTTTGTTTTTTTATTACAAGTTATTTGTATATAACAACTGATGAGGAACCAACTGTAATGATACTATCGAGCTTTCATGGGTTTGAACCTCAGCGACCTCATATATATTATTTCTTTAACGTTAAGGCACGCCTTTTTTAAATAAAAATAAAGGGTTATGACTACGATTGGTAGTGTAAACCGTTTGACACATTTATATATAAGTGAATTAACTCTCGCTCTTTCGATAGTAGTGTCGCATCCTTCACAGCAAAATCCTAGAACCCATTTTTTTTCTTCGTCTTCGTCATTAGCATTCCTATTCTATAATATAGTCGCCAATCTTGTTCTTCTCACATAAATGTATTCTTCTTTTTCCTTACTCTCTCGTTTTCGTGTATGTTGTTGTTACGTTTCACATGATTTTCCTATTATTATTTTCTTGTTAGATAATTTATGGTTCTTTTATTGTTGTATGTTCTTCTATATTCTTGACAAATAAGTTTGCAGTTTTACATGTTAATATTTTCATGGTGTTTGTAGGATTAAAAAAAGTGAATGAAGAAACAACAAAAGCAACAAATGTTTCATCTAGTTTGAGATACAATGAGACGAAATATAATAAGTATGAAGTTATTGTGTAGATTTCATTTACCTTATATTTCTTTTTCATTGATACACAAACTATATGAACCTCGTATGGTGATGATAATGGTGGTAGCAAGCGTATAATATGAGCTGATAAGGTACATATGGTTTGTGTAGCAATGAAAAAAATACAAGAAATATGAAACCATTGTGAAAACTTCATTCATCTTGCATTTCTTTTTCATCGCTTCACAAACTAGATGAACTTCATAGTGTATGTTGTTAGTGTTTTGTTGCTAAAATGTATGTTTTTAATTGTATTACATGTATTTGTTGTGTTGTTGTATGATGTTTTTGTTGAGAATTGTTCTAAAATAAGAACAAAATATTGGTAAGTCATAAGAATAAGGCTTCTTGTGACTTAGCAATATTTTGTTCATTAAATTCGTATACAGGTTCACATTAGATGAAGTTTGGTTTATTATATACTATGTATATTGTTTGTCTAACTAACCTTTTAATGAAAATGCAATCATTTAAATTGATATAGAAACTTATAATTTGAAAATTAAGATGTATTTGAAAATCAACCTATATCAATCAATGTTTTCTGAATTGCATGTGTCTCATTCTGCACATTCTATGTTCCTTAACACAATATATGGTTCAATACTCATATTCCTTCAATACATCGATATCTATAATTATATTTTACCTCGTTGTCGTCGCTTATCATCGTGATTGTTAAGATTGTGATTGTTATGATGATAAGTAATCATAATAATCACGATGAGAAGAGACAATGATGAGGTAAAAAATAATAAAAGATATTGATACATTGAAGAAATCTGACCATTGAACCTTATATTGTGTTAAGGAACATAAAATGTGTTGAATGAGACACATGCAATTCAGAAAATATTCGTGTGTTTAAGTTGGCTTTCAATAATAGTTTAATTTTTCAGATTATATAATTCTTTATCAATTTTAATTTGTATTACACTGTTTGAGTTATTGACTCGAATTTGATATCCTTTAACTTTTGAGAATTTCTTATTCTACCCCATAGAGGTGAAAAACACCCTATGCAATTCCAAAAATGTCCCCGGAAAATCAGAAATATATTTCTGGTTCGTACCTTATACACTTAGTTTAATTTGTATTACACTGTTTGATGTATACTAATTTGTTGTAATTGTGTTGTTTTGTTTTAGGAGTGTCCTACTTTGAAGGTCGCTTCTCATGGGTCGAAGTTGAAGAACTTCCCCGAGACTCCGATGCCTGAGCAGGTGAGGAGGATAGTTGAGGAGTTCAGACTTGAGGACTTTGCTGGATGCTCATTGACGATGCTGGATGCCCCATTCTATCAACTTTTGTTGAGAGGTGGCACCCAGAGACATCTTCATTCCATCTTCCATTTGGGGAGATGACGGTCACTTTGGATGACGTGGATGCTCTGTTCCACCTACTGATAGTTGGTACATTTTTCACACCAGTTCATAGGGATCAGGCGACAACGGTGCGCATGGTTGTGGATGCGCTGGAGGTGGATGATGCGGAGGTCCTACAGGAGTTTGGCGAGACTCGGGGATTTCACCTCTACATGTCTTGGTTGAGGACTACGTATAAGGCGTTGGTGGAGGCACGTAGGTTTCAGGATGGCGCTAGGGCGTGCATGCTACATCTGGTGGCATGTACTCTCTTTGCGGACAAGTCTGGAGTGTACATTGATGTATGTTACCTGTCTCTATTCATCGCCCTGGATAGTCCCACTTGGGCTTGGGGAGTGGCGACACTGACGATGTTGTACACAGCGCTTGATGAAATGATTTCCACATGGCCTTCACATCTTCATAATTCTTCAGCTTTATTAGGTTGTATTTCACCCAACCATATGTACCAATGTAATCCTCTCGTAACTCGATCTTTGTCACCCTTCTGTTCTCGGAATCAGACAGCAAACCGTTCAACATTTCCTTCGACGCGACAAAGGACTCAGATCCATCTGGGAGCTTGAACTCAATGGCAGATTTGCGGCCGTTGCAATACACTTCTGCCTTAATCATATATTGAGAAAGAGGCATGTTGTTGAGATGTGATACCTTATAACCCTAAAATCCATATTTATACAAATTGTTATGCGTTCTAGACCACACAAAAGTGTCGGTGTAATCTGGACCCTTCAAAAGTGTCGGTAAAATCTCAACCGTTGAAAAAAAACAAGATAGTGAAACATATCGGAAATTTCAGACTTTTGCGAAATTTCCGATATACCGGAAATTTCAAAAATACTTCCGTATTTTTGGCATATACTGTAAATTTTGACCAATTTAAAATTTCTGGTATACCAAATTTTTTGAAATAACCCTTCGAAAATTTGGCATAAACCGAAAATATACCGGAAATTTCAAATTGGTCTACCGAAAATTTCGTCCGAGGATTTCTTTGTAAGTTATCAAGGTAAAATCGAAATTTAAAATTTTAGGGGTGACACAAAAAATTCTCCATTTTTAATCATTGAAATGAGAGAATTTATCCGGCCAACCCTAAATTTTAACAGTGCCACAAATTTTTATATTATTCAAAAAAAAATTATTAAAAAAAAAATCGGTAGTATATTCTAAAAATTTGATATATTTTAGAATTTTTGAGACTTTTATAAAATACCGGTACTTTATTTTTGAAAGGTAAAAAAATCAAAATTAATTTTACTGCATTTTATGAAAAAATCCATAAAAATTCACTATTTTTAGAAAAAAAAACGGTGTATTTGAAAAAAATTCATGGTTTTTTTTAAAATTTGATGGTCCATTTTAAAAGATGCGATAAAAAACGGAAGATATATTTTGAAAAAAACTCAGTTTTTTTCTTAAATTTGCTAAAAACATAGGTTTTTAAAAATATTCAATAAAAAGTCATAAATTTTTTTAAAAACCGGTAAAAATTCGTACTTTTTGAAAAATTTGATAAAAACTCTTTTTTTTAAAATTCTCATAGTGTATTTGAGAAATCTCGTACAAATTCATAGGATTTTAAAATTTTGATAGTGTATTTGATATATTGGATAAGTTAAATTCGGTAAAAATTCATAGCTCTCCTAAAAGTATGGTAAAAACTCATGAAATTCTTCACAAATCCGGTAAAATCTAAGAAATTTTTTAAAAGTTCAGAAAATATAATTTGTCAAAAAATGCAACAAAAAAAAAAAATCGCATAGGATAATATCGTAAAAGCACTGCAATTATGAGGGTGTCAGATCAAAGTATAAAAATCTCAAATGTTCATGTTCCGGTCCAATATTTGTACAATTAGTTAGAAAGCCCACATATTTATGAGAAAGATGGATGAGGATTAAAAGGACACGTTTGATACAAAAAGAACATGCAAAGAAAAGGATTAAAATTCGTGGCTAATTTTAATTGATTTTTTAATTGAACTATTAAATTGATTTTTTTTTTCAATTAAGTGGCTAATTAGTTTAAGTGATTATCGATTCTTCGGAACTCATTTGTAGCCATAATTTGTTCTAACCCAATTCTTCGAAGTAGTCAAGCAAGCCAACCATGGGAATCTCTCGATATGTACACAACCTCTCATGCACATGGCTTAAATAGGGCGAGATGCTTAAGGGAGGGGTCATCTGGATAATTCGACCATTGATATTTTCTAGGATATACACAGCCTTTGAAGCATGATGCCCAGTAGGGCGAGATGCTTAAGGCATGGTCATACGAGTAATACGACCATTGAAATTCTTCAGAGAGTACACTATCTCTCAAGCATGAAGTTTAAATGGGGCAATATGCTCAAGGGTGAAGCATATGGGTCGAGAATATATTTGAGATCATGCCATTTCATAACTCTTATTTATAATCTTTATGCTCGCCAACATACTCTTGATCTTCTAAGTTTCAAGAAGTGACTTAATGTTTCATGATTACTTTTATTGGGACTCACAATGCTTTTAGTGTACCATTGCACCTAATTACTAGACCTTTTATCTACCACCAATGTTAGACGAGTACAACTTATCTAGAAGGGAGTGAATAGGTCATCAAAGAAAAAAAATACCTTATTAATATTATGTTTTGAAAACTAATGAAAAATTATGGCAAGCGAAAGTTTTAGCCTAGATCAAGCAAGTCATCTAAACTCAACCGGCTATTGGAAACTTGGATATGAGTTAGAAACCAAATGGAATGCTAAACAATAATAAGCTATTAATACAATAGATTCTCAATTAATTGTTTTCTTATGAATACAATCTAAACTTATTTCCAATGAAATTATTGATAAAACGTAAACTAGCCAATTATCGAACACTCGGTGTTCAATCAATTTTTTTCTAGATTTTCCTTTAAACTTTGTTTATATGATTTGTCTATACATATTGATTACACAACCAACGATTAACTATTTGCTATATAAAGTATATAGAAGTAAATGATATATATATATATATATAGATAGATAGATAGATAGATAGATAGATAGATAGATAGATAGATAGATAGATAGATAGTTAGATAGATAGATAGATAGATAGAGAGAGAGAGAGAGAGAGAGAGAGAGAGAGAGAGAGACACAAAGATATGATGAAGGTGCGAAAAACATAAGAAATGGGGGGGGGTTGAATTGGGTTTTATACTTTGAAAAACTTTTCTTTTGAAAACAATCCCCTTTTCAAAGTTCTTTGCTTCTGATAAAGAATAAAATAAATAGAAAGCAATAAAGAACACAATATTTTTATACTAGTTCACTTGAAACTTCAAGCTACTCTAGTCCACCCTTCCGAGATGATTTTCCTCTCTCTAACGAGGACTTAATCCAATAATCCAACTCATTGTTAGACTTGCACAAGTCAACTGGAAGTGACTAACACTTGCACACACCAATTATGTGTGACTAACAACCTCTAAGACTAATTGTCCTAGACCTCTCGAGACTACTGAACAGACTGGTCTCTCAAGGAACAATCAAACAACGGTTTCATAACAAGTTTGTTTACAAGTAAATATGCTTCTACACAAGCTGATATGTAAATAGATTTTTAGCATTAATGACTTGAAAGAATATACATCTTTTTTACAAAGACATAATAATGTTTGAGGGTAGTGAATTTCCTTATGAATAATCAGTGTGTTAGCAGTTGTTTCTTCAAGTCTTCAAGCCCTTATATAGAGCCATACATGTGATGTAACCGTTGAAGGGTACATCTGGAAATAAGAAATTTGTCACGGCTTGAGAGAACATGGGGGAAAATATCGTACGCAGCATCTGTCCTTCATGGTAGTGGAATGAAACGTTTGTTTGTAGCATACTGTTGTACCACGTTAACGTTATCTTCTAACCTTCTGCACTTCATAGGCTTCTGCGAGCATGAGTAACAGAAGAGAATTTAACTTCTGGTTAATCAAAACTTCAAGCCTTTAAAGTCTACAGATCTTCATCTTTAGAGTCCTTAGCACTTGGTTTTGAAGAACCTTATATCATATCATAAGATTGAAAGAACTTCAAGTCTTCAGAGTCTTCAGAATCATGTTTTTAGAGTCTTCAACACTTGGTCTGGTAACCTTGTATCATAACTAAGTTCACAAGCACTTCAAGTATTTAGAGTCTTCAGAGCCACGTATTCAGAGTCTTTAAGTACTTGGTCTTCAGAATCTTGGACAACGTTCACTCAGAACTTCTGTCTTGAGATCTTCAGACTGACGTATCTGAGTAACTTAGCTTCAGAGCCTTCTGAAGCTTTCCTCGCTACTTGTTCATCAGAACCTTTGTAGCTTAGAAGCAGAGCATTTTCTCTCCTAGTGTCCTGGCCACGCCATTCATTAGAAGCAGAACCTATTTGTTTAATCTTAAAAATACAACAAACATTAGAGTAACAAAATTGTTCACTCAAACATACTCTTTATTATCATCAAAACTCATATACATAATTGTAGACCCAAATCTTGTTCTAACATATGAAACAT